>CM034000.1:1511042-1838570 GCA_019603395.1 Cyrtorhinus lividipennis
AGAAGTTATGGGTCAAATGGGTATACCCATGAAAGTGTTGTTCGGGATCCTACCTAGGCGCGTGGGTATAGTTTTCCACTAAATTGGGACGCTGAATCAATGATTGGTGTCCCAGAACGATGGCAACCACCGGAAGAAGTTATGGGTCAAAATGGGTATGTATCCACCCATTTTGTATGTGTCAGAGTTCTGGTGCCTAGGCGTGTGGGGTATCATATTCCACTAAATTTTGGACCCTGAATCGATTGGAATGGGTCTGGGACCCGCCACACCCACTGTTTCCCCCATTTGAGGAATAACCAACCCGTGTGTAAGAATTTGCAGATTTTTTTGATTGGGGAAAAAAAAAGTGCACATTGTCTCATGAATTCTTTCAGGCGCATGATGGGCCGACAAGCAAAGCCGACCGTACGCTCCCACACGGGGGATTGTTGTCTTGCCTACAAACCAGTATGAATATGTATACTTGAGAGAGAAATGCGACAACTATTGATGACTAAATTAATTCGTATGGCTGACGACGCCTCACTGGGCGAGCGTAATGAAGGGGTAATCAACACTAGGCATTCACGTGGTGCCGGCAAGGTTAAATCTCATGGGTGAGGAGTGTTGCGCTGAGGTGGCTACTTGAATAAAATCCTTCTTAGGAAATATTCCAGATGGCGCTCAAAATGATGATATTTATTGCTTAGACCGTAGCGTGGCTATGGATTCGAGGGAAATCTGGCCTTATACAGGTAATTATGGGTTAAATTTGGATGGTATCAGGAGTAACAAACATGGGTTCAATATTATATATAACTGGAAAATAGAACTGCAAAGTCAACTCAAGTAACCCGAACCAATCAAAAAAGTCTGCACAAAATGTGTGGAAATTGAACCAGCCTTGCGAATTACTCATACTTGAATCCGGCATTCATACTTGAATCATGCCTTAATGTGGTATTTTTTATGAAACAAGAAACATACAGGCAGCGGTTATAGGCCGATTGTGCTACATATTAGTGGGTTTCAAATTCCATGTGGCAAACAGCTGACTAACGGATTTGATAAAACACTATGTGTGTCGTATGGAATTGATTCGTAGTTTTATTTCAGGTAGCACGGTGAAACTAATTTCTACCGCAGCGTGCACATAATAATGGATTTTTCGAATACAGTGTATTTAGACTTTCTTTTGAAGATGTTGGGGCCAGACAACTGAAAGGAGTGTCCGCGGTTGTCCTTTTGAAACTCAACATTTATTTAAATTTAAGCAAATAATTCCTGTAGTTTGAAACAACTTGAACTATCCTTGAACTATTTTATTTTATTTCAATAATAAGATAACTGTGCGGGGTGTTTTAAGATTTTCTGCCAGCAATTGCGGATAACTAATTTGCTCAGCTCCGATGTGTGTTCTGAAGCTCGTTATTAAAAACTTGAGGTTACGGGTTGAACTGTAATGTTGTCTACATGAATCCAGCCGATTAGTTGCTTAGTTAGAAAAAACCCGGCGCTTTGCCGACTGCAACGTTTTCGTGAAACGGCGCATACGTATTTATAGACCTCAATTATTGTTTGAGCGCTCGAACACGCCAGTCGCCGAAGGAAGTAAGCGGCGGTTTAGAAATAACATCGCGTGCTTTCCCCCGAGACTTTTGCTCTCCCAGATTATAGCAAAACCCTCCCCAAAGAAGGTATCTTTCGCCTCCCCCCTCCCTCCCTCCCTCAGCGTTAACGTCCGCAATACAGAATACGATCGGGGGGTCTATTCCTCAGTGGGAACAGACCAAAAAGAGCGTGATCACGGATCGTATTGTATTTTTTAATGTCTCTATGATCAGCAGAGCAGCGGATCTCTTCCAACTCGCACGGGATAGAGAACGTTTCAGTGAGGTGGTCGCCAACCTTCGTTAGCGGAAACGCACTTGATGGATAAGAATGTCTCAATAACTGATTGAGTCTCCTACTTATAGACGCCAAGACTGGTTTTCACTCTTTTGCTTGTACCATGGTAATTTCTCCTGGTTTTATCAATCCAATGTTAAAACGAATTTCCTATATCTGCAAGACCTGAATTATTACCTATTTCAGAAATTATTATCAGGTACCTATTAAATTATTAAAATAATTAAATTAGCTATTTTTAGAAATTAAATGCATTCTTGACTTGACAATTACATTTCATTTGACCGAAATGTGTACGACACTTTTTGAGCTCCAATGCGGAACATGATCACTCTGACTTGTGCTCACTAAGACAAATCAGTATTTCTATCGGTGATTGAAATCTCTGCATTCCACGACGGGATAGGATATATTTATCAATTTTAGTGTTAGTGAGTTAAACCGTGATGTACGTTGTTGCTCACTAACACTCTTCAATCGATAACATCTTGAATACTTCAATCTGGCAAATGACTTGACTGTTGCCGGGGATGAATGAGGAAAAACATAGAACGGCCAATCTCCGTGAACTCATCACACATGTACCCATTGGAAAGAATATTGCAAATAATCCTAAGGAGGTTCTGAGGAGTAATTTACCTCGGGATTTCCCCATTTGACTCGGCTATCTCTAATTATGCAGTTATCGTCACGTTTAGTTTTGTCAGTCACGTTCTTCTTTTTCATATTCTTGAGCACGATAAAGACCCGTAGGAAAATGACAACCGCCGCTGAATTGCGAGAAAAAATATATGATAATTGCTTTGTGAAACACCTTGTGACTTCAACTTCAAGAGCGCCTCGTAACTTTAACAGTCAAAAGAAGAACTGCAGGTAAGATAATCAATGGAATGGCAATGTATAGACAAGAATGTTCATAGATAGAGTCCTCTTTTAGAAATGATAAAAAACGCCTGAAAGGACTGTAAGTAGGAGGTTTATGTTATAATTATTATGTGATGAGAATCTATACATTTATAATATGTCTTCCACGCAATCAATTTTTGTCGTGGGAGGAAACTATTTGAGTTCTGTTGGTTGGTTATTCCTTGACTATTTACCCATTTTGAACGTGTGTTTTCAAGATTCCTGGTACCTAGGCGTGTGGGGTATCATTTTCCACTAAATTCTTGACCCTGGATTGATTGGAATGAGTCTGGGACCCGCCACACCCACTGTTTCCCCTTTCCCCTTGTTGAAGAAATGAGTCTCCATGCGCCTGGTTCGAGGAATAACCAACCCGTGTGAAAGAATTTGGAGTTTTGTAAATACAATTCGTTCTCGCAATTTCCCCATCACCGTGAAATAGTTTTATAATTGATGTTAGGCAGAGCGGTGGACTCGACTTGGTTCGATATTAAAGTTGGTGGTTATAGCGTAACGTAGGTTGTGGACTAGTGTCGGTTCAACGTGATCGTTCTCATTATCGGTCGGTTTATTAAACTAATATTATCATCTTCTAATGACCAACTGGTATTAGTGGTTGAAAGTAAGGTAGAAGAATGTTATGATAGCGAATAAGCGACGCAGCCCCAGAAAGTACTACCTCTTTTTCATTCATTCACACAACTAATTTTTCACATATTTGATTAGCTGAGTAGTGATGTTCTCATATATTCAACCAAAACTGACATATTATTATAGGAATGCAGGATCTGGGAGTATCCGTAGCGTGTGATTCATAATCCAAAAATGGATAGCGTCTAAGCTGCGAGAGGTGGCAGGGATAGTCTACCTTCAGGTGAAAAAAAAAAGACTTGGCATCTGCCGCGTCGGTGGATTTTTTGGCACGAGATCGGGGTAAACAAACAGAAAACCTGCATGGTGGCGCTTTTAGACTTTTCTTCTATCTGGAGTCTCTTTGATGTCCCCCCCCCCCCCCTTAATGCAAATGAATCGCCTTATCGTGAAATGCTGAGAGAAAAGCAATTCTCATGCCATTCAGTGAGAATTACCAACGAAAGGAATTCAATTTGTTAAAAACATTTGTAACATGAACATTCAGAACAGTGGTCGGATCCCGATTTACGATTTACCCCGATTTACCTCGTACTTGAAAGAGCTTTGATCAGAAAGGTCGACTCGTTCGAATGGTGCCTTCTTGAGAGTCTAAAGTACCCAAGTCTGTCTCCAGTACCTACCCGGATATCAGTATAAATAATATATTATGTGCAATTATCCTTACCCTTATAAGGGATTCATCAGAACAATGTGATTGGGCGGCCACATTCCTTGAGTATAAACATGTATGTTGGCGGATTGGAAAAGTCAGTCCTCCTCCCTCTACTTTCCACGAACGGACCAACTTTCCTTTGAATTTAACTCGTTGTGTACGGATGAGTCGTGGAGAACGATTGGTAATTGAGCCCATCAAATGCAAGGCCGAAAGTTCGTTTTATTTTTATTTGCACATTCGAATCACCCTAAAAACTACAACAACTTTTCACTCCAAATGGACGAAACCGACGTTTGAGAAGAGTGGTGGGGGCATAATTTAAAAGTTTAAGGCCGCCTACGAGAAAGGCTTTTTCCTCAGCGGTCGAAATGAATAGCCCCCAGAAATAATGGGAAGCCTACAAATTTTGATGACATGAATAATTGACTCTCCAAGGGGATGAAACTCATAGCTCCAACAGTTGCTTTATACTCGCACCCTCTTTCAGCTTTTCCATGTTTTTAGCCCAGTATTCAACTGAAGGAAAAAACCATAATTTAATTAAGGCGACATTTTTTCCTCGTCTTAGTTTGCAAACAAAACCTAAACCCGGCTACGGAACATAGACAATGTTGGGGATTGAAGATGAGAAATGATACTGAAAAACACTGAAAGGCTCCAATGGCTTCAGTATAATTATAGTCAAAAAAAAGTTTGATTCGATGTTTTGTGCCAATCATCCGTTCATCTCCCAACTTATAGAATTATTTGACAGTTGTGAATCGCTTCTCGGATAATTATTCCAATAGGAAACAGAACAGAAACAGAAACATGTTTCAAACCTACGCATAGGTGCGTTAGATTTAGTATGCGTTTTGGTTTGACCAGTGACCTTCGACTTAGTGACGTTGCGATACTTTCGATATTTCCGATATTTGTATCGATACCAGTCCTAAATGTTAGAAGTTTCTTATTGATTCAAAAAATAAGCTATAAAAAAAATCTAAAAGTAAAAAGTTTTTCCGAAAAAGAATGGGTAAAATATCGGATCGAATAGGGTATTGCAACGTCACTACTTCAATTACCCGAAGGTAATGATAAAATAAGCTCCGAGGTTACTGGATGTATATTAAACACAAGAAGATGATTGCGAACTTGATTTGATAGCTTTTGATTGGTTACTCCGTGAATAATCAACCTTTGTTTTTGAAATATTTTCAAGACAAGAGGCTCTTATTACATCGCCAGTCCCAGAGGCGTTAATGATGAAGTTGCATATCGATTCTGTTGAAATAATGAAATTAAAGCCAATTCCATACTGCCATCCACTCAACTGTCGCAAAATCAAACTGGTAAAGCAGGCTCTAGAGGGAAAAATATCGTTGTGATCCCTTTAACGGTCCTGGAGCCTTTTGAACGTTTGGTCTGCATGGTCAGCAAATCGCTAATCAAGTCCGTGCCGCCAATTAGAGGCAATTTTGAGAGAAGTGGAGTGGTCCTATAAAGGCGACTCAAAGTGATGACGAGTGTTGATCGATACATCAGTGATCCCTAGTGAAGATCAGTATAAAATGAGAGGTCTCAAGCTTTCACCATTCATCATCCAAAAACCTCCAAGAATAATCATGATCCCTATTGCTCATTTTCCAGGTACAGTAAAGAAATTATCGTCCAATCATTCCAACCACATCTTTGACCAACAAAACGTTTCACAAAAGTATGACAACAGCAGAGGAAATTATTTTCTCTAATTTCCTAATCACAAATTCTTATGAAGAAGCTAATTTATTTTGAGTTATTGGGATTCAATGACGTATTGAGTAGATTCGTTATCTGATCTGTAATACTTTATTAAAATACAAAGTCCAAGTGAGTTTTCACGTTGAAAAGAGAACACAATTGAGTATTGAGTATGTAAGTGCGATAAATGTAACATGGGGGTAAATCCGTCACTTTTTCTATGGTCGTTATGGAATTAATCCACCATTACGCCCTTTTTTCCAAACAACCTCACCTGACACCCAACCGCCGTTTTCTTTGAGCAAACTTCATGAAAGGCACTATAATTAATGTACCCAGTTTAATTAACTTTGGAGTTTTATACCGTCAATCTTGGCGGGTTTTCTCAAAGCAAAAGGTTCCCCATTAAAATTGGCTCAATAAAATCAAGTTAATGCTATGGGAATGGTCCTTACAAATTTCCTCTCAACTGTATATATGTGCATCGCAATCACGTTAGTGCCTAAGATATTATATCAACATTTATAGGATAAAGGCATGACCATTTCCTCCCCGTTTCAGTCAGCTTCGCTGTAATTTACAACGGACTTTCTATTTCAATAATTCTACTTGGCATCTGGAATGCTGTTAAACTTCGGCAAGTTGCCTATCGACTGGCTGGATTCTCATTTTGTGTAGACATTTTTCTCGATCGAACCTTGTTTCCAAAAAAACACTACAAATTCATACACACGGGTTGGTTGTTCCTCGGACCAGGCGTATGGAAACTGATTTCTTCAACATGAGGAAAATGGAAACAGTGGGTTTGGTGGGTCCCGGACCAATTCCAATCGATTCAGCGTCCAAAATTAAGTAAAAAATTATACCCCACACGTACCAGGAATCTCGAAAACACACATTCGAAATGGGTAGGTAGGTAGATATCCATTTGACCCATAACCTCATCCAGTGGGCCCCAATCGTTCCGGGACCAATTTTTATTGGATTTAGGGTCCAAATTTTAGTGGAACATCATACCCTACACGCCTATGTAGCAGAAATCTCAAAAACACATATTCGAAATGGGTGAAAGATACCCACTTTGACCCATAACCTCTTCCAATGAGTGCCAATCCTTCTGGGGCCCATTACATTGGATTCAGCGTCGGGAATTTAGTGGAAAATGATACCCCACACACCTAGATTGCAAAAAATCTCAAGAATCCATATTTCAAAATTCACATTTTGACCCGTACCCCATCCAAATTTGGTCCGATCGGGTTGAAAAGCTTCGGGGATTGACTAGAGCCATGAACGGACCCCTGACCAAAATTTCAGATATTTAGAAAATTATCTACTACGTAAGTCGGCGTGGACGGCGGACGGACATTTGCTAATTTTGACCTAGACACCTTGAAACGTCCAGAAAAAAATTTTGGGCTGAATCGGAGAGATTGAATTTTTTCATGAAAACATAGGTTGATTATTCAAGGAATAACCAAAAACAATGGCGATGATGGTGTCAAAAACAAACCGAATAGACAAGCTGAAAACATGAAATGGTTTTACATATTTAATATTGACCATTTTCTATGAGCTTCCTACAAACAAACTTATAACTTATCTGTAGTTCGTTGACAAGGGAACAGAAACCCCTAATGATTTTAATGACCGTCAGGCCTCCTGGCCTCGTCGCTAAAAGTCATCCGTCACCTCGCGTAGCGACGGAAATAGAGGGCCAACTTTACTATTAAAAGAAGCTCGAGACTGCCAGATCGTATTTGGGCTTCACGGTTCGGAGGTTAACATAATGCTTCGCCAGAAGGTTTACAACCAGAGTAATTATGCAGGCTACACACTCAGTGCGAGTAGTTCTGGAAGGGTTACCTGTACGTAAGCATAAGCGTACCATCAACGATGCTAATATAAGAAATGAGAGTTTCATTTCAAAAACAGGTTTCCGCCAATTTGCCGTTTATTTCATGATATTTATTCAAGGGGGTAGGTTCATAGGTACTATTGATGTTGATAGGGACGAATAAATCCGAAACATTTGATAAGTAGGCACTGGATAAGTAGGTACGTCATTCATTACTCAGCACATACTGGAATTGTTATGCGTTGAATGATAGGATCTTATGCTAATCCCAATGCCGAAAGCGGTGTTGCTGATAAACAAAATGCCTTCTGCTCTTCACAAAAGGCTGCAAAGCACACCCGAAATTCAATCCTCGACTTTGAAGAAGACTAGGAACCAGTGGAATTCGTTTCATTGTAAGATAAAGATTGCGCTGAACAGTAAACTGAAAGGCGTGAAATAAAACTCGTCACCGACCCTGAAATAGCAGCAGTATCGCGTTTCTGCTCCGAATGCCTCTTTTCATCGTTCTCAACAAAAATATTCTGTTCGTTGGGAGGACTCGCGATTACGAAATTTTACCGTTTATAGCCGCACAGGCGAAAAAAAGTAAACCGTTGTGACACGTAGTTTAGTAAAGATAAAGTCGTAAGAGAAATTCAAGATCAGAATTGACGCAGGTTGTTGCACTTGATACCTTGAACGGGCGCTTAGCGTGTTGAATCGGATACTGGACTGGTTTCAAACGCAATATCAGACCTATTTGAATCACTGGCCTCTGCCCTCTAGCTGGCGGGGCGCGGTCAGGTGCTGTGCTAATCATTCATTTTTTTTTTATCCACCCATCCAAATATTGAGAAAATTGATTTCGTCACTTCTTTTTTGTTCCACCAGAATCAAATCGTTACTTTTTTTATCCACAAATTATTTACCACATCGCTGATACCCCTCACATGAGAAGGGAATTTCACCACTTAAACGACGAAAGTGATGGATTCGCCGTAGACAAGAACGTCATCTAACCTGAGAAATCTCTTCGGAGCTCTTTGACCCCGAGACGTTTAGAGAAGAAGCCTCAAGTTCAACCTGAATGTGATTTCGCATTCACTATTGCCACATGCCTAATCGCAAGGCACTACAGTCCGAGCCGTTTTTGGTAGTAGAAAATTTTCTATAAATCTGAAATTTGGGTAAGGGGTCCGTTCCCGGCCTAGGAAGGTCCTCGAAACTTTTCAGCCCGATCGGATCAAATTCGGGTGGGGTAGGGGTCAAAATGTGTTTTTGGTTGGTTATACCTTGAATAATCAACCTATGTTTTCATGGAAAATGTCAGTCTCTCCGATTCGGCCCAAAAATGTTTTCTGGGCGTTTCACGGTGTCTAGATCAAAATTCGCAAATGCCCGTTTTTTTTTCTTCCTAAAAATCATTCTTCTAAAAATTTAAAAAAAATCTGAAATTTTGGAACCCGAATTCAATTAGACGGGTCCCGGAACGATTGGCACCCACCAGAAGAGGTTATGGGTCAAATGGGTATCTACCTACCCATTTTGAATGTGTGTTTTTGAGATTTCAGGTACCTAGGTGTGTGGTGATCATTTTCCACTAAATGATGGGCCCTGAATCGATTGGAATGGGTCCGGTACCCACCACACCCACTGTTTTCCCTATTTTCCTCATGTTGAAGAAATGCGTCTCCATGCGCCTGGTCCGAGGAATAACCAACCCGTGTGTATGAATTTGCAGCGTTTTGAATAAACTCCTTGAATAAACAACCTATGTTTTCATGCAAAAAGTCAATCTTTCCGATTCGGCCCAATTTCTGGACGATTTTTTTCTTCGACATTTTTTAGTTGTCATAACAGTAAGTACCTTTTTGTCACATCGAGCGAAATAAGGGGAGCTCGGTAGTCTAGTGGAATAGACGAAGGATTGGTGTGGTACTCCGAGCGGCCAGGGTTCGAATCCTGGCTAGAGCAACTTTATTGTTTGTCTTGACCCTCATATTCGTCCTCTTCACTTAAGGGGGTGAGGCAATAAGTAGCCACGAGCGAAATCGTCAGATCAATTTACGATCCTCTTTGGAGGACGGCTGACGACGTCCGCGACACCTGACCAAGGTAGTCGGACGAAAATCCAAGGTGAAAGTCCTTGTTTACTTTACTTTTACTTTTTCGAGCGAAATATGTGACTTATTGATTGGAACGAAATAAGCTTAGATGTGACGCGTGGTGCGGGTACCAACCGGAACGGACTTCTAATTGAGGTCAACGATCTCAGGCGCCAACACTCATTACCTGTCAGGTAAACTGGTCCATGCGAGTCAGATTTATGAATATAAGGTGAACAGAGGATTATTTAAGCAGTTTCGTCACAGGAAAAACCGACTCGAAACTGTGACACCCTATCGACAAGCAATTAGCGCGAGTCGCTTATAATGAGAGAATGAGGATCCACGTGATCTGAATCAAGAGTTCGATCCGTGCTATTGTTTCTGCAATCAAGTTTCGTGTTGCGTCCTCTCCAATTCGACAAATAAATTAAGCGTATGTAAACGTTACACTTTCAAACGTGATACTTTTTACTAGTCGTTAAAGCTTCTCTGAGCACCTGCGTATCCACGCGAATTTTCTCACTAACGCGATTTTTACGTTGCGCAACAAAAACTCCTTAACTCAGTGACGTAATGAGAGGCCATCAAGAGGACCTTCAGTCCACCTCTGCTAAATCCTCGCTAAACCATTTAACTAGCCGGGAGGCTCGTTCTAGATCTCTCGATTAGCTGCTAAACACTTCTTTGTACTCACTGCAAGTAAAAACAAAAGAACGGTCCTTGTTTGGTACAAATTTGACATAACCATGTATAAAGGGTGATTAGGCGAAGATGTTTGAACTATCAGTGAATACAAGTAACACGACCTCAGCAGTGGACATTTTTGATCTCTTCACTATCCCAGGGACAACTACTGGGTTGTACCCAAACACAAGTACAATAAAAATTAAATTCATTTACTGTGTTTTTTTACTGTACACTGTATAATCATTGAGTTAATAATAAAGTTAAATTAAAAGAAAAAAATCTTTATCCCAGACTCACCTGATTTCGAAATGTCCCTGTATCATCAATTTCTATGCATTTGAAAGTCATAAACTTCAATCGGCCGTGAATTCTCCTGGATGTTACCTTACGGGTCGGTTGTCCTCGGTCAGGGTTTGTGGTGCTGTTTCTGCAGCCTTCACCTCCACATGTGGTGTTCCCCAGGGGTCCCATCTTGGCTCCATCCTCTTCATCTTGGCTATTAATGGCGTTGGTGCTGTTCTCAAGGGGGTCAACTTTCTTATATTTGCTGATGATTATGAAGCTATACCTTCGACTGCTTGATCCCTCTGACTCCTCTACTCTCCAGCTTTGCCTTGATGACTTCACCCAGTGGTGTTTGGATGCTGCCCTTTCCCTCAGCCCAGACAAATGTTCAGTGATGACGTATCACCGCCTGCTGACCCCTCATATTCACCCCTATACCATCAATGGTGTTGCGTCCCTCTGTGGTCTCCGATCTTGGTGTTCTTATGGACAGGCAGTTGACCTTCAATGAACACATTGCCCGGGCCTCTTCTTGAGCTATGCGTGCCCTCGGGTTTATTAAGCAAAACACCAGGGAGTTCACCAGTACCACTGCCCTCTTTGCCCTCTATCGGGCTATTGTCCAGTCTCACCTGGAGTATGCTTCCGCCGTCTGGAGTCCCTCATACGAATGCCATGTGGATCAGCTCAGGGTGTACCGTGCATTCCTACGTTACCTGGCCTTCAAGCTTAGGGTTTGTCGGGAGGACGTGGACTACGTGCCCTGGGTCAGCAGTTTCATCTGCTCAGCCCCTGTGCCCGCTGGGCTCTCGCGGAAATGTCCTTCATGCACGGCATCTTCTCTGGGCGCATTGATGCCCAATCTTTGCTTGCCCAGTTTGGCCTGCCGGTGCCCCGAGTTGGCCTGCGCTCCTGCGATCTCTTTGCTGTGCCATTCTCGCCTACCAACGACATGCGGTCTCGTCCTCTCTGCCGACTTCCCAGAATGGCTAACCTGCTGTCGGCCGAGCATGAAATCGACCTGCTCTCGATCTCCCTTCGCTCTCTTCGTTCCTGTCTCACTGAAATCCTCTCACTCCCCTGACTTGTCATTGGTGCTTTTACAGTGTTGAACCTTCATCCCAGCCCTGTAAACAGTAGCCCGAGCCGAGCAGAGTTCGCCAACATTTAGGAGCGCTCGAGCTTGTTCCACAGCTTGTCGGTAAACCCACAAATCATCAAATTGATTCAGCGACGTTACGCGTCCGGTACAAACGGCATTTCTGCGAGAGCGGTAGGTGATAACAACAAAACAACACTTCCAAACTTTTTCGCAATGAGTGTTGATAATTACACTTATATTATTTTCCTTTCCTAATAAATTAATATCGGCTTTATTGTTGTGGAGAGGGACAATGAATAATGCCTTGAACTAATTGGACACAAATAGCCCAATTATTCTTATACCAGCCCCCCCCCCCTCCCCCTGCTAAAATCGTCCAAATGGGAGTAACCAAAAAACTTTTTGGTTGGTTATTCTTTGAATAATCAACCTATGTTTTCATTAAAAAGTCAACTCTCTGATACGGCCCAAAAATTTTTTCTGGACGTTTCAAGGTGTCTAGATCAAAATTAGCAATTATTGAATAAAATTTGCGTTTGCAAACGTTCTCGAACAATACTCGGTCGGTGTAATCGCGCCTTTAGGAAAATATATCAAGTACGGATGCGAGTAAATTTGAATGACCAGACAATCAAATCAAGTTTTACGAATCGACCGCTACTCAAATCATCGTTCTTAACTTTTCCCTCATGTAATATTATATACACCGTTTAAAAGAATGCATAGTTCTTATGATTCGAACGTGCAGTGAGTTCAAATTTTCTTATTTTTGAGAATTAGATTGATAAAGCAAACTCAGTATTTTTCCCGGATGTGCTGGATTCCAATCAGCCAAATGAAAGTATCTATTACTGGAGGAAGTTTCATTACCTTCCTGAATCAGGCCTAGAGTTGACAATCCGTAAATTGAATTTCATTCCATATTTCCATTGTGATTACGCATCATTTTTGTTAACCTCGCATGACCTCAATTCTAACAAAGCGGTATCGCTGTTCGGCCATATCGTTCCAGGAGAATAGTGCCTACGCGTCAACTCTATTCTGCAAACACAAAAGGTGGTGGTAGGGGTGAAGAGAAGGGGGTAGAAGCTGCAAGAACGAGTGACAAACTAGGCCACACTCCATTGATCCGCCCAACATTGGCACACTCCCGTGTCTCGGCGCTATATTTCACATTACTATCCCGTATACCACAACCGCTTTGCATTTAAATTCTCCTCTTTCAACTTGAAACTACTCTCGTTACAAGAATATATTTACAATGTCTCGCAAAAATAAGGAGGGCATATTGCACTTTAGCTCCTTTTATTATCCGCAGCGAAAAAATCAGGAGTAATTCGAATTTGTATGATTTGGGTTTTGAGCTTCTGACTGCTCTGCCTAAAAGGAAAGTAGTAGAAAATTTTCTATAAATCTGAAATTTGGGTCAGGGGTCCGTTCCCGGCCTAGGAAGGTCCTCGAAACTTTTCAGCTCGATCGGAACAAATCTGGGCAGGGTAAGGGTCAAAATGTGAATTTCGAAAAATGGATTTTTGAGATTTTTTGCAATCTAGGTGTGTGGGGTATCATTTTCCACTAAATTCTGGACGCTGAATCCAATTTAATGGGTCCCAGAACGATTGGCACTCATTGGAAGAGGTTATGGGTTAAAATGGGTATCAATTACTTATTTTGAATATGTGTTTTCGAGATTTGTGGTACCTAGGCGTGTGGGGTATCATTTTCCACTAAATTTTGGGCCCTCAATCGATTGGAATGGATCCGGGACCCACCACACCTACTGTTTCCCCCATTTCCCCCCATGTTCAAGATATGTATATCCATTTGCAGCGTTTTTCGTGAGTAATTTATATTTTTAAAGTGAGTGTTTTTCTGTGTTGCAGGCTTTGAGTTTAATCTTGGACTTGAGATTTGCGGAAAGCTGTTCCTACGCTCGTCGACCTCGACAAAACGAAAACGCAGGGGGTAAACGGCTCCCGTTCTATGCGAAACTATCAATAGGAGAGAGAAGACAAGAAACCGAGATGCATATAGAAGTACAAGTGGCTCTTAATTTCATCATATCATACCTGTACAATAAGCTTCCACGGAGGAGAGTCAACATCTTCGGAGAGGAACTCGAAAAAGCTCTGAAAGATAAATTCAGGGGACATTGGTATCCTGACAAGCCCATGAAAGGGTCAGCTTTCAGATGCTTGAAAACTGGAGACCCAGTGGATACCGTGTTTGAAAAGGCCGCCCGAGAGAGTGGAGTGCCGATTCAAGACATCCTCGAGAACCTTCCACAAGAGCTTGCCGTCTGGGTCGACCCCGGTGAAGTGAGCTACAGGATTGGCGAAAAGGGCACCATCAAGATTTTATACAACGAACAGACTGACGTTCACGAGGATCGAGAAACCGATCGCGAAGTGATCAAAACCTTCAACCCCGAAGCCCAATGTTTCAGGCCCATCGACGCCGTTTTGGGGGCTTTGAGCCTCTCACCCAAAGGATCTCCTCCATTGCCATCAGACGTTTCGCCCACTTCAGGGTTCAAAGGTCCTGGATCTCCCAGCCCTGTCGGCCCCTCTGCTGCTTTCTTGCCAAGATCCACCGCCCCCCTGACATTTACCACAGCTACCTTCGCCCAAACCAAGTTCGGCAGTACCAAACTCAAGACCAACAGCAAGCGAGCAAACAGGTATATTAACAACATTTCTCATTTAGTAAATTTTCATAGTCCAATGTGGCTTACTAATCGGTAACCTGGGCTGGAATAATTATGTACTACAGTCATCTCGCTGACCTCCAATTGCTGTACGCAAGGGCTTTCATAGTGGATTGTATTCATTATACCACATGAGCACATTTTTTCGAGGCGAGGTGTTCCCTGATTTGTAATCTCTTTGAAGACTACCCTGAATTCTCCTAGTCCTGGTTTGTATAAAAGCCAAAAAACATAACATTAACGTTCAATTAGTCAGCTACGTTGCCATATTCAGCCAATACAAAATTAATACCGATACAGCCAACGTCCTATGTAGCCAATCGTCCAAGATTGAAATGGCAACTTTATACCACTATCACTATCACACCTCCTTCAATCCACCTCCTAAGAGACAAACCATTACCACTTGTCAACTGTGCATGTCCACCCCACATTATCCGTTAGTGAGCCATTTGTCATAGTAGTTCTTTACTGGTACCAAGCACCGACTCATCAATCAATGAAAATCAAATAAAACTTTTCAGTATCCTTTTTACCACAATCACCACATTTTAGTAATCATGCAACTAGTTATCATTTTACGGAGAAATACCACTTCGCAATGCATTTTGAATCATCAATTCCTCTCCGTTTTGGCACCAATAACAAAACATTGTACCTATTTTTATTTATGCAAATGGTCTGTTTGCATGTTCGGAGAAAATGTAAATCAATCGTAAAAATCGTCGACCTGAGCGGTGTGAGATAATATTGATAATAATAATGATGATTAAAATACTGAGATCATATCATTTTGTACATTTGATTCGAATTTCGAGTTTTTAAGACGTAATACCATGTTTCAGGTGTGATAAAGATCTGCAGATCAAGAAAGGCGATATTTTCCAGAACTTTCCTAGGTACTACTTTTACAAACGATGTTTATTCCAAAGAAAGATGTTACTTTGTTTTTTAGTTGTATCGTGTTTATGAGTTGCGAGAGTGCAAACAGGCCATTGTGAACGAGGAAGTCAAAAAAGCGCGATCCTGTTCAGAAATTTTAGAGCGACCACGTTCAAAATTTTGAGCAAGGCGCTCTGAACAGGCCAAAATTATGGCAGCATCTCTGACCGTCATGCATGACATCGTGTAGTTCCGTGTTGATGCATGATTGTCTATCACCTCCTTTGTAAATTTATTCCCGCTCATCTCAGCGACTTCTTGATGAATGTCATTATAGGAAAACCATTTCTAAGTATGTAGGATCAGAGTTCTCTTCATCACTACCAGTGCCGAGTTTTTTAATCAACCGAGGGCAGGTCATGTTCGTTATTTGTTACACCTTATTAGCCACCTTGAGCCAATCTTGATCGGTAACCGACGAATGATACTCGTCTATCATTATTATGTTATGTAAATGGCTTGGCTTCAAAGTAGGCGAATATTTACTTCTTTTTTTTTTCAATTTCAAAACTCAAATTATCAGAACATTAATGTCAAGTTAATCGAAAATCATGAATTTAAGATTCCACAAATTACGTCAACTGGATATTTCTGCAAGGATCAGATTCATCTTGCGCTATTATTCTCCTTATTACAGACACAAACTAATATTCTCCCAGCATTACCTAAATTTCAAATGACATTTGATTATAATATTAATGAAAAACAGTGGCGAGGGTAATCAGGCCACGGCCAAGACGGCCATTGAGTTTATATAACCCAAGATAAGAGTTTATCGGGCAGCACTACATCATTTCAACAAGCCATCGATTTTTCGATCATGACGTTAAAACCCTAGTTCTCGAACGCACAACAGAGAAATCAATAAAAGTGATTGGTATCAGAAGGGAAAAAATGCGATAACATTATTACCCAAGTAAGCAATCAAAAAAGCTTTTACGTATCTCTTTCTACTTACGAAGAAATATTGGCAATAGAGTTGTAGATCAATTGCCGGTTCTTCAAGTGTTATTGCAGCGTGGGGGGGGGGGGGGGGGTGATGATAAGCTGTTGAAGAATCAATCGTTTTTAATTGAATTTGAGGACTCATTGAAAAAAATTATTAAATTTGGGTATAGACCGCTGATACATTTTTCTTTAATGTTTAGACCGTTAGGAAAAACCGATTACATTATTATATTCATATTCTTGGGCTCATCATTATCTTTGCAGAAAACATTGTCAGGTTACGATTTTAGAGGGTGACATGAGTGAAGAACAGCTTGGGTGTAAAAGAGAAACATTTATCCAACGAGCGGCGTAACTGACCTTGGCGTAAGGGAAAGCTAAACATTAATATTTCCGTTTCTCATTGGACATCACAGAAAACAGAACTACATACATGGATTTTTGATGAATGTTTTATCAATTCATTTTTTGTAAACGGGCTTAGTTGCATATACACTTAATATAGTTCTGGAGGGCTATAGCATTTGCAGTGTTGACATGCAGGGCAAAACGCTACTTTTATTCTGTGTTGTATTGGTCAAAAGTAGAGTATGTGGAATGAATGTAATATGACGAAAAAAAAATTTTTTTTTTCTAAAGCATGATTGCGGTTGGAGTAATACTACTGCGCCGTCTGGCTTCGTTTCCTTGGTTTTAATTTTAGAACACTTTTTGTTGAAAGCCCAAAAGTAGAGGTCTGATGGCACCGTAAACTTAGCGAATCCTAATTTATTTCGCGGAAAAGTTCGAGTTCGAATGAGGGGAAAGAACCCTAGTGTTCTCTCTTCTTCATGTTGATGAAAACCGCGCATAGAACTGGTGGTGGTCTTCTCGTGATTTTTGAAGAGATAATAGAGTAGTCCATAAGGAGCCCAATTACTTTTTATGCAAGTGGGTATATCTGAAATTCCATAAAGCAGTTGGCATACTTACACGGTTTTCATAATTGTGGAATTGATAAACAGCGGACTTAAGTCATTTTTTGATACTGAATGCACAGTGGACTTATGGAAATTTTTGGTTGCATACATATATATATACTGAGGTCATTCTCCCCCCTCCTTCCCCAAGACGATAATAGTAGTAATAATAATTGCTCACTTAACGGGCCTGTGTGGAAAGGATTGATTGATGGCGTTTTCCTAAATGTTCAGTCTAACATGACCTCGTCATCATGCAACTTGATTTTATTTGACATAATTTTCTTTATATTTTGCACCACGTGAAAACATGCTGCATACAAAACGAGATCACAGAATGCTGTAGTGAATCGACATTCATAACGCAGTCCGTTGTTGTTTGGCTTCTTTACAGAATGTCGCCCACCGAGTTCTCCAATTACATCAAGCAGCGAGCTATGCAGCAGCAGGCGGGCGGCCACGGGACCGGCGGTTCTCCCGGGCGATCTCTGTCACCGTCGGTGAACCCCCAAGACTTCATGTACCCACCGTATTTCCGGCCAAACATCTTCGACAACTATCACAACGGAGCCGAAATCTACCCCAAACTCCCCTACCTGGAGCCTTCCCAGTACTACCCCGTCGCCCCCAACACTCCGCCGGCCCCTCAACAGACAACTCAACAAGACAACAAACAGCAACTCCTCGACACCCTCTCCAACTTCAACAACTACTCCCCAAATTACCAACACCTTCTCGTCGCCAACTAACTTTGAAGAAAATCCGCGGAAACAGAATTTGCTCTATTTGTCCTTGATTCTTTCATTGATCCAGGGTATGGTCTCATTAGGAACGTCCGAGGAGCGGGATGCTGCCCATGCTAGCAGCGTGACTATTCTGCCACGATGCACTTGAGCACAGATTTTTTTCTTCCTGTTTCGTATTGTGTTTTATAACTGCACCTTGTCTAGCATTCAAGGAGTGGGATTGACTCCATTCGCCATCATTTAGGTAACCTTCCTCCGCATCTGATACCAAAGTCACCTTTGTCACCGAGGCTGTTATTTACTGTAATTTAACAGTAAAGTAACGATTAAACTTAATAAGCCCACGCTGCCACATCAGATGCATTGCAATTTGATCCTTCCTACAAGATTGATCCCCAATTTCAACCAGTTCTTAACCAAACAATTTAGAAATCATTACTATGGTGATCTCGCCAACTCAACCCTGAAACCCCCTTCCCCGAGGAATTCCCTCTTTCTATTTGGATGGGGTTGTTGCAAGTACTTAATCGGAAACTCAGTATACAATCGTTCACGACAATTTCCTGGCTGTTACTAATTTTTCTAAAAGATGTAGACTTTTATACAATTTAAGCAAATTTCTTCCTAGTTTTTATAAAATGGTTTCGATTAATTAAAAGTGCGTAGGTACACCCGGATCGTATGAAATTTAACTTTGATTCGAATAGGGTCAAACCAGTCCCTTATGAGAAACTACTTCACTAGAGCTACGATGAATTGTGCAAGGACAAATGATTTTATCATATGTGTACATTTTAGGGAAAAATCTTACCTCCATCCTCGTCTACTTTTCTTCACGTACGGTCAAATCCTTCTTCAACGCTAACGTGATACCTCGTTTATAGCTTTCAATTGTGATTCATGTCCAATAATTTTTGTTTCTCCTTTCAAGGTTCTCACCGCGGTCAATGTGTGATCTTTTTTGAACGTTTGACAAAAAAGTCTGATTAACATGCAATAACCCTATTGCCTTAGACTCCTTTTCTAATCTTTCCCTTAGCTCCAGTTCAACCCCAAAATTCCCCCTTACAAAAAAAAAAAAAAAAAAAAAAAAAAAACACTGACATTATAGCGATGCTTGTACGGGTAACGAATATACCTACCTTCCTACCTTGTACTTTTATGGAGATCTGATGTAATGTTTACTGCCCCTATCGAACATAATAAGGTAATACTAAAATACGAGTGATAAACCGCGAAATTGAAGTGATAAACAGTACCTTTGCGTCTGAAGTAAAGCCGAGCCATAAAATCTTCTAAGAGATGTAAATGCATGTATTCCCGCTCCTCGTGTGTCAAAATTGGCTTATTTTCACTTTTTGCAGAATTTCGACAGTCGTCTTTCAAAGTAGGTATATTTTTCCCTTCGATCCTATTTTATCTCACGTATTGTATTTTTCTTAGGTAGGAGGTACAATGGAAGGGTTAGTGAAGGAGATACTGACGAGCCTACCTAATACATAACACTCGAGAATCCGTGCAAAGGAGAATCCAGCCTCCTTAGTTCAATACAAGGCTCTGTCATGACAGACGTCCACGCTCCTGGCCATCCCTTATTGTGCCTTCTACGGCGGAATCCTGTACCAGGAGGGCGATCTCCCCTGATAGGCTTCACACAAACACACGACACGCTGGGTAACCCCAAAACGCCTTCTTCGTTCGTGTTTTATGCGCATCCCCAAAGTTTCAGAACGACACCCGAAATGCAGTAGCCGGAATTCTTTCGATCAACGATGGAGGACAGTTCAACGCCCTCACGTTTCAGACAAGTTGAATTTGTTGTATACAAAATGAAAACGCGAGACGAAAATTAGACGATTTATAACTAAATAATTTATTTTTTCACAATAAAATAGTTCAATTATTTTAGTGAGATTATAGTATTACTTGAAAATACTATGTTGCGGTGTAAATAGCGTATTTTTTCACGAACGGTTACTATCATAAAAAAAAAGAAAGTAATTTTGTAAGGATTTAGTTGTGATCATGGTTCGTTGGAGGTTTGTGTGTACATATTCGCGAATGCCATTTGGGGGCGAACGGTCCACCTTTTTCTACAAAAGGAAAAACAAACCACCATCCTAAACAAATACAATTTTTCTTAAATCTTACGGTACCTGAAATTGAAAAAAGTAACCTTTTTATATGAATGAATTTTTTTATACATCCGTAAAATTCTCTTGGGTTTTCCTTTTCTGGCGTCCTGAAACGAAAACCTTAATATTACTCACCTGTCTATTCGAGTATCATGTAAAATGCGATAAAACTCTTCAGCCCAGAAATTCCAATTTGTTTCAAAATTGAGATGAAAAGTTCTTCCCTTGTGTTTTTATATGCTGCAGTATTCCCTTCAATCATTTCGTGTATTAGCGAATTCCAACTTTTTGTACTACGAAGTATTACAAGTACTAGGTTTTATATTTATTTAATTTTTTCAATTTTGTATTCTTTTGTATGAGAAAAAATCAATTAGGCCGCTGAGAGCCTTTTTCTATATTTTGGTTGAATATTTTTTGTATTCTTTTGATAATAAAAAATAAAACAATAAAAAAAAGTCAAACGAAAAAAAAGTTAAAACCGTTTTTGTAGACAAACTCGTTTCAATATTTTTATACTGTCGTTACAATACTTTACATTCTAGAGGCTAGTTTATATACTATATATATGTATAGTATATATATAACCTACATGTACGATACGCGAAGATCAAAAAGTAAGTTTTAGAACGATAGAAGTTCTAGCAGGAAATTGTGATTAATTATTTCCCCTAATTTTCACGTCAGTCTCGTACGGCATCCTTGCCAAGTTACTTCGACGGGATCCATTTCGAGTGTTATTCATATATGGTTCCAAAGCATGTACGAAAAGAGAAATTGCCAGTCGTTCGTTCTTTCTATATGGTTGCTTGCGTTCTGTGTTCAGTTTAACAGCAGTCCCTCGGGGACGACGTAAACCTTAAATGAATTGTTATAATCAAATTTCATAACGTATCTCTCAATAGTAGCGTCTTCAAACACGCATAGTTTCTAGGGCTATGTTTTCAATAATGAAAAATTTTGTACTCTGAATGTAAAATTGCGTAAGACTACTTATTCTAGAGAAAATCGAAGGAAAATTTCCTCTCTTCTCTTGCATGTTCTTTTTTATATAAATGTGATTGTTAACAACTAGTTAATATTAACCTTCATCTCATAATATAATATAGAAAACGGTTAATATATAATGAACATATATTTTTTATTAAAGAGTTTTTGCACTATGTTAATCATGCATGAAATATTCGAATGATATGAATATTAATTTCATTGAAGATAAAATATTTGTACTTTAGTATTTTTGTACTGTGACAACGTTTTATAAATCTAGATTAAGACAATTTAGTATAAACCTTATTGTTTTGTGGTTGTGTTCCTTTTATCACTTCTATCATATTTTCATTTTCAGTTTTCGGTTTTTCTTTTGTGAAAGCATAGTACTATATTTTACACTAGGATTTTTTAGAAGCTTTTTTATTTTTTAATATCACTAGGCAAATCTGTTTTTGCCCTTTTGATGTGAGCATTTCTCTAGATAGAGTAAAATAGAAGAGAACTTTTTGGTGTTTACGATAGAATGGATTGTAAAGCCTCAATTTGTTTTCAGAACGTTCATTGTAAGCTGATAAAATGATGTATGTTGTTGAGAAATTAACTTCCTCCTTTTGATTTTTCGAGTAATTTCTCTTATAAGTAATTGTTTTCAATATTTTTCTAAGATATCTAATTGTCTAAAATAATAGTGCTACGTTAGCGTTATCAAACAATTGGCGATAATGGGAAGGTGTTTGAAAGTTGATTGGATTCCTAAATTCTTGATTTGAGAAAAATTATGTGAGTTAAGCGTTTAACGGTTCATGTACCGAAAATACAGGACCACGGAAAATCACAAAATAGTGGATTCCAGAGACTGAGATTCTCGTGGGGAGGCAACTGAGTGACATTTCCGTAAGTTGGCAATGTTCAGGATTCATGGATTCTGAGGAGAGGGCTCGGTTACAGGTTCCCTTGAAAACAGCATTGGAGAACGTCAACACTCAGTGACAAGGCGAACGTCGGACTTGAATGAAAACGGAAATCCATTACTGCATTCAAAATGGTTCGACTTACTGAGACAACTTGTTGCACGGTCCATTGGATGAAAGTTCCATTTAACCACGGATCTTTCTACGCTCTCCCGTCAAGGTATGCAACTACGTATACATATGTCCCCGAACCTCATTCAAACGCCTCCTTCCTACTACAGCTTAGATTTGCCCTCCAGTTTGATTGATTGAAAACGAGTTAGTGGGAGACTTTCCGTTATGGGAGTATAGTCGTTGAAGACAAATTTACGAATGAGCAAGCTATGGATACGACTGTAGTGCGTTACAAACTTTTTCTTCTTCTTTTTTGTGTCAACTGGTGTTGTGCCGCTAGTCAGCTTGTTAAAAATAAACAAATCTCAACGATGTGATACTGTCTAGATCATTGCGCTAGGGCGTTATTCCTCCCCTTTCTTTTCTTGTTTTAGTCTATCAAGCGGGTGGTCACATGAAATTTGATATAAAAAGATACCAAACTCTAACAACCATCGCTACATTCCCTTGTTTGAATCAACAAATTCATACCTCAATAACAATCGGTTCAATCTTGCTATCTTTTTACATTTAATTTTGTTAGTTCAATTTTACGGTCAGATTTCTATTGCCGAGATGAATGGTTTGTATACAATGGACGTTCAACATTATGTTTGTGTTTTAAGTCAGACCAATGCGGTGTTAAAGTTACCTAGGGGATTGTTATTACATCCGTGTAGATACAATTGTTATAGGGAAAAATCACTTATCACGTTTATGGTGTAAAATGTATGTATAGCTAGTTTTATTTTATAAAAGCTATATGGTATATTTTTTATTTTAATACAGCAGTTAGTAGAACCATTGTTATTATTTTTGTAATGAATTTCTATTATTGATTTTTATGGAATAAAACCATTGTTTTGAATTATGGTTTTTGTTTATTTTTCTTTTGTTCGTACTTCAGAAGGCCTTGTACTCATAATTTGAATGTGACATGGACATGTATTTTTAGAGATTATCTCGATGAGATCAAATGCGCTTGCTTTCCAAAACAATTCGGCCAAAATATCCGGCTTGAGACGAATAGGAATTTTCAAATAATGCAGTCGGTTCAATTCGTCTTCTTAGTTATCAATAGCTCTCTCGGTTGGGAATTGATGTGAATTCTACTCCGAACCAGTCACTGATAGAGGGCCATAGTTCTTTTTATCTGTTAGCACATCGATCCAGTCAAAAATCGATCTTGGATGGGAGGTCAAGGTAGCTGAAGTCGTCCCGCTTCATGAAGAACTCTCTCCCCTCTCACATATCAATTCACAATATATCTCATCGCCCTTGTCTACTTTTGTTTGAAACTCTGAAAAGTATTGAATAAAGGGAGTTACATCGTGATGAAGAGTAGAGGGAGATGTTCTAGAGATACGTGAGATTATCGCTGACGAAATTTTAGCCATGCAAAGTTCAATCAAGCAGATTGATGCAATAACATAACGTACGTGTACGTGGGCCTCAAAGTTGAAGAAAAATGTTATCGAATAATCTTCCCGCCAAAATGGTATGGATATATTCTGAACCTGACCCAACTGGTTGCTTGAAGTTGAAACGTTGGCGCCTGATAAAGTAAGTACCACTTACTCTGATGTGTAACTTCACTTAGAACTGATTACAGAACCTTTTCAGAACATCTGTTGCCTGTAAAGATTTCAGACAATTCTATTCTATCCATATAGATGAATGCTCGTAATCAATCAATTTTCCACCGCAATTGGTGCTGGAAGGCCGCATGCATTGACAGATACCTATTGTTTCAACGGATTTAGAAAGTGAAGGAGAACGAAACCCAATTTTTGGAACATTGTAAGATATAATAAAAGATGCACTGTTTATATTTTGTAATTGTAGTTTCCATAGCAAATATATATTCTTAAAGAAACAATGGGCATTAGATGCCGCTCTTTGAATTTTTGGATTTTGACCTCCACGTTAAGAGTTAAGTACCTGCAGATAATTTTTTGATTGTTGAATGACATGAGGTCTCAGTCCGAAACTTCTATAAAAGTAACCCCTTTTTTGAATGAAGAAAATGATATATATTTATCACTGTTGTGTGACGAAAACATTATATCGCCGTGGTTCCACAAAAATTACATCAGCGTGACTTTTTCGCCGACACGTCATGAAAAATGGCATCTCGTTTTTGTGATAATACACTTCCTTGTGTAATTGCTAGTCGTACTGTAATTTTATAGCTCTCGCCCATGCATTGGAGTCAGGCTAGTAATTAGAACAAATGATTTCACTGCAGGCAATCTTAATGTCAATTATCATCAGGATAAATAGCGCAATTTGTTACAGCGTAATCTCTTTCCGTTTGTTTTTGCATGCTTATGCCATACGTACCATTTGGTTTTCTGTATTTATTCGTCATAAGAAAGCCAAATCATTCACGACAAACTACATTAAAATTGCCTGAGAAAATAAACAGAGATATTTAAAAAGACGCGCAATGTTCAAAAGGCCTAAAAAAACCGGGGCCACGGCTCTCAAAATTATATTACCCTTTGACGCCATTGTAACATAATAACCTTGAGAATCCCCTCTATGTGAAATTCAACCATTCACTCGTTATATTTCCGTTCTACGAGTATATCTAAGCTAAAAGAAGGGAAAACGTGAAAATATCAGTCACTAATTTTCGTCCTCCAATATTTTCGTACCGCGAGAGAAAAAAAATCACTAATTTCTACCAAATCAAAGCCAGAGCTTATCACCATTCCTACATGGTGCTTGAAAAAACGCTTTCATGACCACGAAACAAAACTCAACGCATTCCTGTAGTCCTGATCCTTCACAAGTTTTTCTTCATGACGCTGAGGAAGGAATGAAATTAATGTCAAATCAAGACCACTTTACGTAGAGTGATGATGGTTGAAAAGTGGAATACTGTATTTCATACTAGGAAGTCACACAGTACTGAAGAGAATTGCATTTTAAAGGTAAAAAGATGATTGTAGAAATATCTGCTACACAATTTGTTCAATTTCAATTCATATTCTTTATTTATTGAATTAAATGATACTTAAATAACTCTCGGAGATTAATCATCCTAATAGAAAGCGTGAACCAAAAGAAACCACTACATTCGCACTTAGGTCTATTCAATGATTCTCCTCTTTAATTTTTGAAGAATCGTTCAAAACGTAATGAATAGGGAGTTAAGTCCCCTCACCGGTAGCTCTTTTAGGTCAGTCTGTCTAGTTAATGAGAAATTTTTGTCGCTATCGATCCATTAAATGGTCCCATGATAGAAAAGTATGGTAACCCTTCTAATAGGTGTACAATTTCATTATAACTAAGCTAATCATCTAGCCAGAAAAACTAAACATTGGATGGTATTCTCAAAAATAGTGGTGGTGTATAAATGTGTACATTACATAAGTGTATATATTATATAATTTTTCATATTGTACGAAATCTGAAGTTTTTAAGTTTATATTAAAACGTGTTTTCAGCATACTAACGATAATTCATGTCTATTTATTCCATAATCCTATGATCCTGACGAATATCAAAGACAATTAAAAATATATAAGATGTCATCCTCGCGACCATAATGAGTAATCACATGGGAAAGATTGGGAAACAGCGTAGAACCCACTATTTCCTTGTCAGGTACGTAGGTATCCTACTACCGATTCTCATTAAATTAAACATTTCATAATTTTATAATGAAAAATGAATCTCCGATCATTAAATTTTTTTAAATGGAATCATCACAGAGAAAACGTCCACAATATAGGTTTGACAATTTGCTATAGTGTTTTGGTTGGTTATTTCTTGAATAACTAACCTATGTTTTCATGCCAAGTCAATCTTTCCGATTAGGTAAAAAAAAAATTAGGGGTTTCATGGTGTCTAGATAAAAACGCTGCAAATTCTTACACACGGGTTGGTTATTCCTCGGACTAGGTGCATGGAGACTCATTTCTTCAACATGGGGAAAATGGAAACAGTGGGTGTTTCCCGGACACATTCCAATCGATTGAGGGTCCACAATTTAGTGGAAAATTATACCCCACGCCTAGGTACCAGAAATCTCGAAAACACACATTAAATGGGTAGGTTTTGATCCATAGCCTCATCCAGAGGGCACCAATCGTTCTGGGACCCGTCTCATTGGATTCAGCGTCCAAATTTTAGTGGAACATCATACCCTACACGCCTATGTAGCAGAAATCTCAAAAACACATATTCGAAATGGGTGAAAGATACCCACTTTGACCCATAACCTCTTCCAATGAGTGCCAATCGGGTTGGTTATTATTTATTGGTGTGAATGAATTTGCAGCGTTTTTTAATGGTAACCAGTGGTTTTTTACGGTTGGAAGGTCAGCCACCCCATGCAACAATCCCGAAAGAAGTGATGTTTTGCACCAGAGCTTTATATAGGTACATATTTGTTTCGGTGCTTCCTTTCCAAGGCATCCTCGCTATACTTGAAATAAATGCGTAAAGCAGTTTCGCAGTTTAGATGTTCCAAGGTAAACGGTTAATTTACATAAAAATCTGCAAATTCTTACACACGGGTTGGTTATTCCTCGAATGGGGGAAACAGTGGGTGTGGCGGGTCTCAGACCCATTCCAATCGATTCAGAGTCCAAAATTTAGTGGAATATGATACCCCACACGCCCAGGTACCAGAAATCCTGACACATACAAAATGGGTGGATACGTACCCATTTTGACCCATAACTTCTTCCGGTGGGTGCCAATCGTTTGGGACACACATCATTGATTCAGCGTCCAAAATTTAGTGGAAAATGATACCCCACACGCCTAGGTAGCAGAAATCCCGAAAACACATAATCAAATTGGGTAATAAATACCGAATTTGACCCATAACTTCTTCCAGTGGGTGCCAATTGTTCTGGGCCGATTTTATTGGATTCAGCGTCCAAAAGTTAGTGGAAAATGACACCCTACTCGCCTAGGTAGCAGAAATCCCGAAAACTAATATTCAAAATGGGTGTATCTATGGGGCACTACGACACTAATTTACTAATATAATATTGAGAAAACATAGGTAATTTAGAAGGCTATAATAATTGTATTAAATTGAATTGAAAGGTACATTTATGAATAAAAAGCTCAGACAGTAAAAAGAATTGTAGGCTACTGCTCAAAATTGGTTGCTAAGTTTAACAGCTGGTTATAAACAACAGGATATAGAATAATATGACGATGTGTTTTGCTTGTCTATTCTGCTGAAGTCACCCACATGGGTAATAAATACCCAATTTGACCCATTACTTCTTCCAGTGGGTGCCAATTGTTCTGGGACCCATTTTATTGGATTCAGCGTCCAAAATTTAGTGGAAAATGACACCCCACTCGCCTAAATCACCCAAAATCTCAAAAATCCATTTTTCAAAAAAAAAAAATTTTGACCCCTACCCCCTCCAAATTTGGTCCGATCGGGCTGAAAAGTTTCTAGGGCCCATCTCGCTGGGAACAGACCCCTGACCCAAATTTCAGATTTTTAGAACATTTTCTACTACCAAAAACGGCGTGGACAATGGACGGCGGACGGCGGACGGACATTGACCTTTTTTGATCAGGACATCATGAAACGTCCAGAAAAAAATTTTGAGCCGAATCGGAGAGGTTGACCATTATCATGAAAACATATACCTAGGTTGATTATTCAAGGAATAACCAACCAAAATGGGAATGCGAAAGAGTTGAGCAGCGTCGAGGTTGTTCGGATAGTTGTTCGAACTAGGAGCCCGAAGTATCTTAGGAGCTCGAGATCTGATTTGTTAGCGTCCGACTTTTTTAAATGGCTGCCGGTTAAGCTCCAACTCAGCCATGAACTCCTGGTGATATTTTCTGATTTGACTGTGTTCGTTTCATGAGTAGTGACACCCGAACCGAACACTGACAAGCACAGACCAGTTTGTTCTTTTAGCCGATTCCGGACCGACGCGGAGGCGGGTTCTTCAGGAGCACGGAATAATTTTTTTTTTTTCAACATTTTTCATCACTTGCAGGCTTCAGTGCCACGCTGACTTAGGGGCTCTTAAGCACTCTAAATGGAAACAAGACAGCTTGTTGATATATAAAGAGTTCATATTAAACTTGGAATTTGAGGGAACATTCACGACGCGACATATTCGAACTTTCTGGACGCCATTCGACGTTACTCTTCATAACATATATATTTCCGATTATAGGTTCGACAGTACACAACAACAGAATTACATGCAATTTGTCAATTCAGACATAAAACTCAAGCACCAGTGTCATACCGTTCGCGAGGAGAAAAATCATACAATTAATTTAAGAGTGGTGAGTTGTTGAACGTAGATGAGTGAATTGATGGGGGGAAGTTGAGGTTCGGTCAAGAACACTTGAACCTGAATAAAATTTATTGCTCCAGAATTTGTAGTTTCGACAAAAAATTATTATAATACTTTTTCAATTTTCATTTATTTTTCCCCTCCTGAAAAAATGGGGCTTTCAAAATTTCGGGCCCAAGCGGCCCATGCGTAAATACGCAGCAAATTCAAACCAGAGGGCACCAATCGTTCCGGGACCCGTCTCATTGGATTCAGCGTCAAAAAATAAGTGGAAAATGATACCCTACACGCCTAGGTAGCAGAAATCTCGAAAATACATATTCAAACATGGAGAAAATGGGGGAAACAGTGGGCGTGGCGGGTCCCGGACCCATTTCATTCGATCCAGGGTCCGGAATTTAGTGGAAAATGATACCCCACACGCCTAGGTACCAGAAATATCGAAAACACATATTCAAAATGGGTAATAGATACCCATTTTGACCCATAACCTCTTCCAATGGGTTCCAATCGTTCTGGGACCCATCACATTGGATTTAGCGTCCATAATTTAGTGGAAAATGATACCCCACACTCCGAGATTGCAAAAATCTCAAAAATCCATTTTTCAAAATTCACATTTTGACCCCTACCCCACTCAAATTTGGTCCAATCGGGTTGAAAAGCTTCGGACCAACTAGAGCCATAAACGGACTCCTGACCAAAATTTCAGGTTTTTTGAATAATTTCTACTATCAACGTCGGCGTGGATGGCGGACGGGCATTGACCTTTTTGGTTGGTTATTCCTTCAATAATCAACCTATGTTTTCATGCAAATGGTCAACTTCTCTGATTCGGCTCAAATTTTTTTCTGGGCGTTTTATGATATCTAGATCAAAAAAGGTCAATGTCCGTCCGCCGTTTTTGGTAGTAGAAAATTTTTTAAAAATCTGAAATTTGGGTCAAGGGTTTTCTTGCAATCTAGGTGTGTGGGGTATCATTTTCTACTAAATTGTGGACGCTGAATCCAATGAAATAAGTCCCGGAACGATTTGCACCCACTGGAAGAAGTTATGGGTCAAATTGGGTATATATTGCCCATTTTGAATATGTGTTTTCGAGATTTCCGGTACCTGGGCGTGTGGGGTATCATTTTCCACTAAATTTTGGATCCTGAATCGATTGGAATGGGTCTGGGACCCGCCGCACCCACTGTTTTCCCCAATGTTGAAGAAATGGGTCTCCTTGCGCCTGGTACGAGGATTAACCAACCCGTGTGTAAGAATTTGCAGCGTTTTTGATCTAGACATCATGAAACGTCCAGAAAAAAATTTTGAGCCGAATCGGAGAGGTTGACCTTTTGCATGAAAACATTGGTTGATTATTCAAGGAATAACCAACCAAAACGCAGCGAATTATTTCAAACAAGTTGGTTATTCCTCGGACCAGGCACATAGAGACTCATTTCTTCAACATGGGGAAAATGGAAACAGTGGGTGTGGTGGGTCCCGGACCCATTCCGATCGATTTAGCGTCCCAAACTTAGTGGAATATGATACCCCACACGCCAAAGGTACCAGAAATCTCGAAAACTCACATTCGAAATGAGTAATAGGTACCCATTTTGACCCATACCCTTATACAGAAGGCACCAATCGTTCTGGGACCCATTTCATTGGATTCAGCATTGAAAATTTAGTGCAAAATAATACCTCACTCACCTAGATCGCCCAAAATCTCAAAACTCCAATTTTTATGAACACATTTTGACCCCTACCCCGCCCAAATTTGGTCCGATCGGGCTGAAAAGTTTCGAGGACCGACCTAGAACGGAAACAGACCCCTGACCCAAATTTCAGATTTGTAGAAAACTGTTTACTACCGAAAACGGCGCGGACGGTGGTCGGCGGACGGACATTGCACTTTTTTGATCCAGACACCATGAAACGTCCAGAAAAAAATTTTGAGCCGAATCAGAGAGGTTGACCTTTTGCATGAAAACATAGGTTGATTATCAAAGGAATAACCAACCTAAACACTGCAAGTTCTTACTCACAGCTTGGTTATTCCTCGGGCCAAGCGCATGGAGACTCATTTATTGAACATGGGAATAATGGAAACAGTGGGTGTGGCAGGTCCCAGACCCATTCCAATCGGTTCAGGGTTCAGCATTTAGTGGAAAATGATACCTCACACGCCTAGGTACCAGAAATCGCGTAAACACATATTCGGAATGGGTAATAGATACCCATTTTGACCCATTACTTCTTCCGGTTGGACCTTTTGCATGAAAACATAGGTTGATTTTTCCAGGAATAACCTACCAAAACGGCATAGGTGTTAAGCCAACTGTCAGTTGGCTTATGTGTGATTAGTGTGCACTAATTCTCTCTCGCTCTCTACCCCTAACCTAACTCAGTTTAGTGGGTTCGGCCGTATGTAGATTTATCAGGACTCAACAACGAATCCAGATTTTTCTGGGCCCCACCACGATGTTTGTCAAGATTGTGGAAACCTACGTAAAATTGATAACTGAAGGAGGAACGGATTTATAAGGCAAATGAAAATAATATGCATTGGTACGGGTTGATAACAGGGCACAGCCCAAAATGGAAACATGCATGGAGGCTCATTCCAGTCGACTCAGGAAAATGATACCCCACACGCCTAGGTACCAGAAATCTCGAAAACACACAATCGAGATGGATAGATAGATACCCATTTTGACCCATAACCTCTTCCGGTGGGCGCCAATCGATCCGGGACCCGTCTTGTTGGATTGGAGAGCATCCAAAATTTACTAGAAAATGATACCCCACACGCCTGGCCCAACGATTGGCACCCACCGGAAGAAGTTATGGGTCAAAATGGGTATGTATCCACCCATTTTGTATGTGTCAGGATTTCTGGTGCCTAGGCGTGTGGGGTATCATATGCCACTTAATTTTGGACCCTGAATCGATTGGAATGGGTCTGGGACCCTGTTGAGAGTTGCGGTATCAAATGAATAAGCCGTGTATGACCGTAGAAGTAAATTTGAATTTAATAAAACTGAGGTACTGTTTACAAGGAAAAACTACGTCGCAATTACAAACGAACAAAGACGAACAAGTGGAACGAGAAGAGAACATCAACAGGTTGTTCTCAGTCATAGAACCCCTACCCCCATATTTGATCCAATCGGGCTAAAAAGTTTTGAGGACTAACTATGCCCAGAAATGGGTCCCTGACCATAATTTCAGATTGCCTAAACCGGCGTGGACGGCGGACTGGTACCTAAGCGTGTGGGGTACATATCATTTTCCACTAAATTTTGGACGCTGAGGGCCGGCCACTGTCACCAGAAAATGATTTGCCGGTGTTTAGTAAAACTCATTTATTTCTAAACTGAAAAGTTAAACCTGTGAATCGATTGGATAGAGTCCCTCACTCATCGTCCATGCTCCTGGTCCGAGGAATAACCAGCCCATGTGAATGATTTTGCAGTTTTTATTTTATTTTGTTTTTTATTTATTTATTTTTTTTTTTCATCTAGACACCATGAAACGCACAGAAAAAAATTTGGGCCGAGTCGGAGAGATTGATATTTTGCATGAAAACAGGTGGGTTTTTCAAGGAATAACCAACCAAAGGGAAATCCTGTAGACACGTTTTGTTGCAAATGAGTTGTTGTCAAGTCTAAAGCCGATGGTTTTGAGTTGAGATACGCTTCACTTGAAGGTTCTGCGGGTTAGAAGCCATAATTTTGTCCGGCTCAGCTCAACACCGTCATTAGCTTGATTTTCTTGGTTTCTACCGATTCCGTTCTCCTCTATAGCCATCAACAATTGGATCGTTATATCGTCATCACAATCATCTTTGAGGATTACGAGGTAATCTGGTTTTCCTTTTCATGGGGTTAAAATTCGTGTAATTTTCTACAAGCAGCCGTTTTTCATAGAAAGAAATGCGATTATTTACATCACTCGCCCTTTTACAAATGTTGAAAAGCCTCGCCTTGAATAAATTGATCAGAAACGTCAGAACAGGATTATAGGGACATGAGGGCATATGGTGGTTTACATGCGGAAGGAGATGCCTTTCGTTTATCAAATATTCCAAGGCGAGGCAAGCGGCGAGCAAACACTTGAAATTTAGTCTTCAAGGGACTACCTTCAGAAAAGTTTAACTTTCACCTTGGCCAGAAGGTCCCATCTTTACTCCAACATCCTTACAGCGAATTGTATACCCATGTGCCGGATTAGCTTCATCTGTTGGAACCAAACAGCCCCATTGGTGTACGTAGAAAGGCGACGACCCCAATAAGAGGTCCCAACTCCCGCTGGAAAGCACGCAGCGAGCTTGGCTGTAGTTTTCCTTCACATCTGAGCAAGCAAGATGGGTAAACAATAAAAAAAAATAAAAAATAAAATAAATCTCAGGACACCCATAGGATCTTCTAATGTTTGGTACGCTGGGCTATTTATGGCTGCCAACTGAAAAAAGACGAACTCATCGGTGCAGCCGTATGCATCCCTCGGAGCGAGGATTTACTGCGAATTCAACCATTCACTCAGTAATCATTGTAGTTCATGCAGTTTTCATAACGCTGGACTGGAGAAGAAACAAACATATTTTAAAAGCATAAATATTTGTGATGTCATGTTTTTGGATAGAAAGACCTCCAGATGCGGTGGTATATCACCGAAACGGGCACCCCATATGTTTCTCCGGCCTCTCTGCAGGTTTTATTCCTGCTAACCACGTCAATAACGGCTTCTTCGAGGTCTAGTTGTGTATAGGATGGTGGTGGGGGGCTTTTTTCTCTCGTATTTACGGGGCATCCTAGAACAATAACACCAAGTGTGGACATAATTTGAGAGAATACCATTGAAACCAGCAACAATTTTGAAAAATTGGGTCCCAAATTCATTGAGTTATTGCACGAAATATGTGTTTACATTTACCCCAGAGGTCAAAAAACTATGGGGTAAATGTAAACACACCATGGACAAGCTGTTACAACAGAAGAATCGAAAATTGTCGATGTATCATCAACCTTACATCCTCAATGAACAATTACGATAGTGGGACTCACTTACTTTCAATTGAGAGCCTCACAGCAGAGCCCAATTGGAGAACGAAAATGTTTGAAGAGCAAAGTTTCACATAGGGTTGTAATCAGATGCTTATTACTCAACCATCAGCTAGAGGTGTGTCGGTACAGCGGTACCGGGACTGTGTAAGGCCGGGTGCACACTAGCGTCTTAACTCGTACGAGAACGTTGCGTTGACGCACGTTTCCCGCATGGACTGATGCACACTCTGTCCGTCAAAAACCTCAGTGTGAGTTGTGACTTCGATCAGTATGGACCTCTACTATGAAGCACTTCGGAAAAAAAAGCTGTTTTCGCGTTTTTGGTGTACAAAAAATATGTATTAAAGGTGAACAGGAAGTATTGGGTGCACCGCTTTACCGAGTCGAGACTTCTGAGTGGTTCATTAGTGCGATCGTTTTCCGATTTACGAGAGAACCCGGAAAAATTCTACAACTATTTCCGCATGAGCGTGAGGTCATTCGACGAATTGATGGCAAGAGTAGGAGACACGATAAAAAACGCAGCACACTTTCATCCAAGCAGATCTTTTTTTAGTCCTGTCGTGATATTCTTCATAATCTTATATCCCAAATTGAGGGATACATCTTGATCTCTTCAATGAAAACATCAATTTCATTATTCTGCTGCTGTGGCTGCGGATTCTTCTGCTGCTGTGGCTGTGGGTTCTTCTGCTGCTGTCGTCTTGGGAGATACGGCGTCAACTGCTTCAAGATTCAAGACATCTTGCATCTTGGAAATGCGCCGCAACGGACTCCAAAGGAATCGGATATTTGGGAGGGAGTGACGACGAATGGAGGGCAAATCCCCTATTCTTTGTCGCTATTTACCCTTTCATATTGCTTAGAAGTGACACTAGGTTGCAGTACTTTTCTTTTTGCTTTGTTGGCAACCTTGTTTCTACTGTCGGCATAGCCGGCGGTCGCTGTAACCTACACTTCTCCGATGCAGTTTGTGTGTTTTCCGATCTTAATAAATCACCTCCAAAATATTCAAAGTTCCTTCGCATACACACCCAATTTTACTGGAAAACTTGGTGAGTGATTAACTGATCATTTTAGTCAAACGCCTTGCAACTTGAATAAAGTAGTACCAGAGGGTAGTCGGTCCCGCGCACTCAGTTTGAAGATCGGAAACGCTCGGGCATTCCCGGGTACCTCCGCTGGGTTAGGATCAGCTGCCTGCGCCATGTTGTATTCTCACTTCGTTGAAAGTAAATGCTGGGAATGATAGGTAGCAATGGGATGGGTTGGGCGGGTTGTTATATCTTCAGACCAAATGTCCTAAATATAATTTAGATCGAACTACACTGTGTTAGTTTTTTGATCCTACAATTAAATTACGGACATTTGGTCTCCGATATAACAATACTTTGATGTAACATTGTAGTACCGGAGGGTAGTCGGTCCCGCGCACAATCTTGATGCGAAGCTGATCACGTGCGTAGTTCGCTGTGAGAAGGTAGACCAACATAACTGCACGGTCTTGAGGGTACGGTATACACTCAAGGATCGACAAAAATCCCTATAAATCCTCGAACCAGGCGCATGGAGATTCATTTCTTCAACTAGGAGAGAATGAGAGAAAAGAGTGGGTGTGGCGGGTCCCGGACCCCTTCCAATCGATTCAGGATCCAAAATTTAGTGGAAAATTATACCCCACACGCCTAGGTACCAGAAATCTCGAAAACACATATATGCCAAATGGATAATAGATACCCATTTTGACCCATAACCTCTTCCAATCGTTCTGGGAACCATTTCACCCACTCGCCAAAATCTCGAAAAATCTATTTTTCAAAAAACACGTGTTGACCTCAACCCAACCCAAATTTGGTCCGATGGGGCTGAAAAGTTTCGAGGACCGTCCTAGGCCGGAAACAGACCCCTGACCCCAATTTCAGATTTTTAGAAAATTTTCTACTACCAAAGCGCGGACGGGGGACTGCGTACGGTGAAAGGAAATTGACATTTGGTTGGTTATTCCTTGAATAATCAACCTATGTTTTCATGCAAAAAGTCAATCTCTCCTATTCGGGCCAAAATTTTGGTTGGTTATTCCTTGAATAATCAACCTATGTTTTCATGCAAAAGGTCAACCTCTCTGACACGGCTCAAATTTTTTTTTTTCTGGACGTTTCATGGCGTCTAGATCATAAAAGGTCAATGTCCGCCCGCCGTCCGCGCTGTTTTCGGTAGTAGAAAAATTTCTAAAAATCTGAAATTTGGGTCAGGGGTCTGTTCCCGGCCTGGGACGGTCCTCGAAACTTTTCAGCCCAATCGGACCAAATTTGGGTGAGGTAGGAGTCAATATGTTTTTTGAAAAATGGATTTTTGAGATTTTGGGCGATCTGGGCGAGTGGGGTATCATTTTCCACTAAATTTTGGACGCTGAATCCAATGAAATAGGCCCCAGAACGATTGGTACCCAGTGGAAGAAGTTATGGGTCAAATGGGGTATCTATTACCCATTTTGAATATGTGTTTTCGAGATCTCTGGTACCTAGGCGTGTGGGGTATTATTTTCCACTAAATGTTGGACCCTGAACCGATCAAAATTGGTTCGGGACCCGCCACACCCACTGTTTCCCTTGGTCCGAGGTTTAAATTAGTCACTATGAAAAATTAAATCTAAAACTCGCAGATCCAGGGATGAAAATAATATATATTCTTTCGCACGTTACTCAACTTTACTTATCACGAAACACACTCCAGCAGAAAAACTACAACATCGATATTAAAATACTCGTATAACATCGATACACACCAAGGTTACCCCAAATATATCCCTTTTTTTCCGCAAGGGCGCTAATGTCGCACAGTTCACGCGGTAGGTACTCACTTTTCACATCCTCCCACCTAATTTCTTCAAGAAATTACCAGTGTAAATCTACACACTACAGGTCAAGTCTCACTGGTGTCTTCACGATGCGACCATGTCGAGTCTGACGTATTTCAGCATCAACCAACGTAGGATCCACACCTAGGTATTCATTTTCTACCATTAATGAAGTTTCTTCGTCACAGATTTCTTGATCGATGGATCCTCCTTCATTTTGTTCCAACTTCTTTTGGGCGCTTGGAGCCACATTTACCTCTAATGGATAAACTCTCTGGAGTGGTCGAATCAGAGTCCCCTTGCAGGTCTTCAAAACAAGCACTCGGATGTTCCCATATTTGCCTCGTCCCATGCGCTCAATCCGTCCCAATGGCCAATCTACTCTCTTGGCATCATCGGATCCAATAAGTACTACTTCGCCAACAGTCGGTGCACGTGTACTACGACGATGGGTCCAACGCAGACATCCCAAATACATACTCAGATCGAAATCTTTGGCGAATATGTTGCTTTATGGTCAAACGATATTGGGCTCGCTTCTCAAGACTTCCTTCAGCCACAGCATCACAATCATCAGTGCAACAGGTGGTGTTGTCTTGTAAGAAGTCTGCCGGAGTTATGGCAATGGGGTCTCCATTTGACTCTGACATTGAGGTAATTGGTCTAGCATTAACCAAACTCTCACACTCATAGAGAGTGGTATACAGTTCCTCAAGAGTCAGGACAGCCCTTCCAAGGACGCGCCGCAAAATTCTCTTGACTGACTGCACCATCCTTTCAAAAAATCCGCCCCACCAGGGTTCAGTTGGGGGGTTGAATCTCCAATCAATGCGTTCGATGGCACAATACTTGCTCACCTCAGACCACTCAATGGTATCCAGAACGTTGTTATCTCCCTGAAAACATGTGCCATTATCTAAATACATAATTTTAGGGCGTCCTCGGCGGGCAATGAAACGACGAAGGGCTAGTATAAATTACTCTGTACTCAGGGACGTCACAATCTCTAGGTGCACTGCACGGTAAACTCCACACGTGAACAGCGCCACCCACACCTTCTGTCCCTTTTTAATATGTAGCGGGCCTGGATAGTCTACGCCACAAACTTCAAAGACAGAAGCATCAGACACACGCGCTTGTGGAAGTGGAGGGGATTCAATGTCAAAACATTTACTCGCAAATCGACGACATACTACATACTTATTGACAATACCTCGAGTCACCTGCCGCCCCTTCACAATCCAGAACCTCTCCCGCAATGTACTCCACAGAGTCAAGGCACCAACATGATTCAGCTTACAATGTCGGTCAAATACCAATCTTTCGACCACAGGGTGATCATTTGGCAGTACAATTGGCATTTTGAAGTAGGCGCTGTCATTTCTCTCTGCAATTTTTGCCTTCACTCGGATGAGTCCTGAAGCATCCCTGAAGGGCCGAAGGTCACAAATTCTCTTGTCCAACAGTGACGGGATGCATTCTTCTTGGATAAGACGACAGACAATCAATTTTGCATTCTTCACTTCTTCTGCTGTAAGGCTGCCGTTTCTGGGAGTCCTTCTACGTCTGGCTTTGTCCAGAAACCGTTGCATCCAGCCAACCATACGAATCATTTTCTCATACTTGGAGAAATACTGATACATCCAAGCATGATCACGCTTTGACGCCAGCATGGTGTTTACCAGCACAGCTCTCTTCAGCATCTCAGCTGAAACTTCCCCTTCTTGGTAAGTACAATGAGACAGTGGCCATTGCTCCTCATCATTTTTTAACCAGATAGGTCCATTCCGCCATTTGTACTCAATCAGCTGCTCCACAGTACACCCCCTTGATGGTAGGTCTGCTGGGTTGAGGTTTCCAGGCACATGGCACCACCTCACATGGGGTGCCAGATGACGAATTTCTTTGACCCTGTTCCTCACAAATACAGACCATTCCTCTTTCCTTTGGATCCACGCCAAAACTGTGCTTGAATCACGCCAACAAAAGGTAGGAAGATCTTTCAAATCAAAAGCCTCTGTGATAGATGTTAACAGGCGTACTCCCACAACCACTCCCATCAGTTCAAGTCTTGGCATAGTAGGATTATCCTTGATACCTACAATTCTGGATTTTGCTCCAACTAAATTCACTGTAACTGATCCATCATCCAATTCACTGCGCAAAAATACACAAGCAGCATATGATCTGGAGCTTGCATCAGTGAAGAGGTGTAGGGTCTGGTTGTTTGAGCCACCCAAATGACGAGGTAGGGCCACTTGATCCAATAATGGGAGCTTCTGCAAGATTTTGTCAAATTCTTGCCAATCCTCACTGTCCAGCGGGTCATCCCAGTCCAACTTCTTCTCCCAAAGTCCTTGCATCATCAATTTGAGGTTTAGAGTTACTGATATTGTAAATCCAATGGGGTCGTAAATCCTCTGAGCCATGGAAAACACAGTTCTCTTTGTGTAGTTGCTCGTTCTAGCCCATTTCTGCCACCAATCCATCTTTAGGCTCAACGTATCCTCCTCGCGATGCCACTTCATACCCAGCATGCCTGTCATGGGTACAGAACTGCCGTCTTGGGTGTACTCCCACCCTCTAAGGTTAAAACCTCCACGCGCCATGCAGTCTGTAGCCACAGCTTGAAATTCGCAAACATCTGCAATGCTATCTACGCTGGTTGCCAAGTTGTCAACATAAAAACAACTTTTCATCAATTTCAACCTAAAAACTTCCCTTTCATTGGCCAAAAGGGTGCTTCTGTCTAGGTGGTGTTCCAGCACTGCAGCAAGCATGAATGGACTGCAGGTTACCCCAAACACCACTCTGGTGTGTCTATAAGTAACCCATTCATTCTGCTTATCTCTCCACCACAGGAACTTCAGAAAATTTCGATCCTCAGGATGAATTTCAATCATCAGGAAAGCCTTCTCCACATCAGCAGAAACGCCAACTTTCTTTTTCCGAAATCTCATCAGGATATCTGGAATTAGTTCAATCATGTTGGGACCAGCTTCTAGGCAATCATTCAGTGAGGGATGACCCAATGTCTTGGCAGATGCATCAACCTTGGTTGTTGAACTAGAGGTTTTCACAACTGGTTGATGGGGTAGATAATGCCCCTTTCCATCATCCTGAATCTCTTCAATGATGTTCAATTGCAACCACTCCTTGAACACGGCGTCATAATCTTTAAAAAGTTGGTCGTTTAGTTGCATTTTTCTTGTGGTTTGACCAAGTCGAGCCTCAGCGACTCCTCGGTTGGTAGGTAAAGGCCCAATCACACAGGACGCGTTATAACGCGGCGTTAGGCGTCGCGTTACGGCGGTCAGGTTGTATGACGGACATAAGCATCACCCCGTTCACACACACGGCGTTGAGACGCGGCGATACTTTAGTAACGCGACGGTAACGCGACGTCAGTCTTTCGAGTTGTACAAAAATACAAAATAGCGCGCGTTACTCGGGCGTTACTCAGACATTTCCCACTTGACATAACAAGATGAGTGAGGAAACAGAGGCGTTAATTCATGAACTGCGGAAGTTTGTGTATTTATACGATCATTCACATGAACAATACAAGAATGTGTTGAAAAAGATGTAGGCTTGGAAAAAGATTGCAGGAATACTGGGCATTACAAGTACATTTGTATAAGTACAAATATAATATAAATATAAATAAGCACAAATATAAATAATATAAATACAAATACAAATAATATAAATAGAAATAAGTACAAAAACCTGTGTATTGTGTTATCTATTTGTTCTATGTGTTCTGTGTACCATGCATTAATGTGGGAGATGTGAGTCATGATGACATACTGGCAAAGTAATCAGCAAACTTTTCTCGAACTTGAATCACAGCATTCGTTGATCTTCGATTAGTGGGAGTTGTTGTAACCAGCGCTTGCATGGGCTCGGTGGCATCGCGGTCATTGGCAGAATATTCGAGATGAACATCACTCATCATTATAATGTAGTTGTGTAAGCAGGCAGCTGCTTTCACGATGTAATCAGCAGTTGAGACACCTGTTTCTATGGGTCTCAAAAATACATGCCAGTTCATTGCCAATATACCAAAAGCATTTTCGACTACACGGCGGGCTCGACTGAGTTGTCCATTGAAACATTTCTTCTTTGGATCGCCCAGATAACGCCCAATAATAACGCGGTGAGTGTGAAGTCGCTGTATCGCCGAACGTCGGGGGGAACGCGCGTTACCTGAACGCCGCGTTATAACGCGTCCTGTGTAATTGGGCCTTAAATCATGCACTACTTCAGTACATGGCAGCCGAACTCGATAACGCCCTCCCACAAATTCCACTGTATTCTTAAAGTGATCCATCACTGCAGCTCTTCTAGCATCGCGGTCCTTTTGGTTGGTTATTCCTCGAATAATCAACCTATGTTTTCATGCAAATGGTCAATCTCTCCGATTCGGCTCAAAATTTTTTTCTGGACGTTTCATGGTGTTTAGATCAAAAAAGGTCAATGTCCGTCCACCGTACGCCGTCCGTGTTCCGCGCCGTTTTTGGTAGTAGAAAATTGTCTAAAAATCTGAAATTTGGGTCAGGGGTCTGTTCCCTGCCGAGACGGGTCCTCGAAACTTTTCAGCCCGATCGGACCAAATTTGGGGGGGATAGGGGTCAAAATGTGCTTTTTTGAAAAATGGATTTTCGAGATTTTGGGCGATCTAGGCGAGAAGGGTGTACTTTTCCACTAAATTTTGGACGCTGAATTCAGTGAAACGGGTCCCAGAACGATTGGCACCCACTGGAGGAAGTAATGGGTCAAATTGGGTATTTATTACCCATTTTGAATATGTGTTTTCGGGATTTCTGCTACCTAGGCGTGTGGGGTATAGTTTTCCACTAAATTTTGGACGCTGAATCCAGTTAAATGGGTCCCAGAACGATCGCCACCCACTGGAAGAAGTTATGGGTCAAATTGGGTATTTATTACCCATTTTGAATATGTGTTTTCGGGATTTCTGCTACCTAGGCGTGTGGGGTATAGTTTTCCACTAAATTTTGGACGCTGAATTCAATGATGTGTGTCCCAGAACGATTGGCAACCACCGGATGAAGTTATGGGTCAAAATGGGTATGTATCCACCCATTTTGTATGTGTCAGGATTTCTGGTGCCTAGGCGTGTGGGGTATCATATTCCACTAAATTTTGGACCCTGAATCGATTGGAATGGGTCTGGGACCCGCCACATCCACAGATTCGAGGAATAACCAACCCGTGTGTAAGAATTTGCAGATTTTTTTTCAATATGATCAGAAATACCAATAGCCTCCATTTTCCACAAGTCTGTCACATCACCCGCTGTGATGGTAGCCATTGTGTAGGTGGTAGCCAGGGCAGAAATAGATGGAGACTTTTCTTTGTAGTTCCCAACAGAGTCCAGCCAAAAAGTGTTTCCACAGCAACAATTCCTGAAGATAATATCTTGCGGGTTCCTGCCCAAATCTTTCCTGCTATGTCTGCTCCTATGAGTATGTCAATAGGGCCCCCATTGTCCTCAATCAGCGTGATGTTGAACTCACCCAATTCAGATCTGACAGTAGCATCCGGTTTGGAGGTGGGAATAAACGCAGCTATATTTCCTTGTCCCAATGCTGAGAAATTATAGGTAACTATTTGATAAACCTCTCAAGTGTAATTTGTAACACGGATGTTTGACTTGTCCAATACTATTACCACCAAACAGACAACGAACAAGAGTCTCCTCGCCAAGCGGTTTGAACCCCATTTCTTGGGCCAACACGTTCAAGACAGCTTCTTTGTGAGCCGCTGTCAATTAACACTCGAACTTTGCGTTGAAAATCCCCATCTTTCACAGCACAGCCGTGAAAGTCTGCAAAAAAAACCTCATTGACCTGAGAGGCACCAACAGTAAGGTTATGATTTATTGACAGAAGATCCGATTCTTGTACAGCCTGTTCATTGGATTTCCTCCTAACATTAGAAAGAAAATCCTTGGATGCCGCGACATGCGATGTACATCCAGAATTAATAACAGCCACATATTTAGAAAGAGCCAACTTCATATTTCCGGAGCGGACACAAATGTTGGACCACTGTTTGTGATTTGGGTTCCCAGGCTTCAAGACTATAAGGAAGCTCAGTTTAGTCACGTTATGAGAACTTGGTATAGGCCCAATTTTGGGTAATCCAGGAGCTGTACGGGTAGAACTAGATTTAACTTGATTAGTTTCATCACAGGATGATAAAATCGGATACGGGCAATTGGCAATTTTAACGAAAATGAGTTCAATTTATTTACTTTGTGAAAATAACGAGATGTGCACTTATGCACTTAGCTAGGAGGAGAACACGACTGCCTCGGAGGGGCTCACGGGGTGGTTTTATAAGCTCTCTAGTGCTGACGCAGCAGCGTATATTTTTACTTTTACTCGGCTGGGCTTTCGAATATAAATCGCCCACCCTAAGATGAAATTTAGTGTCGAGTACAGTCTCTGATTATAAGTTCAACTATATAAAGTACAATACCGATAAGAATATTAGTTTAAGAACAATTTATTAATATAAAGTATAAAGTACATGTAAGAACATTAATTTGACAGCAAACGTTACAACTTGAATGCCTTTTTATAGTTAGTATAGGTAAATGTGAACAATGCGTACAGCAGAATAGTCCACCCACTAGGAATGCCTAGTGTGGAGTAGTCGAATTTCGGTATTAATTTGAACTCTTGGGTTTGGATCATTTCAAGTTCTAGCTCTTTGGGACGATTTCATGGTCTGGGAGTTGGTTCGGGTTGAGTTAGAAATCGAGTGGCGTAGAATTCACTAAATAGTGGAGACCCAGAAAAATTGTCATGAATTGCCGTGCCAAAATTGTTAGAAAATTAGTTATCCTAAAAAACTCAGTGGCAAGCTTCAAGTAAAATACAATCAGTTAGTTCTAACTGTTGAAGGAGCACAATCTAATCAATGGCGCTGCAACTTGTCCACTCTTCCTTCGCATCCTATTCTTTAGGTTTTGTCTCGGTTAATCTTGAGGTTAGCGAAGAAACTAAGTGCAATCTGGGCGGTTTCCAACAAGGCAGAGTAAGAACATTAGCGGCAGAAAGATCTTCTGTGAGATATGACCTTTCAGGAGCAGGGGACACAGAGAAGGTATTTTTTCATCTCACGCTGCGGTCGTGGCAGAACATTTTGGGGAATCGGGTTTGATGAGGAAACCGGGCATCTATTATCTATATTGTTGTGTGTGTTGACTGATTTTTTGAAAACAAATTTTTTTAAAACCACCTCGTACAATTAAAAGCGTACAATGCGCTTAAATTAAGGCTACAACTTATATATTAGATTAAACTAATCGCTAAAAGTTGTCATTTAAATTTGAAGAAAAAAGAAATGTATACCACTATAGTTTGTTTGAGATCTTATTAGGCACTGTAAAACCTCCCCGAGGTTACTCATTTATTACCTCATCACATCATAACAATTTCGTCTAAGAAATATGAGATCTATCATCAATCATTTCCCACTAAATTTTGGACGCTGAATTCAATGATGTGTGTCCCAGAACGATTGGCACCCACCGGAAGAAGTTATGGGTCAAAATGGGTATGTATCCACCCATTTTTTATGTGTCAGGATTTCTGGTGTCTAGGCGTGTGGCGTATTATATTCCACTAAATTTTGGACCCTGAATCGATTGGATTGGGTCTGGGACCCGCCACACCCATTTTTCCCCATTCGAGGAATAACGAACCCGTGTGTAAGAATTTGCAGATTTTTTGATCAGGACATCATGAAACGTCCAGAAGAAAATTTTGAGCCGAATCGGAGAGGTTGACCATTATCATGAAAACATAGGTTGATTATTCAAGGAATAACCAAACAATATGGGTACTCTTGGAGAGCGTCGGTCATCAGAAGGGTGGCCACATTAGAGAATCCCTTCCTCGTGTTAAGCCTTCTTGAGTACTAAATTGTAATGATTTATGCCATCAAAATGAACGCATGTTGAAAAGAAGATCATATATATATATGGTGGTAGTAATAAATTTGGTCCCCGCCTTGGGTAATTTTACTATATTTTTGTGGAATGTTTTCATCTTGGGGGTACGAATGGGGATAGGTCAGTTGTGAGAAATAATGAATATGGAAGCCATGTGTTCGGGGGGCGGGAGCGTGGCAGCTAGGGTTGACCCAAATGGAAGTGAAACTGGGTCGAGGCCTACTTCCTCGGAACAGAACCCGTATTTTCCCAGGGATGCCGTCGAGAAGCCTCACATTCTTCCACCCCTCAGTAATCAACTTTTTTAACTCATAAGCAACATTTCTGTGATAGACTAATACTAACAGCTGCTTTCAGAATAAGATACTTAACTTTATTCTTAACAAGTCTGTTGAACTGCTTGGCGCACTCACACTAACTGAACCAGTTCATGTGGTTTTGTTCTTTTCAGTCTTCTGAGTAAGGCATTAGTGTCAAGAAGGCGGAGAACATCTTCGTTTACATGAACTTGGAGCCTCATAAGGTGATTGATGGCTTGATTTTGTATTACTTCATCGACAGGTTCGATCTGTAGCTCGTAATGCAATCTGTCATTCCGGAAATATCTGTATCCGTCAACGCAGCTGCGCAAGACATTATTCTGGAACCTTTGAATAATGTTGCGATTGCTTTGGGCGGTGCATCCCCACAGTTGAGCACCATAAGTCCAGACGGGTTTGAGGACTTGTTTGTACAGAATGAGCTTGTTATGGATCGACATTTTGGACTGCCTCCCCTTAAGCCAGTACATTTTGGTTGGTTATTCCTTGAATAATCAACCTGTTTTCATGATAATGGTCAACCTCTCCGATTTGGCTCAAAATTTTTTTTCTGGACGTTTCATGATGTCCTGATCAAAAAAATCTGCAAATTCTTACACACGGGTTGGTTATTCCTCGAATGGGGGAAACAGTGGGTGTGGCGGGTCTCAGACCCATTCCAATCGATTCAGAGTCCAAAATTTAGTGGAATATGATACCCCACACGCCTAGGTAGCAGAAATCCCGAAAACACATAATCAAATTGGGTAATAAATACCGAATTTGACCCATAACTTCTTCCAGTGGGTGCCAATTGTTCTGGGGCCGATTTTATTGGATTCAGCGTCCAAAATTTAGTGGAAAATGACACCCTACTCGCCTAGGTAGCAGAAATCCCGAAAACACATATTCAAAATGGGTGTATCTATGGGGCACTACGACACTATTTACTGATATAATATTGAGAAAACGTAGGTAATTTAGAAGGCTATAATAATTGTATTAAATTGAATTGAAAGGTATGAATAAAAAGCTCGGACAGTAAAAAGAATTGTAGGCAACTGCTCAAAATTTGTTGCTAAGTTTAACAGCTGGTTATAAACAACAGGATATAGAATAATATGACGATGTGTTTTGTTTGTCTATTCGGCTGAAGTCACCCACATGGGTAATAAATACCCAATTTGACCCATAACTTCTTCCAGTGGGTGCCAATTGTTCTGGGACCCATTTTATTGGATTCAGCGTCCAAAATTTAGTGGAAAATGACACCCCACTCGCCTAAATCACCCAAAATCTCGAAAATCCATTTTTCAAAAAACCCCTACCCCCTCCAAATTTGGTCCGATCGGGCTGAAAAGTTTCGAGGACCCATCTCGGCTGGGAACAGACCCCTGACCCAAATTTCAGATTTTTAGAAAATTTTCTACTACCAAAATACAGCGTGGACAATGGACGGCGTACGGCGTACGGCGTACGGCGGACGGCGGACGGCGGACGGACATTGACCTTTTTTGATCAGGACATCATGAAACGTCCAGAAAAAAATTTTGAGCCGAATCGGAGAGGTTGACCATTTGCATGAAAACATAGGTTGATTATTCAAGGAATAACCAACCAAAATTCTTACACACGGGTCCAGTGTCCGTCCGCCGTCCATTGTCCACGCCGTTTTTGGTAGTAGAAAATTTTCTAAAAATCTGAAATTTGGGTCAGGGGTCTGTTCTCGGCCGAGACGGGTCCTCGAAAGCTTTTCAGCCCGATCGGACCAAATTTGGGCGGGGTAGGGGGATCAATTTTGGACGCTGAATCCAATGAAACGGGTCTCAGAACGATTGGCACACACCGTGAACTACCAAAAACGGCGCGGACGATGGACGGCGTACGGCGGACGGACATTGACCTTTTGGTTGGTTATTCCTTGAATAATCAACCTATGTTTTCATGCAAATGGTCAACCTCTCCGATTCGGCTCAAAATTTTTTTCTGGACGTTTCATGATGTCTAGATCAAAAAAGGTCAATGTCCGTCCGCCGTCCGCCGTCCGCCGTCCACGCCGTTTTTGGTAGTAGAAAATTTTCTAAAAATCTGAAATTTGGGTCGGTGGTCTGTTCCCGGCCTAGGACGGTCCTCCAAGCTTTTCAGCCCGATCGGACCAAAGTTGGGCGGGGTAGGGGTCAAAATGTGATTTTTGAAAAATGGATTTTCGAGATTTTGGGCGATCTAGGCGAGTGGGGTATCATTATCCACTAAATTTTGGACGCTGAATCAAATGAAATGGGTCCCTGAACGATCGGCACCCACTGGAAGAAGTTATGGGTCAAATTGGGTATATATTACCCATTTTTGGTTGGTTATTCCTTGAATAATCAACCTATGTTTTCATGATAATGGTCAACCTCTCCGATTCGGCTCAAAATTTTTTTCTGGACGTTTCATGATGTCCTGATCAAAAAAGGTCGATGTCCGTCCGCCGTACGCCGTACCCCGTACGCCGTACGCCGTACGCCGTACGCCGTCCATCGTCCGCGCCCTTTTTGGTAGTAGAAAATTTTCTAAAAATCTGAAATTTGGGTCAGGGGTCTGTTCCCAGCCGAGATGGGTCCTCGAAACTTTTCAGCCCGATCGGGCCAAATTTGGAGGGGGTAGGGGTCAAAATGTGTTTTTTGAAAAATGGATTTTCGAGATTTCGGGCAATCTAGGCGAGTAGGGTGTCATTTTCCACTAAATTTTGGACGCTGAATCCAATGAAACGGGTCCCAGAACGATTGGCACCCACTGGAAGAAGTTATGGGTCAAATTGGGTATTTATCACCCATTTTGAATATGTGTTTTCGGGATTTCTGCTACCTAGGCGTGTGGGGTATAGTTTTCCACTAAAGTTTGGACGCTGAATTCAATGATGTGTGTCCCAGAATGATTGGCACCCACCGGAAGAAGTTATGGGTCAAAATGGGTATGTATCCACCCATTTTGTGTGTGTCAGGATTTCTGGTGCCTAGGCGTGTGGGGTATCATATTCCACTAAATATTGGACCCTGAATCGATTGGAATGGGTCTGGGACCCGCCACACCCACTATTTCCCCCATTCGAGGAATAACCAACCCGTGTGTAAGAATTTGCAGATTTTTTGGTTGGTTATTCCTTGAATAATCAACCTATGTTTTCATGCAAATGGTCAACCTCTCCGATTCGGCTCAAAATTTTTTTCTGGACGTTTCATGATGTCCTGATCAAAAAAGGTCAATGTCCGTCCGCCGTACGCCGTCCGCCGTACGTCGTACGCCGTCCGCCGTCCACGCCGTTTTTGGTAGTAGAAAATTTTCTAAAAATCTGAAATTTGGGTCAGGGGTCTGTTCCCGGCCTAGGACGGTCCTCCAAGCTTTCCAGCCCGATCGGACCAAATTTGGGCGGGGTAGGGGTCAAAATGTGTTTTTTGAAAAATGGATTTTTCGAGATTTTGGTCGATTTAGGCGAGTGGGGTATCATTTTCCACTAAATTTTGGACGCTGAATCCAATGAAATGGGTCCCAAAACGATCGGCACCCTCTGGAAGAAGTTATGGGTCAAATTGGGTATATATTACCCATTTTGAATATGTGTTTTTGAGATTTCTGGAACCTAGGCGTGTGGGGTATCATTTTCCGCTAAATCTTGGACGCTAATTTCAATGAAGTGGGTCCCGGAACGATTGGCACCCTCTGGAAGAAGTTATGGGTCAAATTGGGTATATATTACCCATTTTGAATATGCGTTTTCGAGATTTCCGGTACCTGGGCGTGTGGGGTATCATTTTCTACTAAATTCTGGATCCTGAATCGATTGGAATAGGTCCGGGACCCGCCGCACCCACTGTTTCCCCATTTCCCCCATGTTGAAGAAATGAGTCTCCATGTGCCTGGTCCGAGGAATAACCAACCCCTGTGTAAGAATTTGCAGCGTTTGAATATGTGTTTTTGAGATTTTTGGAACCTAGGCGTGTGGGGTATCATTTTCCACTAAATTTTGGACGCTGAATCAAATGAAATGGGTCCGAGAACGATCGGCGCCCACTGGAAGAAGTTATGGGTCAAATTGGGTATATATTACCCATTTTGAATATGTGTTTTTGAGATTTCTGGAACCTAGGCGTGTGGGGTATCATTTTCCACTAAATTTTGGATCCTGAATCGATTGGAATGGGTCTGGGACCCGCCGCACCCACTTTTTTCCCCATTTCCCCCATGTTGAAGAAATGAGTCTCCATGCGCCTGGTCCGAGGAATAACCAACCCCTGTGTAAGAATTTGCAGCGTTTTTTGATCAGGACATCATGAAACGTCCAGAAAAAGGAAGGCCATGGAGTGTGGTTTGTCCGATGCCAGAAATGTTCTTGGAATAATAAGTTGGGTTTAGGCCAAGTCGCTGGACACATTTATTTGTGATGAATGAGAGCTGGCTCCCACTGTCGAGCACCATTCGGAGCGGTTGCAATTTTCCACGTGCGTCCCTGACAAAGCCTACAGCAGTCCACAGAACTACTTCTCCTTCTTCGGCCGCCCCACTGAAATATGCCCCAGCATTAACTGGTTTATACGACTGGGCTGATGAACTTGGGGCTTGACTGCGATCACTTTCAGGGTGAAGCCACGTGTGATGCCTGGAATCACATTCTTCGCAATTTCTTTGAGAAGGGCACTTTTGAACCACATGATAGTAGGAGAGACAATTTTCACAGCCCTTAAAATTCTTCAGCATGGCTGAGCGGGCTGCCGGAGAGGCATCTCTAAACTTTGAGCATCCATACAGTGAATGATTCAAATTGCAGACTGGGCAGGGTGTTCTCTTCTTAAAAGGTTTACTGGGACTGCTTTCATTTTTCATGTTGGTCTTCTGGACTATGAGGGTTGACTTTTGTGGGTGGTGAGAGAATGGCTTATTTGGTGTTTTATATTGATAGTGGGAATTGTTCGCATTATCAAATGGGGTTTCCAGACTCAGTTCGAGAGTTCGGCGTTCTCGTCTCACAATATCCACTAAGTCAGAAAATTTTGGATATGCCACTTTGTCGTAATCCCTTTCGAACGCAATTCGAGTTGTCGGGTCAAGAAGGCGAATCGCGAGCGAGAATAAAATAAATTCATCGGGTGAAGGTATCTTGAGCATCTTGAATGAGGTTACATTTGCCGAGATCGTCGTCAGAAAATGGGACAGGGATTTTACGGTGGCCTTTCCTGTCGCTGGTTTGGTCAAAATGTGTTTTTTGAAAAATGGATTTTCGAGATTTTGGGCGATCTAGGCGAGTGGGGTATCATTTTCCACTAAATTTTGGACGCCGAATCCAATGAAATGGGTCCCAGAACGATCGGCAGCCACTGGAAGAAGTTATGGGTCAAATTGGGTATATATTACCCATTTTGAATATGTGTTTTTGAGATTTCTGGAACCTAGGCGTGTGGGGTATCATTTTCCGCTAAATCTTGGGCGCTAATTCCAATGAAGTGGGTCCCGGAACGATTGGCACCCACTGGAAGAAGTTATGGGTCAAATTGGGTATATATTACCCATTTTGAATATGCGTTTTCGAGATTTCCGGTATCTGGGCGTGTGGGGTATCATTTTCCACTAAATTTTGGATCCTGAATCGATTGGAATGGGTCTGGGACCCGCCGCACCCACTGTTTTGAGATTGAGATTTGAGAGTGGGAAATTACTCCAGCAACTCTCGTACTTTTACCTATTCTATCCCCCAAGGAACTGTAATTGGTCCAATTCTCTTCATTGCCTATTTAAATGGAATTTTTGACTTGAAGCTGAATGGTAGATTGGTCGCGTTTGCGGATGATCAGGCTCTCTGTCTCAGAGCAAAGAGCTGGGAGAGTGTAGTCGATATGGTGTCTTCCGATATGACGGTAGTCACGAAGTGGCTCGGTGAGATGTCCCTAATCCTAAATTACGAGAAAACTAAATTCATACCGTTCTCACTAAAAAGAAATGGCGTCCCTAGCTTGGGCCATATTCGGTGTCATAAACCTGTTTGTGATTGCGATTCAGGAGAAGATTGTCCCTGTCCAAGGATCTGGCAAGTATCGCAGATTAGATATTTAGGTGTCATTATGGATGAATGTCTGACATGGGTACCCCACATTTCAAAGACTGTAGAGCGCCTCAGAAAACTAATCCACATCGTCTTGGAAGTAAGGAATTTCTTGGATAGACCTACTGCACGGATCCTGTATTTCGGATTAATACAGTCCGTCATCCAATATGGTGCAGCTGTCTGGGGTTCTGCATATGAATCGCATCTGGCACGGGTTTACTTGACCCAAAAATTACTTATTAAAATCCTATAAAAAAAAACAGAGTCGTTTCCCCTCAGTCGAACTTTTCAAAACGTTTCACGTATTACCGCTTCAAGCCATAATAGATAAAAACATCTCTCATTCCCATTTACAAGTATTACGTATCCGGGTTTGTTCACTTAGTGAGCACTAATACCCGAACCGCCAGTTCATTTGTCCTGGAAAGCACCTTCAGGAGATCTACGATGGGGCAGCGCTCACTGATGTACAGGGGGGTTTCCCTATTCAATCATCTTCCTGTGGAATTGAGGAGTAGCCCGACGCTCAGTGTCTTTAAGCGAAAACTGAAGTCCCATTTTTTGGAGCAGGTCTGAAACCCTAGTGTGGGACTTCCTCTATTGTTCATCCCTTCCTCAGTCAGTGAGTCAGTGTGTGTTATTAAGTTTATCCTAGTCCGTACATTCCGTTGATTATTATGTTTATCCTAGTCCGTACATTCCGCAATGTTGGCGGTCTTTCTTCAAGGTGATTAACGTGGCACATTTATAGATTATTATAGGTAGGTTGTTGTTATTATTGATTATTAAAATATTTGTTCGGTGTCGCTTCGCTATGGGTGGCAGCACCAACTCCTCTCCCTAGCACGAGTTCAACTCAAAAGGGAGAGTTCGCATCTTTTTCCTTATGAAATTTAAAAAAAATATATATTATCAGCTGCTATATTTCATTAGCCAGTGATGCATTCGGATGTTATTTACTGCATTGAGATGTTATTTACACCAGCGCGTTCATACCTCTAAAAACTACTGTATATTACTACCATTGGGTAGTTAATTTACCACAGGCGCCGCATGAAAATTGTATAAATCAAATAATGTACCTACTTGATAGTGTATTACACAATAAAGTTACTTTTTGAAATTAAAAAAAACCATTATTTATATTAGTCGATAATACGAATAATAATTATAATTAATTGGCAGAAGATGCGGAAGAAACGATTATTAAAACGGAATAGGGACGTGATGTGGTTCTTCACGAAAACAAAAATTGGGGGCCAATTTGACCCACTTGAATCGATTTAACGACGGAAACTCAAAAGAATAATAAGATACCTTACATGCCTCGATCTCTCTAAGAAGCTCTCTAGAGAGATGAGAGTATTTTTTTTAGAAAAGCGTAGTGGAATCAAATTGATTTAAAAATCAATGAATTTTCATGAAATAACGCTGCAGCTTTCAATTCATTTTAAATGAAATAATGGTTATATATTAAGAATATTGACTTTACTAAGACGTCCCGGGTTTCGCGGATACACTATGAACATATACACCATGCGGATGAACTATTATTTTCCAGTAATACGAGGAGCGAGAGTCTGTGTTTACCTGGGCCCATGGTTGTGACGATGGTCGATACTACAAAACCTTGACCTACCACCCCCTCCCCCCCTTTGCCCGCATACCGCCTCTTATTGATTCCCTTATCCACCTACTAAACCCAACATTTTCGCCCCGAAATTTCTCACAACGCTGTTAAGTTCCCGCGAACAGGTTGAGGCATTCATCTACCCGGCTAAAAGAAATGTCAAGAGATTAAAAAAAAAGTAAAAACCAATTCTGAGTCACAACTTTTTTGTGCCGTTAAGAGTAGTAGGTCCGGCATTTTATTGTGTTAGTGCGTATAAATAGTGAATGTAAGTACTTATGTGAGTAAGTACTTGTATAGAACTCAGTGGGAAGACGCAATTACGCTTGCATTTGTAATTACGCTCATTGTGATCTCATAACTACCGAGATGGAGTCAATGTAATGAATACCTCATGCAACTCTCATTGGCAGAGATCGTGGGAACTTAAATTGGGATGGAACCAAAGAGATTAAAGCATTTGAATGTTCAGGAGTTTCCAAAAATTAACATTTCGAATTTGTTGGAGTATGAAAGAAAGAAAAAAAAAAATCTGCAAATTCGTACACACGGGTTGGTTATTCCTCGAACCAGGCGTCATTGAGACTAATTTGAACCTCGGACCAGGCACATGGGGATTCATTTCTTCAACATGGGGAAAATGGGGGAAACAGTGGGTCAAGGGTACCCGGACCCATTCCAATCGATTCAGGGTCCAAAATTTAGTGGAAAACGATACCCCACACGCCTAGGTCAGAAATCTTGAAAACACATATTATACAAAATGGGTTGAGTATCGAGGATCGACTTTGGCCTGTCCCCTGACCCGAATTTCAGATTTTTAGGAAATTTTCCACTACCAAAAACGGCGCGGACGGTGTACGGCATACTGCGGTCGGACATTTGACTTTGTTGATATAGACACCTTGAAACGTCCAGAGAAAAATTCTGGGCCGAATCGGAGAGGTTGACCTTTTGCATGAAAACAATTGATAATGAAAATAATTGATAGAACAGAAAGTCTTCACGTTGGCTTTGTTAAATGGAAAAGCGTTGGCGGATTGAAAATTATTATGGGGTGTATTTTCCCCACCCATGTATATTCCTCTCTTCTTCACTAAATGATTGGCTATTCAGCGCCCGAAGTTTAGTGGAAAATGATACCCCACTCGCCTAGATTGCCAAAACAATCTCGAATAGGATATATTCAAAAAACACATATTTATACCCATATTATGTATTCCCCAAATTCGGGCACATTAGGCTGAAAATTTCCGAGGGCCTACTAGGACCTGAAAGAGGTCCCTGACCAAAACTAAGATTTTTTCGATTTTTTTTTACTACCAAAAACAGCGTGAAAATTTGATTTTTGAATTTATGTACTTTCGAGATTTGTGGTGATTTAGATGTGTGGGGGATCATTTTCCACTAAATTTTGGACGCTGACGAATTTCCAAACACGGTATGGGCGATTGGTGCCCGCAGGAGGTGGGTATGGGTCATAATGAGTACCTACCAACCCATTTTGAAATTGGGTTCTCACGATTTTTGGGTACCTAGGCGTGTGGGGTTTTCATTCAAGGAATAATCAACAAAAACTCATGTGTACGTTTCTGATGGACCACCTAATCAAAATTTGGTGGAGTAAAACTTCAGCTGGAGACCCAAGCAGCCTTGACTTAAGAATTAAGCCAAATTGAGCATCTGAATGAGCGTGTACTCAAACAAAATGTAGTGGCCAGGAATCAACAGCGGATCGTTCCCGTAGGTCATGTTAGAGGAGGCCAAGGGAGACTGCATCGATCCCTGTGGATTATTCGAGCTGGAGCGAAGGAGCGTGGGTAGAAATACACAAACCGTTGCTATAACAACGATGGGCACCAGGGAAGCCTGTGGGAGGCTGGGCTTGAGTATTGAACCCTAGTTTCTTCTTCATCCCTCTCTTCCCTTCATTCATCCCCTGACCCAGCGACCTGACCCCGTAGGCTTGAGTTATGGCCCATGCCCACCTAAACCAAACAAGAAACCCTCCGACTATGCAATCCACTCCCCGGAGTTTGATTGTGCGTGTGGAACGTAAACATTTTTGTAAATTAGCATTTTCGGAACGCTTGGGTCAACAAAAGGCAACATTCAACGTTATTGCTCGTCATTCCCTCTACATTGATCTGTGATTGTCGATAATTTACGACTTAAATCTAGTACTTATCGGCCGTGATGTCAGACCTAGTAACGGGCGTCGTGGATCTAAAGGAAACGCATGGAGAATGTGAGTGATGTGTGTCTGAATGAAATACGAGTGTGTATAATAGGGTTCCATAAAGCACGTGGAACAACAACAACAAAACTCACCACATCACTCAACGAATAAATTGATAACTCACAGAGGGAGATTTGATTTTTTGTATTCGAGGGGACTAGTAGGTAATTTCGAGAACTTTTTCTGATAATAATAATTTTCAATTCATCGCAATAGAATGACTATTAAAAATAACTTCAGAAAACGCTTCCATGTTTATATTTTACCTATAGTCATCAAGGGTGAAAGACAATCCGCCATTCGGGACCGATCCATGTGGATTTAGTAGTTCCCATTGAAGAAGACTACACCTACAGTAGTAGCTCCTGCCGGTGTGTGGACCTAGAACGACGACCTATTAATCCATTAGTCATTAAGGGTGATACATCCAATGATGACAAGAAGGCAAGCTACATCTTGCTCAACAATATCATTTTTCTCCCCTTTTGGTTGGTCATTCCTTGAATAATCAACCTATGTTTTCATGCAAATCAATCAATCAATCAATAGGTATTTATTGTAAAAACCGTCAGGTGTTACAAAGGTTGGCTCAAAAGTGTCTGCGAAGACACATTACATTACTTCCGTCATCAATATAAAATAAAACATCTCTTCATTCAAAATAGGTGAAAAAACAATTAATACAATAATTCAAAAAAGTAGTCTGGTTCTTATGCATGAGGCCGCGTAATAAAAAAAACTGCTTCACTTCTACCAAGGTAACTAAATTACCGAGAAGACCATAAAAACGCCCGATTGAGAGCACATCCTCGTTATAAAGTCTTTGTCTTCCTTCCTGCACCATGGGACATACACAGAGGAGGTGCACAATGGTGTTCGCTTTCAACAGGTCGCATACGGGGCAGTCTTGGTTCCTCTTGAACCTCACAGAGCCTTCAGGGATGCTGAGGCGTGCATACTTCTCTCCTCCAAGTCTAATCTGGGCCACCAATCTCTTCATTTGCAGTCCAGCGTCCAGACAGAGATACGGCGCGCTTCCAAGACCAGCGGGCTGTATAAACTGGTAATATGGGTTGAAGCGTGTGGTCCGCACTCTCTCTTCGTCCACCATCCTCGAAGCCATCCTCATCGCCTCAATCACCACAGGTTTTTCCCTTTGTAGCCGAGCGACGTCTTGAGTGTCCCATATATCCGCCAAGCCCGCGTCCCTGAACACCGCCGAAAGCTGCGACACCCAATTATACCTCGGATCCGGTTGACGTCCGTGGAGAGCCAGTAGAAGCTGGAAGCAAATACGGGGAAGTCTTTCGGGGCTCATCTTCATCAGCTTCATCCACCACCCCAAAGCCATCTTGAGAACCTCGCATCGAGTGTGACTCAGGTAGCACTCCGTTCGCACAAAGTGGTCTGGAGTGCTCCTCGAGAGAAACAAGAGCGTCTTATAAGTTCTCACTTGGACTCTTTCAATATCCTCGGTGTGGTTCATTCCCCAGACCTCAGCTGCGTAAAGTGCTGTCGATTGTATGAGTGACTGGGCAACCTTGGACCAGGACTGCAGTGAACCTCCCCCCGCCTTATGAATTCAACTGCAGAACGGATCTGATGGCCGCTTCCCCTTTCTTTATGGCCTGATGGGCGTTGGCTCCAAACAGTCCCGAGGGAGAGAACGTGATTCCCAGATATTTAAAGGAATTTACTATCTTAATTTCGTTCTCCCCACAGAAAAATTTGAAGCGCTCAGGCAGTTTGCCACCCCGCCGAAACACCATTATTGCAGATTTATCGTGGTTCACCCGGAGACCATTAGAACAGCAATCTGGCATTGAGGTGTAACCCGCCGTTTCACCTAACGGGCTAGGGATCCAGAAATAGACCTAGGCGAATAAATTAGTGGGAGACTAAAGACTTTCACTTACCGTCCGGAATGTCGGAGATGGTCGGTCGTAGACGCCAAGTGCACCTGAATTTACCAAGCTCTGAGGAATGGGGTTTCGTGAGTGAAAGACAAGAGTTCAATATTGGCTTATAATAACGCAGTTGTCAGAAATATGAAATATGGAATGTCTCGGCCGAGAAGGATACTGATTATTACTTAATCTAATTAATGAGTAGGTAGAAGTGAAGGGCTGAGGGCCAATGAATTTACGAGGTAGCTGAAGGCTCAGGAGTGTTTGATTTGAATAACGGTAAAAGTTGAAGTGATTTGTTAGCGTCCTCCCCTAATTCCTTTCTCTTTTCCTAACGCACCACAGACGACATGCTAAATACTACGGTCACAATCTACAACTCCATGATCAGCTTTCTGGTGACTCAACGTCAGGGGCTTGGGCCAGATTTAAAGATTTGACTTTCGCGTTGCGAGGGTACGAGACAGGGTTATTTCGCCACTTACGTGCATCAACTCCTTCGGATGGAGACAACAGGGTGATGTCCTCTTCACGAGATAGAGGTATTTCGCCACTTACGTGTATCAACTCCTTCGGATGGAGACAACAGGGTGATGTTCTCTTCGCTGCTCGGCTACGGTCAGGGGAACGCCGTCCAGGCCGGAGGAGGCGAGGCTCTTTCCGACGGAGGTCCGACGACTGGCGGTGCGTGGAGAACCCAGACTATTGGCCGTCGGTCGGGCGCGAACGGATCAACACTCGGGTCCGACGGGGGATTTTCAGTTCGTAATAGGGGTCCACTGTTACGGGATAGGAATTGGCTGATCTCCCAATTCCCGAGTTCTCACCCTGAAGGAACCACGATACACTCGTTCCTTCAGGTCACTTTCACAACACCGGGTCACAAGGGGTTGACTTGCTACGCGTCGGTTGTTCCGCTTCGATGTTCCGGTTCACTTCGCTTCGATGTCCCGGTTCACTTCGCTTCGATGTCCCGGTTCACTTCGCTTCGATGTCCCGGTTCACTTCGCTTCGATGTCCCGCCCCGGAACAGGTTGTTCCGCCCCGGAACAGGTTGTTCCGCCCCGAAACAGGTTGTTCCGCCCCGCCCCTGCCTCGCCTCGTCCTCGCGAGCAGGGGGGGGCCAACCTCGTTTCGGAGATCCCAACTTTCCTTCACTTGAGTTCGGACACGACTGCCTCATGTTCCTTCTCCCAGTCCGCTCGTCAAGTCGCCTTCCCCTTCTACTCTTCCCTGGGTGTCTTGCGCCGCCCATCGCCTAACCAATCCAATGAGGACACGCCCAGCTGGGTCAGGCGCTTGGAGAGGAGAGGGGTCGATCCGTACCCCGCCGCCGAAGTTTCTTGACGGGGCGCTTGGAATCTGCCGCCCCGTTACACTCCTCCGATCTTTGGAGGCCGAGGTCTACCTCGGCAATTTTCCTTCCGGTGGGGGGTGACTGGTGCGATGGGCATTGCGTCAGGTCGTTTTCCGGCTGTCGAGAGCATGATGGCGCTGATGTTCCAAGGTGGTGCAATGGGCGAGATGTGTCTTCCACTGGTCTTATCTTCTACTTCCCTACTATGCTGTGAAACATACAAACCGGCCCTTTCTTTAGTCTACTCTCACACTCCAACTCACACATTTCACACCCTAGATTTTGCTGCCAATAAGAAGGAAAAGGAAAACAAAAAGGGGGGGGGGGGGAGACCCAGGGAGTCCTGTCACGACTCATGAGGCACGGTCATTAGTAAAACAAGGTAAGTACTTGTGTTGTGCATTTTATTTCCAGATCGGGGTTCATCATGGCTTCGTCCTCGTCTGATGGGCTGCTGTTTTGGTGCATGGTTGCGAATTCACTTGTTAAATAAAGAATAAATAAATAAATAAATAAATAAATAAATAAATAATTAAAAAAAACAATTATAGAACCGATAGATCACTTTCTTGCGCACCAAGGACCGATAATTTCCCCACGAATCGAGAAAGGACTCCCCAGTTGGTAAGAGCTATGACGGGTCTGGAATCGGGATGTCAATTGGAGCTGAAGGCTCGTCGGAACAGTCCCGGAACAGAGGGCCTCGGGACAAGTGTCGGAACAGTCCCGGAACAGAGGGCCTCGGGACAAGTGTCGGAACAGTCCCGGAACAGAGGGCCTCGGGACAAGTCTCGGAACAGTCCCGGAACAGACCCGGAACAGACCCGGAACAGACCCGGAACAGGGGGCCTCGGGACAAGTGCCGGAACAGTCCCGGAACAGAGGCCTCGGAACAAGCCTCGGAACAGTCCCGGAACAGACCCGGGACAGTCTCGGAACAGAGGCCTCGGAACAAGCCTCGGAACAGTCCCGGAACAGAGGCCTTGGAACAAGCCCCGGAACGGTCCCGGAACAGAGGCCTCGGAACAAGCCTCGGAACAGTCCCGGAACAGACCCGGGACGGTCTCGGAACAGAGGGCCTCGGAACAAGCCCCGGGACAGTCTCGGAACAGGGGGCTACAGCGAGAGTGATGCTACTAGATAAATGAGCCAGTATTTAAATTTCGATTTATGGAAAGAAAGAAAAATGATGCGGATTTGAAGTTAATTGACTCCTCACTCGCTTCCTCACACTCGGGCCGATTTGTTTGTTTCTTACAATTTTAAATTTCGGAATCTACAACTAGCACAATTTAAATTTCAAGATTATAAAACGCGACCCAATTCCTTCAGAGCTTTTTCTCACCAATATTCGCCTGGTCAAGATCACTTGTTGTGGATACGACAGAAATCGAGATTTCTGAAATATCCCACCGCTTGCCACCAAAAGATGTAACCCGCCGTTTCACCTAACGGGCTAGGGATCCAGAAATAGACCTAGGCGAATAAATTAGTGGGAGACTAAAGACTTTCACTTACCGTCCGGAATGTCGGAGATGGTCGGTCGTAGACGCCAAGTGCACCTGAATTTACCAAGCTCTGAGGAATGGGGTTTCGTGAGTGAAAGACAAGAGTTCAATATTGGCTTATAATAACGCAGTTGTCAGAAATATGAAATATGGAATGTCTCGGCCGAGAAGGATACTGATTATTACTTAATCTAATTAATGAGTAGGTAGAAGTGAAGGGCTGAGGGCCAATGAATTTACGAGGTAGCTGAAGGCTCAGGAGTGTTTGATTTGAATAACGGTAAAAGTTGAAGTGATTTGTTAGCGTCCTCCCCTAATTCCTTTCTCTTTTCCTAACGCACCACAGACGACATGCTAAATACTACGGTCACAATCTACAACTCCATGATCAGCTTTCTGGTGACTCAACGTCAGGGGCTTGGGCCAGATTTAAAGATTTGACTTTCGCGTTGCGAGGGTACGAGACAGGGTTATTTCGCCACTTACGTGCATCAACTCCTTCGGATGGAGACAACAGGGTGATGTCCTCTTCACGAGATAGAGGTATTTCGCCACTTACGTGTATCAACTCCTTCGGATGGAGACAACAGGGTGATGTTCTCTTCGCTGCTCGGCTACGGTCAGGGGAACGCCGTCCAGGCCGGAGGAGGCGAGGCTCTTTCCGACGGAGGTCCGACGACTGGCGGTGCGTGGAGAACCCAGACTATTGGCCGTCGGTCGGGCGCGAACGGATCAACACTCGGGTCCGACGGGGGATTTTCAGTTCGTAATAGGGGTCCACTGTTACGGGATAGGAATTGGCTGATCTCCCAATTCCCGAGTTCTCACCCTGAAGGAACCACGATACACTCGTTCCTTCAGGTCACTTTCACAACACCGGGTCACAAGGGGTTGACTTGCTACGCGTCGGTTGTTCCGCTTCGATGTTCCGGTTCACTTCGCTTCGATGTCCCGGTTCACTTCGCTTCGATGTCCCGGTTCACTTCGCTTCGATGTCCCGGTTCACTTCGCTTCGATGTCCCGCCCCGGAACAGGTTGTTCCGCCCCGGAACAGGTTGTTCCGCCCCGAAACAGGTTGTTCCGCCCCGCCCCTGCCTCGCCTCGTCCTCGCGAGCAGGGGGGGGCCAACCTCGTTTCGGAGATCCCAACTTTCCTTCACTTGAGTTCGGACACGACTGCCTCATGTTCCTTCTCCCAGTCCGCTCGTCAAGTCGCCTTCCCCTTCTACTCTTCCCTGGGTGTCTTGCGCCGCCCATCGCCTAACCAATCCAATGAGGACACGCCCAGCTGGGTCAGGCGCTTGGAGAGGAGAGGGGTCGATCCGTACCCCGCCGCCGAAGTTTCTTGACGGGGCGCTTGGAATCTGCCGCCCCGTTACAGAGGGCCCTTAGAATTCTTTGAAGCTCAACATAACTGTAGGTCATGAGACAAAGATCATCTGCGTACGAGAGGGCAATGAGATCGACAGCACCATCCAGGTTCAACCCTCTCAGTCCTCTTTCCAGGAAGAATTCTTCTAAATCACGGCAATATAGTGCGAAAAGTAGGGGAGAGAGCACGTCCCTCTGAAGAACTCCTTCCCTCACACCAAAAGCCTTGGATTCCTCGCTGTTGTGCTCCACCGAAAATTTAGCGTTCCCGTAAAGTGACTTCAAAAGGTTGATGAAGCGACAACTGACATTCATTCTGTACAATTTTCTCCAGAGAAAACGGTGAACGACGCTGTCAAAGGCACGGTGGAAATCTATGAAGGCGACGAAGGCTTTGCGACCAGGAAGTCTAGTATTTATTGCTACTGAACTGTGCAATGTGAAAATACTATCTACACATCCTCTACCAGTTCTAAAGCCATTCTGGTTTTCAGGCAGAAGTCTCTCTTTTTCGACGAAACGATGAAGCCTGCTCAGGAGAATCTGGTTTAGCACTTTTAGGAGGGTGTTAGGCAGTGAAATACCGCGGTAATTTGCTGGGTCGGAGTCGTCCCCTTTTTTGAAGAGCAGGAACGTTTTGAAGGCAGCCAGGTTTGTTGGGATGGTTACGGTTTCTATAATGCGGTTGAAGAAATCTTTCATGAACCCTAACCAATTTGGTGGAAGATTCTTGTAGAATTCATAAGCTATTCCGTCCCTCCCAGGAGCTTTATTGTCTTTGAACGAGGCTATTGATTTCAAAAGCTCGCTTTCAGTCACTTCAGTGTCCAAGGTGTCGTCAAATGTTCCTAAGAAGGATTCATTCTCCTCACAGTGGGCACCATCCGGATCAGGGTAGAGGCCGGAATAGAATTCCTCAATGCACTTCATTGTCAGCTTGCTTCCACGGAACGGCATTTTTCTAATTTTTTTCACTGCTCGCCAGAACTCCCTGGGGTTTCTGCTGTTGGCAAAATCCGACTTCAAAGCCTCGAGGTGTTCACTTCTCTTGTGTCTTAAAAGCAATTTGTACTCTTTTTTTAGTGCTAGATAAACCTGCAGGAGTCCGTTCAAGCCAGAGCGGTTTGCCTTTCTGTATGCCACCCTTAGGTTGTACCTCGCTTGTCTGCACTCTGAGTCGAACCAAGGGCGAACACAATCATTTGCTGGCGATGATTTGCATTTCTTCCTCAACCTCATTTACTAAACCGATGTCAATCCATATAATAGATGAAATAAATAACCCAATTTCAACAATTAAAGCAATTGGACACTAATGATATTGAACGTATGAATATTCAGATATAAAAAAAATTGAACTAGAATCATTATAATATAATGATTCTAGTTCAATTTTATATTATAAAACCAACGTTTCAGTTTCTTAGAAAAATTTCAACTACCAAAAAAAAAAAAAAAAACTGCCAATGCCGGCGTGGACGGCGTACGCGGACGGACATTTGCTAATATTGATCTAGACTTCTTGAAACGTCCAGAAAAAAAATTCGGGGGCGAATCGGAGAGATTTAGTTTTTGCATGAAAACATACGTTGATTCTTCAAGGAATAACCAACCAAAATACCATGATCCGACTCAGCCGTTCATTTTAGCTTGGCTACAGCTGAGAAAAGTCTGATTTTGAAATCGCTGTCTAACTCATTTTGTGTCAAATTTACGTCATTTTATTCCAAATTCACATAATTTTATGTCGAATTCATGTCATTTCATGTCCAATTCAATTGGTTTAATAGAAAGGAAAATTGCAACATAACACATCCTGACTTCTCAAGAGACGAACATCTAGTGAAGGTCGTCAAACTGTACCGAACAAATCGTCCTGAAGCACATTCATGAGAGCCCAAATGCTTAGTTTAGAAGTTTTAAAAGTCACTAACGATTCTTCCCGAGCAAGTGCTGCCAGATCACCATCGGCTTCAAGTTGGAACTGTCGGATTAAATCCTGCACTATCCATCTTCCTCAACTCACCTTCCTTCTTTGGTAAGATATATCTCAGTCGTGAACTAAAACAATATTTTCATCCTTTTCTCTCGACTCCTCTTGCTAAGTTTTCCAGCTTCGAACAGATTAATCAAGTACCTATGCACCTGCTGCAAGCTGAAAAATCAAGAAAAGAACTCTTGTTGATTACTATTGTCGACAGCAATGACTTTTTCGATGCCACATTTGGCAATTCTTGTAGTTCCAGATCCGGGGTTATTGGATAGTCTCAGTGGGTTAACAATCATGAATTCGATTTAAATATCTATGAACAGTTATACAGTAAAGGATTGGAAAGAAAGCAGAACCTCTGACGAAAAGCTATGGGTACAATGAAAATGGCTTCGGGTAGATAAGGATATCGACCAGATAAGGAGTAATTTTTATTATTGAAAAAAAAAAAAAAAAAAAAAAAAAAAAAAACGCTGCTAATTTATTTACAGGGGTTTACAGGTTATCACTCAGACCAAGCGCATGGAGATTCACTTCTTGAGCATTGGGAAAATGGGGAAAACAGTGGGTGTGGCGGGTCCCGGACCCATTCCAATTGATTAAATTCCAACATTTAGTGGAAAATGGAACCCCACACGCCTGGGTACCAGATATCTCGAAAACATTTATTCGAAATGGGATGATAGACACCCATTTTGACCCATAACCTCATCAAGGGGGCTTCAATCGTTTCCACTCGCCCAGATCGCCAAAAATCTGAAAATCCATTTTTAAAATACACATTTTGTCCCCTACCCCGCCCAATTGTGGTACGATGGGGCTGAAACTTTTCGAGGACCATACCTATCGATTAAATTCAAAAGATTAGTGGAAAATGAAACCCCACACGCCTGGGTACCAGAAATCTCTAAACACACATTCGAAGTGGGTAGATGGGCACCCATTTTGACCCATAACTACATCTCGAGGGCGCCATTTGTTCCGGCACTCATTTCATTGGATTCAGCGTCCAACATTTGTGGAAAATGATACCCCACACGCCTAGATCGCCATAAATCACGAAAATCCATATTTCTAAATACACATTTTGACCCTTACCCCGCCCAAATTTGGTCCGATCGGGCTGAAACGTTCGAGGACCAACTACGGCCGGGAATGGACCCATGACCCAAATTTCAGATTTTTAGAAATTTGTCTACTACCAAAGTCGACGTGGACGACGGACGGACATATGACTTTTTGATTGGTTATTCCTTGAACAATCAACCTATTGTAACGATTTATATTCTTCGTAAATAATTTATTAACAATAATTGTTCACTTGAATACACTGTTCACATTCGCGCACTTACACAATCACAAAGCACAATTTGCGGTTGTAATGCGGTTGTCGCACTATTTATCACATGGCACGGCGCGATTTATAACCCGAAGCGTCTATATTCAGACTCCGAATTGAACTGAACACTGACCTGCACCGCATTACTGGCTCACTTTTATACTGGCTGCCTTGGCCGAGAACCTTCTCGAACCTTCCCTTGTTCTGTGAACTCGACATGTTGTCTCCGAGTTGTCTCCAGAGTTGTCTCCCCTGCTCCATGTTGTCTCCCTGAGTGAAAGGGAAGGTTCCAGCCAATTCAATACAATGCACAATTCCTCAAAAGTGACCCTTAGCCCTCCACAGGTCATTGACCCTGCGCTGCCGGCAGCCCATTTTACCAGTGCAGGTGCCAGCTCGCAACACTATGTTTTCATGCAAAATGCAATCTCTCCGATTCGGGCCAAAATTTCTTTCTATGTGTTTCAATGTGTCTAGATCAAAAAAGTCAAATGTCCATCCGCTAGCCGTCCATGCCGATTTTGGTAGGTGAAAATTTTCTAAAAATCTGAAATTTGGATTAGGGGTTTGTTTCTGGATTTAGTTGGTCCTCAAAACGTTTCAGCCCAATTGGACCAAATTCGGATGGGGTAGAGGTAAAAATGTGTATTTTGAAAAATGGATTTTTGAGATTTTTGGCCATCTAGGAGTGTGGGGTATTATTTTCCGATAAATTTTGTATGCTGAATCCTATGAAGTGGGTCCCGGGACGGTTGGTGCCCTCTGTATGAGGTTATGATGAGAATGGACGCCTATCTACCCATTTCGAATGTGTTTTCGAGATTTCTGGTGACTAGGCGTGAGGTGTATCAATTTCCACTAAACTTTGGACCCTGAATCGATTGGAATGGGTCCGGGACCCGCCACATGTTGGCTGTATAAATAAATATGCACCTGACCCAACACTGAATGTATTGAAACTACTATTCTTGAATGTATTCATCAATGTATGAAAGCACACCGAACAATACAACTCGGAAGGTTCAACGAGACAATGAGGACAAGAGACAAGTAACACGAGAAGAGCAACTACAACTAGATAGGTATGTACAGCACATGACAGGTAACATTAAAATTGCTCCAACACCACATCCACTGTTTCCCCCATGTTGAAGAAATGAGTCTCCATGCGCCTGGTCTGAGGAATGACCAACCCGTGTGAATGAATTTGCAGCGTTTTTGATCCAGACACTTTTAATCGCCCAGAAGAAAATGTTGGCCTGAATCGGAGAAACTTTTTGCATGAAAACATAGGTTGATTATTCTAGAAATAACCAACCATAAGAGACTTCTTCGAGTCACTTTTTGTGCTCATTCCACTTTTCTCTCCTTTCATAAATAACTACCTCACTCTTTCCCCTCCGACTCTTTCCACTGTTTCAAAGTAGTTGTTGTTCAGCTTATTTATTTAAGCTGAAATGAAAGCATTTTTCCTCGTTTCTAGAAAAGTTGAATGGTGAGAGAAAGGACACGGATCCAGCGGAAGGAGTGGCATTTTATTTTGGACGTTTCATGATATCTATAATATTGTTCTAGCCGTTCTGGAGATAATATGACTACTTCTAACCATTTCTATTTGCAATAGATTTCTTCATCGCGAGTAACTTACATCGTATTAGCGATGACGTTAGAATCAAGAAGAACCCCTGTGGGGTTCGAGTGCATAATGCATATTCAGCAGTAAACTTGTTCTCTTTGTTAAACTCGATTGAGAATTTGATGGATTTCATTCTCATGCTTTCAGAAACGATGTTTGATGGTAACAAGATTTCTTCGTTCTTTGCTCTTGAGGAGTTGAGGAAAAACCAAATGCAACTCAAAACAGCGTAGCTGCGTAAATATTATTTTTGAAGATATTTTTATAAGTTTATGATAATATCATATTATGACAGACCTTGAAGCCTAATTTCGTCTTTTAATATCTCCAGTCTCCAGAGTCGATATCGCTCAGGCAGGAATGTATGATGAAGTTCTGAGTTAATCAAGGGAATAGCGCCGCATGGAAGTTGTTGGAGGCCCTTTACCTTCAGGTACCTGAGGACTTATCGATCCCTTTCCTGGACGTGAAGACAAAAGAGGCTCCTGAGGGGAACTGGGTTAAGAGCGTTTTCCGTCAAGTTCCTCACCTGCCCACTCGAAGAAAATACTCGACGTCCATCCCTGTACCTTAAAACCCAGTCGATGTATCAACCTAAATGTGCGTGGTCGGACTTATCTCCCTAAAAAAAACCTTATAGGATATTCCCCAGAACGAAGAGGCACTTTGCATAAGAAGTGTCCCCTTTCAGTGGCCAAGTTATAAACGCTTGCTTTCGGTGGGGCATTATGACGCCATTATGTTAATCTATTCTCGTTACACTTTCCGTAGAAAACGGTGGCATAATTGAGTACCCGTCCGTCGGTCGTGTACTCATTTTAAAGGATCTGGGTCAAATTCTATGGTCATTATTCCCATTAGTGCCGATCGAGTTTACATTTTCACGCATCCGTGCCAAGTTGTTCCATATAGTTATTATGAGAAAAAAAAAACGCTGCAAACTCTCACACACGGGTTGGTTATTCCTCGGACCAGACGCATGGTGATTTCATTTCTTCAACATGGAGAAAATGGGGGAAACAGTGGGTGTGGCGGGTCCCGGACCCGTTCCAATCGGTTCAGGGTCCAAAATTTAGCGGAAAGTGATACCTCACACGCATAGGTACCAGAGATCTCGAAAACAGACATTCAAAATAGGTAGATAGGTACCCATTTTGATCCATAACCCAAAAAGTTTCGAGAACCAACTAGAGCCATGAACGGACCCCTGACCAAAATTTCAGATTTTTAGAAAACTTTTTATTCCCTAAGCCGGCGTGGACGGCGGACGGACATTTGCTAATTTTGATCTAGACACCTTCAAACGTCCAGAGAAAATTTTTGGGCCGAATCGGAGATAGACATTTTGCATGAAAGCATAGGGTTGGCAATTCTGCCGTTATCAAAGTTGTACGTACGTTTTTATTGCTCCGAGAAATTTCGTCAATTGTCGTGTTACAACCGGTTGTCGCTGGGTGAATTTCGTTTTAGTTGATTCGTCGAGTGTCGCAGTGACGGATAAAACTTGATTCTGAAGGGGCTGAAGCGAGATTTCCGTAAAATCAGCGTGAAGCCGGACCAACGGCTCGAAGTATTGTTACGGTTACTCTTTGATTGATCATCAATTGATATCAAACATCAAACGCTCGTAGTGTTGTTGTTGGTGACTCTATTCTTTACGCCCGGCTGTTATCTCATCATGGCACCAGTAGGTACTTCCCGCGGGAAGAGATAACGCTGCCGTTTCTGACGCAACGTAAGACAAGTTGGATAAAATTCTACAAAAACTGGTTGCTTGGATACAAGGTTTCAGTCACTATCCGAAAAAATGAGCTGCCTCAGTAGCTCTGTAGAAAAGGTGGAAAAGACCGTTGATTCCCATGCAACACGGATGGTGGGCCTGGAAAGGCAATTAAATAAACGAAACCTGATATGGTTTGGACTCAAAGACGAGAACGCAGATGCCCAGGCTGACCTAGAATTGGTTTTGAAGTTCATGAAAACACAAATGGGGATTGTGTGCGAGCCAATTGAAGTCGAAGACGTCTACCGCCTAGGAAAATACAAAGAGGGTACCAAGAGGCCTTTAAAAATGGAACTGAAGACTCTTATCCAGAAGAAGCTGATTCTGAATGCTAGGGCTCGCCTCACCGATGCTTCAACAGTTTATGTAAAAGAAGATTTACCTCATGAAATTAGGGTCAAGCGGAAGCAGTGGTGGGCTGAAAACGGCAAGAAAGGAAATAAAAGACCACCGTCGTCCCCTGCCGATAAGGATCGCTCAAGCAAACAACCACCTTCTGCTACTTCAAACCCCAAAGGAAATTTTCATTGAGCCGTCAGGAGAGCAAATTTCTGGTTGCATTTTGGAACAGCCAAGGGTTTTCTAATTTTATGATGGATTCAAATTTCTTTTTTCAGCACAAGGTTAATGTTATTTGTGTTCTGGAGACGTGGCTACAGGATGATACAACTTTTGAGTTAAAGGGATACCGTAAAATTCAACAACATGCGAGCAGAACTTCAAATTTTGGGAGATACAGTGGAGGTCTCATTGTTTTTTTTTTAAAGAGAACATTATTTTTAAAATTTTAAACACGACCCAACGATCCTGTTGCAAAATGTTGGGGAGGAACTTATCTTGTGCTGCGTGTATTTTAATGAAGGATTTACATCCGAAGAAGCAAGCTTGTTCGAGCACCGTTTTGAAGAGATTCGTTCCGCTCACCCGGGAGTTGGATGCGTAATGGGAGGAGACTGGAACTCCCGCATAGGAATCAGAAATCAAAACCAATCATTCTCAGAATTATTTGATGGCAGCAGGCTTTCGGATGCAAGAACAGCCCGTGACAGCGTATTAAATAAGAACGGTAAGAGATTGGTATCGTTTATGGAGGAGAATGGGCTAATTTGCGTGAACGGCAGAACCTGCAGTGACCAGGGCGAGTTCACCTTTATGTTGCACCTAGGAAAAAGTACACCAGATCATATATATATATGATCATATATATCATATATATAGGATTTTCAATGAAGGTAAGGCGATAAATAATATTAGAATTACTGCTGGAATTAATGTTCATACCATTTCAATATTTTGTCTCTCCAGAAGATATCGAATGATTAATTTATTTATAAACCCGATCGGACCAAATTTTGGTGGAGTAGGGTTCAAAATGTGAATTTCGAAAAATGGATTTTTGAAGTTTTTTGCAATTTAGGTGTGTGAGGTATTTTTCACTAAAATCTGGACGCTGAATCGATTGAAATGAGTCCGGGACCCGCCACACCCACTGTTTCCCCCTTTTCCCCCATGTTTGAATATGTATTTTCGAGATTTCTGCTACCTAGGCGTGTAGGGTATGATTTTCCACTAATTTTTTGACGCTGAATCCAATGAGACGCGTCCAGGAACGATTGGTACCATCTGGATGAGGCTGTGGGTCAAAATGGGTACCTATTTTACCCATTTCGAATGTGTTTTCGTGATTTCTGGTACCTAGGCCTGTGGGGTATCATTTTCCACTAAATTGTGGACCCTGAATCGATTGGTATGGGTCCGGTTTCCGCCACACCCATTGTTTCCCCATTTTTCCCACGTCGAATAAATGTGTCATCATGCGCCTGGTCCGAGGAATAACCAACCCATGTGAAAGCGTTTTTAATGTAATCTTCTTTATTATCATTTTCATTTCATCTGGTTCAAATGCAAATTCGTGAAACGCGAGTATAACGACAAGAAAAAACTAAGGATTGTTGGATACCAAATTATGCCGTTCATTTGTTTCATCAGTTTCTCTCAGCTCTATACCGTCAGAGGTGATCATGAGACCAATTTACTCGTATGCCAACTAGCCGCTCAAATGCCATTAAAGACTTCCGGACCGCGTTTGAGAGCTCATAAGGGCCCATTTTGCATGTGTCAAGATTTCTGGTGCCTAGGCGTGTGGGGTATCATTTTCCACTAAATTTTGGACCCTGAATCGATTGGAATGGGTCCGGGACCCGCCACACCCACTGTTTCCCCCATTCGAGGAATAACCAACCCGTGTGTAAGAATTTGCAGGGTTTTTTCATTTCATGTACCAAGAATTAGTAATCACCAAATTAGTAAGATCAATCATCGTTGCTCATCATGATGAAGAAACATATGAAATGAGTAACAGGACGATTAAAATTATTCGTACGCAGTGGTTCCGTGAGAAGTTTTGTAATTCCACCATACCAGCGAGATCACCGCTTCTTTGCGGTGCCACGAGCGATGAGTGGTGGAGCACTTTGTGTATCTTGTGGTTGGACTGTTTCATCCTCCCCAACACGACTTTGCTTTGTTGGCAATATTTACTTTCGAGAAACAACCCTAAATGAAAAACAACTACCTAGCCCGATCGGACCAAATTAGGAGGGGGGGGGGGGGTCAGAATGTTTAAATTGAAAAGTAGATTTTCGAGATTTTTGGCGATCTAGGCGAGTAGGGTGTCATTTTAGGGTACCTAGGCGTGTGGGGTATAGTTTTCCACTAAAGTTTGGACGCTGAATTCAATGATGTGTGTCCCAGGACGATTGGCACTCACCGGAAGAAGTTATGGGTCAAAATGGGTATGTATCCACCCATTTTGTGTGTGTCAGGATTTCTGGTGCCTAGGCGTGTGGGGTATCATATTCCACTAAATTTTGGACCCTGAATCGATTGGAATGGGTCTGGGACCCGCCACACCCACTGTTTCCCCCATTCGAGGAATAACCAACCCGTGTATAAGAATTTGCAGATTTTATGGATGGGAAACACGAGGCCTCTACCAAAGCTAATCTGGAAGGTCACCTCTGTACATGACGTTGATATTCTTTACCCAGGCTGATGAATATAACTATAGTTCGATATTCATCCAAAAACCACATGAACCCTCCTCTCCAGCAAAAACCGGTAAGTAATACGTCAAGAACGGTAACCGTCGACGTTCATCATGGTGGAGTGGAACTAGCATCTCAATGTCATTTTGTGAAACTTGGCGCTATTGTGGCACTCTACACCATTCATTCTGGAGGAAAGTTTTGGCGTTGAATTGCTTTGGAAGTGCTTAATGTACCTTCAGCATGTTAGCCGTTAATTACAAGAGACGAGAACGCTTTTAAAAAGAGGACCGACTAACTCACAAGGACACACAATGTGGCGGGGGAATAAGGCCAGTTTTAACATCTCCCAAAAAGGCTGACAGCAGGAAAACACAAGTGCCTTCTGAGGTTCCCTATTACCGAACGGGAACCGCGGTCGAGGAGGTGTTGGATGTAAGTATGGAAAGGTGAGAAGGGGGGGGGGGGGGGCTGAAGTGTGTAAATGGTACGGGAGGAGGGGTACAATATAATAGCAAGAGGAGCCGTAAAGGAAGATAAGAGGCCCGACTTCAGGGCGAGAAGCTCAATTCCTTCATCCATCGGAGGCCTTTTGTTCCTTCAGTGCCAGTTTCTTTGTTCTTTCTTAAGAGTCAGCGCCATGTTGTCCTGAAAATTAATCAGCCAAGCCTTTTTGGTGAATAGTGGCCTCCCAAGGCGTACAACTTTCATCTCATTCACTCATAATGCCATTTCGGACAAAAAAAAATTCTCTTACCTCGTTCTTCCCAGTTGAACCATGTGTTTTGATGTTAGGAAGAGGCATGGAACGGCTTCGAAGCATGAATAGGAGGCTTGATTCATGATGAAAACCCATCTCACTGCTAAGTAGATGAAAACTATCATGCACAGCTCCAGTGGGTGGTACATCATAACATGTGAATTATAAAAACCCTTGCTCATATACTTATAATTTCTTCTAGAGATTCCTGTTAGGAAAAAAAAAAAGACACTGCAAATGATTCCACAATGGTCAATTATTCCATGAAGCAAGATTATGGGGAAAACGGTGAGTGCTTCGAACTCATTCCATTCGATTCATAGTCCAAAATATGGAAGCAGATGATACTACACATGCGCAGTTCCCAAGAAGTTCCGAAAACCGAGTTTTCAAACAAAGCACTTTCACCCATTCACTCCCCAAATTTGATCTGAACGGGCTGAAAAGATTCGAAGACCAACTAGAGCCGGAATGGGGTCTCTGACCAAAATTTCAGATTTATTTAAAAATTGCCTATTACAAAAAAACAGCGTGCGGGGATGGACATTTGGATTTTGGCAGGTTATTCCTTGAATAACCAACCAACGCATGAAATCACGCTCTCGGACATGAACGCCGAATGCATGGTTAAAGAAGCTTGGGCATGATTAAAGGTAGAAAGTAGGTAGGTATGTACTCATTTTGACCCATAGCCACCTCCGGTCTCGATTAATTTCCCTGATTTTAATTTTAAAAAATGATGCCCCCCCCCCTTCCCTCCAAACACATTTTACCCTCCCCCTCCCGATCAATCTGAAAAGTTTAGAGGACCAACTAGAGCCGAAAACGGGTCCCTGACCAAAATATCAGATTTTGGTTGGTTATTCCTTGAATAATCAACCTATGTTTTGAAAATTTTCTACGACCAAAAACTGCTTGGGTGGCGAACAGACATTTTAGCCTTTTGGCTAAGGAGACCCTCGTGCCATCACTCAAAAACTACCACACAATGTCACAAAATATGCACAGCTTCAAACAACAGATATTCGCTGAACTCCATTCTATTAAAATTCAGGAAACCTGATTTCGTGGCACAACCTAATATGAGAAAACATTAAGAAATATTTGTGTGATCCCTGAACACAACCCCCAAGGAAATCCTAATGTGCCCTGAACAAAAAGTTTTGGATTTTATTGAATCCAATCCTGCATAGGGTTGGAGGAGCCAATACATTGTAAGGGGGAGGTGGGGAGTTGGAGAGCGTGATCGTGTTGCCTGAGCGCTCATTACAAGAGCGGACGCTGTTAGCCCGGCGGCAGGTTGGCTCCTAGAATTGAATTTTTCATGCAAATGACAAGCACTGTTTAAACTGCAGGAAATGACCGTGTTGCATCGCCCATGCTTCCGATCGCTGAGCGCTATTCCCAACTATTGTCTTAGCTCACGCTGATCCAAGAGAATAGTTGTTTTTCAGCTATAACGACCGAGGTACCAAAAACTAATTGAATACCGCAAGATGAAATATTCAATTAATACGTCAAGGCAAATTCCGCATGCGGGGGCAGTAAAAAATATAAGACAATTAGAACGCCATTAAGAACCTATGCAAGGAGCTGGGGTTTTCCTTCCAAAGTTCAAACTAAGAGTATTACTAGCGAGTAGACATTGGTCATCGTGCAGCGATTTTACACGGAAAGTGAAATTGGTGAGGGGTGGCCGACGATTGAGTTCTCTGGTCTCGTTTTATTATGCGGGAAACAGGGGGTTCATCTCAATAATCCGTGAATGTGTAATTATTAACACCAAGGATCAATCGCATCACCTTTCAAAAGTCAGCTAGCAATCTACGGTTTCACTTTTAGGACAGACCATTCAATCATATGAAAAACTTACTACGAAACTACCGGACTAAGCGGCCATCATAGAATTATTATGTACAGTAATCTATGTACTATACCACTGTAACACTCTTCTATACTGCTCACGCTATACGCCAGTCGGCAAAATGCCTCTAGTGTTATAGCAGTGACGTAAAACAGTGACGTCACACAGTTGAGGGCGAATTCATGAGACTGGCCGTCGACCTTCTAGACTGGTCTTGCAACTTTCAAGATTCTATCATTTCTGGTTGCCACTATGAATTGAGTCGGGTCCACTGCATCCAAAGAATTCGATGACGTGACATAGTCCACACGTACTGGATTATTGGAATGAGTGATGACCTAGAAAACTGGTTCCCAATAGGACCATCTAGCAGCAGGTACCGTTAATCCTCTACACTCGGTGGGAATTTTATTTACTCAACTTCAACTTGAATAGGAGCAAAACCTTCCACAGCTTAGTTCGTGGGGTAGTAGAATTACCAGAAAAAGGAAGATGATTTCAAGGTGTAGATAACACAGAGGCCCACGGTCTATTACTTACCCTATGCACACTACCTTAAGGCACGTACAGCAAATATACTACGTTGGCTTGCGAGCAATCGGTGCAGCTGCAGCCATCACCCGGACTCAATACCTAAGACCTCATCTCTAAGACACTGATCTCATTTCCATCTACACTTTCTTCGTGAAAACAGATCTCACAAAGTACAGAAGTCAAGGGGTTCCGCAAGGTGTTTTATTCCGGAGCTTTTTTTAAAACAATGTGCAATCCTCGTTCTCCATGAAGAAGAAGAATTATTTTAATATTAAGAATTATAATTTTTAGAATAAGAAGAATTTGTTCTTTTTGGTTGGTTATTCCTTGAATAATCAACCTATGTTTTCATGCAAGAAGTCAATCTCTCCGATTAAGCTCAAAAATTTTTCTGGACGTTTCAAGGTATCTAGATCAAAATAACCAAATGTCAGTCCGCCGTCCACGCCGATTTTTGTTGTAGAAATTATACTTCGGTAGGTATATCGGAAAGTGGTCACTACCGGCAGCAGGCCCTTTAGGGTCGCGAGCACAACATCTTTAAAGGCTTATTGAGCATAACGGTCGCTAAGCTGTTGAAGAGAACACAACAAGGTGTATGGTAGCAACACTGCCACCCTTCCACAGTGCCAGCCTGTTCCCCTGGGTATGCCAATGCCATTGCCTTTTTTTGTTCGCTTGAGTACACATCTCCTCACAAAATGTTCCCATTTAATCCCTTAGAAGGGGTTTCTACCCTTTTGATTTTTTGATTTTGTTTTTTGCCAACGTTTTTGTTTCATGACGTGTTTCACGCCCAAGATCTCGCTCGCATTGTAGGGCGAATCACCGTCAACGTTGCCGTCGTCGGTCGTCCTCTTTGGTGTCGCTGTCGATTTTCACCTCCTTGAGCACAACTTATGTAGCTTTGCCACATTTTCTGGAGTTCACAGCTACTGTACTCGATTTGGCGGTTTTCTGCTAACGTCCTGACGTCCTCATGGGATTGGGATTGGGCTGTTGCTCACCAGCAGGAGCTTCTCCTGATCTCTTCCCAATTGAGGCACCGCGTCCAGATATCGATCAAGGTATCATCGCGGGGTTGGCAAATGTGCAATGTGATTGCGTAACAATCCGATCTGAAACGTATTTACTCTTTTAAGCCCCACATTAACACCATCACTTCAGGAAAAACATATAAAATAGTTTAACCATAACAATTAACAGAATCACGGAGGGCGACCCCGTGTGAGCTCAAAGTCGATACAAGGGGTACATGAATATATTGAAAAACCTGAAAATGGTGAAGTACTTCATTTCTCATTATTGTCATTGTCAATATTTACGGCAAGAAATGCCGTAGATTACATTGTAATCTAGTCCGTCCAACGCGTTCCACCCGGTTGTGGTTAGGTAACAACCTCAAGAAAACAGGTTGATTGGGATTTCCTTCATATGATTCATCATGTCTCAGTACGTAATTGCAAGCTGGAGGTGTCTAATGTGTCTTCCTTATTTTAAAGAATAATCGTGTTCATCTTTGTATATACAATAGAGAGAGAGAGAGATAGATAGATTGATTGATAACGTCTTTTATTTGTCTGGCGAGGTTTGGTCGAAGCTCGACCATTCTTCCACCTAACCAGATTTTACAACGACAATATAAAACAATGAAAATACATGGCTCAGTCGTCGATATGGACTAAAATAAATATACACTCCTCCGAAACTTAATTATAACTAACATACATCACAATAATACTTTTTTTTTATAACTTTATTTATTTAGTTTTTTTTTTTTTTTCTTCTAATATCTGGCTAGTAACTCTTCTTTAAGGTGCTTCTTATAGGTTGGAACACTTTTCAGTTGTTTCAAATCAGTGGACAAACCATTATGGTACAGAATACTCTGACATAAAAACGATTTTTTATATGCAGTAGTACGAGCTAATGGTACTCTAAAGGTGGTATCTCGGTTTCTCGTTTCCGCATCATGAACCTGCGAGAAAGTGGCAAATTGTTGGGCAAGGTACACTGGCTTTCCTACTAATATGATTCTGAACATTGACACTAATATGGAGTACTGTATAAATTCATCTATTTTTAGAATCTTCAATCTTTTGAATTTATCATAAATACGGTCATCAAACTTAAGATTGAGTATGAATCTGACTGAACTATTTAATGCTCTTTGAAGCTTAAGGCGACAAGTCGAATTAAGGTCACACATTACTGCTGCACTATAGCTAAGGTGAGGCATGATTAATGATTTAAATAATGTTACTTTGAGTGCTACAGATCGGCTATACATTAAGTTGCGAAAAGCATATAACATTGCGTGTATCCTCCCTACAATAACCTCCGTTTGAGAGGACCACGCAAGGTCATGCTGGAGAATCACTCCTAAACATCTCATTTTCTGTACGTAATTAATTTCGGTGCTATTAATCACAAGTTTAGGGATATTCACCAACGATATACTAGAAAGCAGTCGAGAATGCCCCATGATCATAGCACAACATTTTCTTGCATTGAGAATTAATCCGTGTTTTCGAAGCCATTGTGACAAGTTTTCAAGATCATTATTTACAGAGGTAATAGCATCACCGATATGCTCAACCTTACAGGTCAAGTAGACATAGAAATCATCCGCATATCCACTTCTACGACACATTGTTATTGCTGATGAGAGTTGATTAATATATATACAAAAAATCAAAGCAGAGAACGTCGTTCCCTGAGGCGTCCCTCTCTCAAGTTCAGCCCATGATTACATCAAGCCCGATCTTAATTTTATTCGCTGCTTACGCTTAGTTAGGTAGGATCGAAACCATGAAATTACAGAGTCTTGACAACCGATGGACTTAAATATTGCAAGAATAATCTCGTGATCTACGCTGTTAAAGGCATGGCTTAGGTCGAGGCTTCCAAAAATTGTGACTTTCCTTTCATCTATACCTTTTCTAATGTTGTCAGTCACATCGATGAGAGCTGTTTGTGTGCTGTGATGCGAGATGATGAGAAAGAGAGAGAGAGAAAGAGAGAGAGAGAGAGAGAAAGAGAGAGAGAGATTGATTGATTGATATTTATTTTATTTAACCACCAGGGGGTAAGATTAGGGCCTACAGGCCCTCTCTACCATCTTCCCCCTGGATACATGCATTACAAAATATTGTTAATTGTCCTCCTGCGAACCTTAATATGTATAAATATATTATACAAGGATATACATATTACATACTGGATAGTTACATTTAATATTCCTCAATAAACTTCTTCTTCAAATTCTTCCTAAATGTCTCAGCCGTTTGCTCTAGCTTGAAAAAATCAAAAAGCTCGTTGTAGAGTTTCGTTCGAAGAGAGAGAGAGAGAGAGAGAGAGAGAGAGAGAGAGAGAGAGAGAGAGAGAGAGAGAGAGAGAGAGAGAGAGAGAGAGAGAGAGAGAGAGAGAGAGAGAAAGATAGAAACCCAAAAAACTGCATCAAAAGAGAAAAAGATGACTACGTAAAACCCGCAAAACCAGTTAAAAAACTGTCGTTTTTTTCTATATTCCCATTGGCTCTACGTCTCATAAGGGAAGCTCGCTCTGACCTTGGCAAAGCCCTGACGTAGATTCCACTATATAAACATCTACCACAACTCCTGCGCTTCATTGTCCTCCCGGCATCCGACAATGTGAGTTCTCCTCGTAGAATCTGAAATTCCAAACTACAAATATTTGTTCTGATATTCACATTCTCTTGCGTTCTGAAATTCGTAACGTTCTATCTAAAGAAATGTTCAATCTATGGCGATTTTTTCGAATGAGTAAGAAAATTCTGCTCTCGTGGAACTGTAAACAATAGATCATAAATACACAGTCGTCCTTTCTGTCCTAGGAGTGCTGCTAGATGTGGGATAGTTCTACTGTCACTGGTATCCTTCATTGGTGCAGCGGTTGTGAAAGGTAAATCAATACTACTTCCCCTATTCGAACCCCCCATCGTTGATGCGTGTACTCCCAAATAATAAAATGCATGTTCAATTATTGAATCAACTATTTACATTTGCTCAGGTTTCCTTTGGATATTTTAGCATTCGAAAATCAAATGAAACATCAAACATTCAGGCTACTTTCGAAATTTACAGTTCCTTGTGTGTTCCCCATTCGGTAGTCGATTCAGCCACCTATTTATGTGGTACTTAGAACGAATGGGAACCTTCTCGTACATTTACAGATCCCAAGGAACTATGCAGTTGGAAGGACCAATCCCTAGAAAAGTGTTTGCGGAACGGAGTCCAAAAAATCATCCCATATCTGGTGGAAGGTGAGTATTTTTTTGTTTTTCTAAATTGTTCAAATCAACTTATTAATTCATTCAACGAAGCAACCATTCTTGGTCTCAAGTAATATCCCACAGCAACGTTTCAATAGCAGTATTATCGTTTGTTGTAAACTAGGATTATGGTTGTTTTAGGCCGTTATTGAGGAAATCCATAAAAAATACAATGAGTTCATAGGACGTGGCAAAGTAATTAGGAGCATTCATAATATCAAATATTATATTACGTCAAAGAGTGGTCACCGTCATTAGTAATGTAATTTTTAAATACAAAGTATATACTTACAGTTTTTTCGTTCTCATGGAACGGAGGAGAAAAAATCTGCAAATTCTTACACACGGGTTGGTTATTCCTCGAATGGGGGGAACAGTGGGTGTGGCGGGTCCCAGACCCATTCCAATCGATTCAGGGTCCAAAATTTAGTGGAATATGATACCCCTCACGCCTAGGCACCAGAAATCCTGACACATGATAAATGGGTGGATACATACCCATTTTGACCCATAACTTCTTCCGGTGGGTGCCAATCGTTCTGGAACCCGTTTCATTGGATTCAGTGTCGAAAATTTAGTGGGAAATGACACCCTACTCGCCTAAATCACCCAAAATCTCGAAAATCCATTTTTCAAAAAACACATTTTGACCCCTACACCCCCCCCCCCCCCAAATTTGGTCCGATTGGGCTGAAAAGTTTCGAGGACCCGTCTCGGCCGGAAACAGACCCCTGACCCAAATTTCAGATTTTTAGAAAATTTTCTACTACCAAAAACGGCGCGGACGATGGACGGCGTACGGTGGACGGACATTGACCATTTTGATCAGGACACCATGAAACGTCCAGAAAAAAAATTTGAGCCGAATCGGAGAGGTTGACCATTATCATGAAAACATAGGTTGATTATTCAAGGAATAACCAACCAAAACGGGGGTGGTAATTACACTTGCCAGAAAGAATGAATTTTTTTCTCGCGAAATAATCCGATTTTGGTTATATTCCGCCAAAATTGAGTCGAATCAAGAAACGAAATTTTCGTCAAGTATCAATTTCCGGGTTGTGCAACATTGCGTGCTCGCTGAACCTGTTGCCAGCAGTAACAAAAAATTGGTTGAGGGATCAAATTTTATTGAAATTTTTGGTTGCGCTGTTGCGCGGTGTGTGCAAATATGATATTTGAGATCATTGAAAAAAAAACGCATTAATTCCTACACACGGGTTGGTTATTCCTCGGACCAGGCACATAGAGACTTATTTCTTCAACATGGGGAAAAAGGGGAAAACAGTGGGTTTGGCGGGCCCCGGACCAATTCCAATCGATTCAGGGTCCAAAATTTAGTGAAAAATGATACCCCTCACGCCTAGGCACCAGAAATCCTGACACATGATAAATGGGTGGATACATACCCATTTTGACCCATAACTTCTTCCGGTGGGTGCCAATCGTTCTGGGACACACATCATTGAATTCAGCGTCCAAAATTTAGTGGAAAATGATACCCCTCACGCCTACGAAATCATCCCCTCACGCGGGTACCAGAAATCCCGAAAACACATATTCAAAATGGGTAATATATACCCAATTTGACCCATTACTTCTTCCAGTGGGTGCCAATCGTTCTGGAACCCGTTTCATTGGATTCAGTGTCGAAAATTTAGTGGAAAATGACACCCTACTCGCCTAAATCGCCCAAAATCTCGAAAATCCATTTTTCAAAAAACACATTTTGACCCCTACACCCCCCCCCCCCCCCAAATTTGGTCCGATTGGGCTGAAAAGTTTCGAGGACCCGTCTCGGCCGGAAACAGACCCCTGACCCAAATTTCAGATTTTTAGAAAATTTTCTACTACCAAAAACGGCGCGGACGATGGACGGCGTACGGTGGACGGACATTGACCATTTTGATCAGGACACCATGAAACGTCCAGAAAAAAAATTTGAGCCGAATCGGAGAGGTTGACCATTATCATGAAAACATAGGTTGATTATTCAAGGAATAACCAACCAAAACGGGGGTGGTAATTACACTTGCCAGAAAGAATGAATTTTTTTCTCGCGAAATAATCCGATTTTGGTTATATTCCGCCAAAATTGAGTCGAATCAAGAAACGAAATTTTCGTCAAGTATCAATTTCCGGGTTGTGCAACATTGCGTGCTCGCTGAACCTGTTGCCAGCAGTAACAAAAAATTGGTTGAGGGATCAAATTTTATTGAAATTTTTGGTTGCGCTGTTGCGCGGTGTGTGCAAATATGATATTTGAGATCATTGAAAAAAAAACGCTCCTATAAATTCCTACACACGGGTTGGTTATTCCTCGGACCAGGCACATAGAGACTTATTTTCTCAACATGGGGAAAAAGGGGAAAACAGTGGGTTTGGCGGGCCCCGGATCGATTCCAATCGATTCAGGGTCCAAAATTTAGTGAAAAATGATACCCCACGCGCCTAGGTTCCAGAAATCTCGAAAACACTCATTCGAAATAGGTAGATAGGCACCTACCTTGACCCATTACCTCATCCAGAAGGCACCATCTAGTCGTTCCGGGAACCGTCCCATTGGATTTTACGTCCAAAATATAGTGGAAAATGATACCTCATACGCCTAGGTACCAGAAATCTCAAAAACACTTTTTTTTTTTTATTAATTTAACTTTTAGTATATAACAATACTCTTTGTTGCGACAGTTGGTAGTGATACATGCAACCCTTTGCAGGGATTGCGTGGAACTTGATTGAAGGTCACTGTCCAGTAACAGTCCTTCCGAATTTGAATCGCACACGAGTTCTCGAGTTCATTCACTGTCACTAATGGTTGGTAGGAATCTATTGTACGTTTTCGTTTGAGTCTTCTTGATCCTTGGGGGCGGCGTTCTAAGGATGTCCAATAGGCTGCGAGGGCTTGATTTGGGTGGGGGTGAATGTTGGAGTGTAGTCTGGTAGAATTGGTTCTGATGTAGTTCATTACTTCGGGTATGTCCAAGTCCCGGTGAAGTGTTGCGTTGCTGACGTACTAAGGTGCACGTGCGATCAGTAGTAGGGCCTTGTTCTGCTGTACCTGAATCCTTTTAATTTGGGTTTTGCTGGCTAGACCCCATATAGAGCATCCGTATAACCATACGGGCCTGATTAATACGAGGTAGAGCAGACGTTTGATAGATAGGTCCAGTGGCGATGCTGTCCCCATCAGAGGTTTCATCATGTTGATGCGAGTCCTGAGTCTCTTGACAAGGTCCCCACTGTGGTGATTGAAAGTGAGGTTTGACTGGAGATTAATCCCCAGGTAACGCACGTTCCCAACCTTTGGTACTTCTTCACGGCATAGAGTGATCGGGCGGGTCGAGTATATTCGTTTTAGGGTAAATGGGACCACCGCCGATTTTTGGGGATTCACTTTTGTCTTCCATTTCACGTTCCATGACTCTATGCTTCGCACGTGATGTTGCAATTTGTCAGAGGCTTTTACTCCGTCTTTATCCCGGGATAGAATACATTGATCATCCGCAAACATTGCTGTGACAGTTTCTGATGAAGATGGGACGTCCGAGACGTAAATCAAGTAGGCGATTGGTCCCCATACGCTGCCTTGCGGAACTGAAGCTGAAGCGCTTTTACTTGTGCTTTTACTACTGCGCTAGGCAGAAGAAGTCTCTCGAATATTTTGGAAAATATCGAGAGGAGGCTGATTGGGCGATAACTCCTGGGATCATGGGCGGACTTGTTTGGTTTGAGGATCATTATGATTTCAGCGTGTTTCCATTTCGAAGGAAAATGCGTTGTGCGGAGGACAGCGTTGTAGATTTGTGTAAGCAGGACGAGGGTCTTTTTGGGTAAATTCTTCAGCAGTGGTTGTGTGATGCCGTCGGGACCTGGGGATTTCTTTGTTGGTGAGCGGAAGATAGAGTTTTTCACCTCGGCTGGGCTGAAGAAATCTGTAAATGGTGTTAAGGGCAAAGGCTGAGAGATTACTTCTTCCACATGTGCATGAAACTCCGTGGGATCTGTGCCATTAGGAGAGAACTGCTCCACCAATTTTTCTGCAAATAAGTACGATTTTTCCTCGGGGGTGGAATACCACCTGTTATTGTCCTTCAGAGGGGGAATATAACGACGCTCCTTTAGGAGTGTTTTGCATTTTCTAAAAAGAGACCCATCACTCACCTCTAAGCTCATAATTTCATTCTCCTTTTCGTACTTTTTCAACTTCATGAGTGCATTTTTGAGTTTTATGGTCGCTCTGTTGTATGCCGTTTTGTGAGGAGGGTATTTTGACCTTTCCCAAAGTGATTTAGTTTGTTGTTTAATTCTCAACAATTCCTCGATGTGAGGTGGAGAATATTTATGGCAGCGGTGGGAGATTCTTTTCGGTGGAGTGTTTGCTTCCCTTGCCGCGTACTGAATAGTTTGAGTTAAGTGGCCTACGGCTATATCGATATCCCTGGGACTTTTTAAAGGGAGGTTCAAGTTAGTGAGCTCATTCAAAACTGCCGAGTATCTTCCCCAATCGAAAGGATATTGAATGAGTTGGTTTGACGACCTGCACGCAATGGAATCCGGGGAGAGGCTTAGAAGAACGGGGTAGTGTGTGGTCAGAGGACAGCGAGTGGATTACCTGGAGAGGGGTGACCAGCTGGCTAATTCCTTTCCCGATAAATATATCCAAGACGTCGGGAGAATGGTTCGAGTTGTCCGGATAGTGAGTTGGTTCGACTGGGAAGAATATTTCGAGCTGTAATTGGTGGATGGCATCGCGTAACAATCGTCCTCTGGGGTTCATTGTTGCTGAGCCCCATCGTGGGTGTTTGGCATTGTAGTCGCCGCCCATTAGAAAATTCTGACCCATTTCATGAGCAATCGCCCACAGAGAACTCATTGGAAGGCGGTGATTTTGCCTTTCTGGGGCGGAATAGAATGATCCAATGATGAAATTTGCAGTTCGTTGTGCGTTATTATTTGTTTAATCAAAATTGTAGAGCCACCTTGCCTTCTGTTACCAGAAGATTGGGGATGGTCTGCTCTCTATAAACTGTAACCCGGCATATAAAAATTCGAATTAGAGTGCATCTTTGTCTCTGTGAGTTGGACTATGTCGAAATCGTTTTGCTTTAGGAATAATTCTAATTCGTGAAATTTGTTGGCCAGCCCCCTGCAGTTCCATGTGACAATTACTAGATCGTTATGTGTAAAGGAGAAGTTCATGATAATAATTTGGGTTAACATAGAAATCAGTGGGTGAATGAGATTGATTAGTTGGTCCAGTTTCTCGTAAAGCTTCGAGATGGCATGATCTACTGCTGACGCCCATGTTGTGTGGCTCGTGGTAGGTGGAGAGGGTTGGGGTTGATTTCTGACAGTGATGTGAGTAGGTGTGTGTAGATTGTCGAGAGGTTTGCGGTTGAGATTGGGTAGATGGATGGGGGCATGTAACATCTCGATGAACTTCAGACTGGGGGCTTGTAAGCAGCTGAATTTTTTGGTGTGGCGTATTCCGAAGCTTTTGAATGTTGACATGGACTGGACAACCCTTATAGTTTGCTGTGTGGACGCCTTTGCAGTTAGTACAGATTGGAGGGCTCGTTCCATTTTTGGCGCATTGATCAGTACTATGAAAACCATCACACTTAACGCACTTAGGATTTCGGTGACAATAATTTTTTGAGTGTCCGAAGACTTGGCATCGTGTACATTAAATCACTGAACGTTTTGGTTTGGAAGGTTCAACTCGCACAATGGCGTCAAACAAGTGAGTGACAGTGTAAATTTGGGGATTTTTTGCGTTGGGTTTAAGATCAAGGAAAAAGATAGGCATGGGTTGTTTCGTGACAGGGTGCAGAGCTGGTACCATTTGTACTGGTTCATATCCAATGCAGTTTAATTCTTCAATTCTTCATGACTAGAGAAAGATCAGTAGTGTGATGTAGGCCCCTAATGACTACTCGGAACCTTTTTAATCTGGTAAGTGTGGAATTCGGCGTGAGCAGCTTCCAGGTACTTGACGGCAGAGCAGTAACCGTCTATTGTTTCCATATTTAATTTGACAGTGTTTCCAGTGGTACGGTGGACGAATTTACCGGTGTTAAGTTGTTTAACTTCCTTGACTAGGTTATTGATATTAGCGACGTTGTATATGTAAATAGATGGAATTTGTTCTTTGGTTTCATTGTTAGCGGACTCCTCTTGGTCCATAACATCTCCGTCTTTATTCAGATTGGCCAACGGCGAAAATGGGTTTTTCGTGAAGAAAGTGTGTTGACCAGGCGGTTCTATCCGCGGTTTTCCCCCCAAATCGTCAATCTAGAATGAGATTTGAGTTTAAACCCAAACTCCGGATGAGCTTCTTGTTTCGGACTAAGCTTGAGGATCCCTTCTATCCAGCTACGTCCAAATTACGTCCCTTCTTGTCCCCTCCCTCCCATAAATATCTCCTCCTTGCATTTTGTTTGACTTATTCCGCCATATACACGTCAAGAATATATTATTAAGCTTACTCATTGAAGGCAAAGAAACGACTCGATTGATTATATTGTTTGCTATTGAAATTCGAATCCAGCAACTTCGCATGCCCGATGAATAGGAAATCGAAGTCAAGTTCACTCGTTGTAAGTAAATCGGTGATTTAACCTCTCTCAACTTCCGGAACTTGCGCCTCTATGCACATGTAGAATTGCAATATTTGCGTTGGGCAGTCGATTCAACTCTTCTCGCAGCATAATGTACTCAACTAAATCACACTTCTGGGAAAACGAAGTAAAACAATACTACAGCATAAAATTGAATTATGTGGTAATTCGGCTGTGACTCACCAAACTATGTTCTCTACACAAGATTCTACCCAAACAGATTACACCTTCTATTCTATGTAAAGCCATTATGTGTTTTAGTCGGGCCAATCCGTACATCAATTAAAATAACAACGTTCGTCTAAGGTTTACCGAATAACTTTTCTTAATTTTTTCATACTTGAGTTCCGTGATGATGTCACAACTTGTAAAAAAAATGGTATTACCGATATATACTTCAGTATACGCATGAAGGACGGCGGAACTTAAATTACTATCTACGAATATATTATGTTCTATTCCCATTTTGGTTGGTTATTCCTTGAATAATAATCAACCTATGTTTTCATGATAATGGTCAACCTCTCCGATTCGGCTCAAATTTTTTTTCTGGACGTTTCATGATGTCCTAACCAAAAATCTGCAAATTCTTACATACTGGTTGGTTATTCCTCGAATGGGGGAAACAGTGGGTGTGGCGGGTCCCAGACCCATTCCAATCGATTCAGGGTCCAAAATTTAGTGGAATATGATACCCCATACGCCTAGGCACCAGAAATCCTGACACATACAAAATGGGTGGATACATACCCATTTTGACCCATAACTTCTTCCGGTGGGGGTCGTTCTGGGACACACATCATTGAATTCAGCGTCCAAACTTTAGTGAAAAACTAGGTGATCGAAAGCAATTACAACCCGACTCGAATAGTTCCAGTTTGAAGAAAGGCGATCCGCATTGATTCAATGTTAACAACGTGGACGTGCTAGTCACCCTCAATTGGGTCCTACCGTTCGCCTAGGTTTTTCAAAAAATTATTTATTTTGAGTACCTACGGGTCAGACGAGGAAGTGCTCACCTTGATTGACCATTACTGTAAAAGTCCATCGTTATGGGAAGCAATCCACCCCGAATACAAAAACGCTGTAAATGTATACACACGGGTTGGTTATTCCTCGAACCAGGCGCATGGGGACTAACTTGAACCTCATACCAGGCGCACGGAGATACATGTTTTCAACATGGGGAAAATGGAAACAGTGGGTGTGGCGGGTCCCGGACCCATTCCAATCGATTGAGGGTCCAAAATTTTGTGGAAAATTATACCGCACACGCCTAGGTACCAGAAATCTCGAAAACACATATTCGAAGTGGGTAGATAAATACCCATATTAACCCATAACCTCTTCCAGGAGGCGCCAATCGTTCTGGGACCCATTTCATTGGAATCAGCACTCACAATTTAGTGGAAAATGGTACCCCACACGCCTAGGTACCAGAAATCACGAAAACACATTCGAAATGGGCAGATAGGTACCCATTTTGACCCATAGCCTCATCCAGATGGTACCAATCGTTCCTGGACCCGTCTCATTGGATTCAGCGTCGAAAAATTAGTTTCCACTAATATCATACCCTACACGCCTAGGTAGCAGAAATCTCGAAAATACATATTCAAACATGGGGGAAATGGGGGAAACAGTGGGTGTGGCGGGTCCCGGACCCATTTCAATCGATTCAGGGTCCACAATTTAGTGGAAAATGATACCCCACACGCCTAGGTACCAGAAATCTCGAAAACACATGTTCAAAATGGGTAATAGATACCCATTTTGACCCATGACCTCTTCCAATGGGTGCTAATCGTTCTGGGACCCATTACATTGGATTCAGCGTCCAGAATTTAGTGGAAAATGATACCCCACACACCTAGATTGCAAAAAATCTCAAAAATCCACTTTTCGAAATTCACATTTTGACCCCTCCCCCACCCTAATTTGGTCCGATCGGATTGAAAAGCTTCGAGGACCAACTAGAGCCATGAACGGGCCCCTGACCAAGATTTCATATTTTTTGAATAATTTCTACTACCAAAGTCGGCGTGGGCGGCGGACAGACATTTGCTAATATTGATTTAGACACCTTGAAACGTAAAAAAAAATTTTTGGGCCGAATCGGAGAGATTGACTTTTTGCATGAAAATATAGGCTGATTATTCAAGGAATAACCAACCAAAACCAATTGAAAAGGCACGATGGCAGAATCTAGAACCTCTTTTGGCGTGGACAAGGCGAATTTCCTCCGCTGCGGCAGCAGTTAGAATTTCGTCGTCACTCATTCTTGGAACCTCACAAACTCAAGCTAGGGAGAACCGAAGATGACTGAGGGTGACCAGCACGTCCACACTACTAATCAATGTGGACGGCATGCTGAACCGGGCGTTCCTATTCTACTTTTCGGATCCGACGGGTGCCCATCCTGATTCCGCAGAGAAGAAAGTTAAAATGGGTCAACAGAATGAACAGGATCTTTTAAATGAACTATAAATAAATCCACTATTTCAGGTATTCCAAAATACGGACTGTTCCCAATTGACCCACTCCACATAAATCTTTTGGACCTCTCTCACTCTCCAGGCCGAACTCTGGACGTTCGGCACAAATTTATGGATGTAGATTTGATTGGCCTCAAGTCAGTTGATATACGAGCGGTTCGGTGAGTTAATTTTGTCACTTGAGTTGGTCGATGAACAAAAACCGCAGTAATTTATTAATCGATCCCTCTCTTGTCACGAGAGAAAGAACCGAAATTCCGTATTTTGTGGCATAATAGAATACTTCGCTTTCTGAACCTAATAGGGTTGATAAGATCAAACATATAATGGAGATCGATGCAGCTATGAGAGTGCCGTTCCACATGAAGGGAAGATATGTGTCCACTGGTAAAGTACTCACTCTTCCGGTCAATGGCGCTGGCCCGTTCCAGATTACGCTACGTGAGTTCAACATTTATCACTATTCAACCTTGAGATTCAATCATCAAAAATGTAGAAGATGGAAATTCGTCGTAATCCAAGATTTGCAGTGAAGGTAAATTGGAACAAATATTTCAGACAACATGACGGCAACTTTGAAGTACAAGGGACACCTAGAGAAGAAGAAGGGGAAAGTGCACCTAAAAATGGACGAAGTTCATTTTCCGTTGAAGGTCTCAAAAATGACAGTGGATTTCAAGAATCTTTTCAAGGGAAACGACCAAATCAGTAAGTTTCATTGCATGATGATTGCAAGAACTAAAAAGTGATTGATGCCGGGAATGCAGCCTGAATGCGGTACCCTTCAGCAAAGAACTTTTCTTCATTATTTCTATAAACATTGTTCGCGCGTTTTTTGCAATATTCATATTATTACTTATCCAATACGAAATCGACAGTATTAGCTCCATCTGATCTCAATTTGCGCGTCAAAGACTCGAAAATAAAATTAAAATACCTATCTACCTATTGAAGAGCTTTCAGGCCCTCTAGGTGGGTCTTTTTGGACCATGTTTGCTGTTTGCCCAACGATCGTAATTGACTCTTGAATACCTTTTAGCTTGAAAAGGAATGTGTGTAGGGAACTAAAGGGTAAAGCCATTATGAGAATTTATAAGACCCGGGCCGAGAAGACCATAAATCGCATGCAGTTACCAAGAAACGTTTTATCCTGTACGGGGGGGGGGGGGGAGAGATAAGTTGTATTTTTTCTTCTGTTAACGCTACATTCCACGAACGTCTGAAATGTACCTATCCGTTGAGAACTTGAACCGATTCCAAATATCAATATTGTGAGCTAAATTCTCAGATCGCCAGCGTCTTGGAACAATCATCACGCAAATTAAATTTTCAGGTCAAGCCATCAATGACGCACTGAATGAGAATTGGGAACCAGTTATGGAAGATATGCAACCCTCTTTCGAAGAGGCAATTGGTGAAGCCTTCAAAGAAATTACAAATCGAGCGCTCTCCAAAATCCCCTTGACAGATCTCATCAAAGACTATCCTTAAAGGCAACGGTCGGCGAAGATTATTATTGTGATATTTTGTACATAAGTAATTGTTTTGTTTTTATCTTTTCTGGCTTAAATTATTTATTGTGAACAAAAATTGAAATTAAAATTGGAACTGACATGTGTAATAAAATTGTTAACAACTTATTGTACGACGATTACTTCTCAACGTCGAGCGAACAGTTAAGTTTTCCCACAATTGTTCGGGATGTTATTCACACTCTTTTATGAAGGATTATTTATTCACCTAAACCAAAAAACACCAGCAAGCTATAACAACTGCAAGACGGATAACCCTGAAGATTCTTCTCCGTCGGCTGGAGAACGACCTGGCACTTTCATAAGTTCTTTCTTTAATACTTTTCTCTCTACTCTATTCATCTCTTTCTTACGGATCTTTTTGATCGTCTTTTTCATCTGCTTACTAGCAATTTTATCGATTATGATAGCTTTGACTTTCAACGACCTTCTGAAAGTCAGGGGTATATTTACTAATGACGAATCACTGATTTCCTCATTCTCTTTTAGGAAGTTTTCAACTCTTTCTCCTTTAATTGAATTTGCTTTCCTGCACGATTTAACCACCAGTTTTTTAACTTGCCTCAACATCGAGTCCCGGGGGGCTTTCAATCTTTTGATTTTCTTTAGATCTTTGATACTAGCGTGAGGCACTTCGGCCTCAACTTTGTCTTTTGTACATAGCTCACTCCTGTTGGCGGTTTCCTCGGACTCATCTTGGGATATGTTCGGGAAGTATTCGTGCAAATTCAAAGCGTGATCCATGGACGCGGAAAATATCAAACTCTTGTTATTATCAACAGATACGATGTGCCCTGGGTCATGAAAACCGCAAAGAATCTGAAATTCAACAGAGCGAGAAAGATAAGTATTTCGCACCCGGTATCAATTAAGAAATGAGTATGAAAAAAGTTAAATGTCGACGTAAAATCTACCTCTTCTTCACTTATGCTGACCACCTCCAAATATCCTGAACCTCCAACAATAAGAAGGTCGTCCGCCATTCCTCCAACCTCAGTGGAATCTTTGAAATATTTGATAGTGTGTGGAAAACCACCACCGTCCCAGCGGTTCATTGGTTTCAACGTGCGATGTGCCTCATTTCGCATGTCGATCAGAACAATCCGTCCATCTAAAGCCCACTGACCTACAGCTATAATATTCCCCTAGAACCATGAGGAAAGCAGGTGTACAACGCTTTAATAAATGTCGGACACCAGCAAGTAATGTTTCTTACCATTGAGTCGACCGTGTCGCCACAAACAACAGGCCCCACTATATTTCGACAAGACGATTGGCACCGAACGTCCCAAATCTGCAAGTCGTTACAACATTCTTATCACCGAAAATTTTTTGTGGACCTAAAAACACAAGTGGGGAGTTGCCAGAGCCTACCTTTAATACACCTTCAAGACCACCCGTTATGAATACGTTGTCTCGCGAAGTGGAAAATCGGGCAGCGTACACCCGCTTATAGTGTCCTTCTCCTCCCTCTGTCCCCAAGTTCCAAGGGCGGACGAAGGTTTTATTGCAGTCTTGGTTGTATCCATAATATGTTGTCACGACCTAGGAACGAGACAAAGACGGTAGGTTGTCCAATGTCATCGTACCAAGGATTCAGACTTGGAAAGGAAACATAACTCACTAACTTTCCTAGTTCTTATATCGTACAGCCGAATTGAGGCATCTTGGCCAGCTGTGACGGCTTTGGTTTCCGTAGGATCGATATCTAGCGTTTCAATCTCATTTCGTTCTGTTGTACAGTTAACATTTCGCTTTTATTATTAGGTTGACATCAACTACTACTAAACTGATATTTGATACATTTTTTCATTCACCTGTGCTGAAACGGTAGCACTCCCACGTAGCGACAGCAAACGGATACGGCTTTACTTTCATCTGATTGGTGAGCTCACAGTCAATTATGTGGCTTTCAGTTTCTAATTTTACCGATTTATCTTCAGTTACTTTAGGGTGCAAATACCCTCTGTCGGCCATCCTCAAAGAACGAGCATAACTGAGGGATGAAGGCGACAATTAGGATTCTTCGATCAAATAGCATGCATATAAACCGCTCAAGGGCGCATAAACAAAGCGAATATGTTAACCATGACAGAAAAGTCGTCAAAATAACCAATTAATAACCAATCAATTAGACTGCATTCCAAGAATAGTGTATGAGCCTCAGAGCTCTGGATGGTTTCAAGCTAGTGACTAAGAAGATTCTCAACTAACTTCACTCATTTGAAAGTGTATAGATGCCAACACTATCTGAAAAGCCATACCAACTTAGTATCGGTTGATCGATAGAATTGCTATACAAATTAATGCATAAGCTTGAATTAACCAGCACACTTTTTTGTCTTAACTCAGGACTGAAATGTGTAGGGTATTACGAGTGTGATGCTTGACGAGCCCTGGTAACAACATCAGATGAAGGTTCATCCAATGATAAGTTCTTGGGAGGTTTGAGTCCTTTCAATTTGAAGAGGTACACTTCACCGCTGCGATTGCAAGCGAGAAACCTGAGGTACGGATCGCCGAAAAATTTTATTTTCGTAATGCGACCTCTTCTGTCGTGGGGCTCAACGTACATAACGACTTGATTCTCTCGGTCCCAAAGCTGTGCGTGAGACGAAAATATCGAAAATAATTCGAGAATACAAGGGATTTAATTCGGTTGAAGAGAAACCTCACTTTGAAATCACCATTGCCATATCCCACTACTACATCTTTGCCATCACGCGATACAGCCACACTGGAAACTCCAAGGAGCTCAGGCTTCTGGTAAATCGAACATAACTTCTTTCCATTACCGTATCGGTAAGGTCCATAATGGGGATGGTAGTAGTTTTTGAACTGGAACTGTTTCATTTTTTGACATTTCGCTGTCTGCTCACTGAAATACGACTGCCTGGACGAATGAATTTCATCGAATTTAGACATCCGTCTGAGAGGTTCTCGTTTCTCCATAGTCACTTTGGCTCTTCCATGTAGTTTCATGAACTCCTGACGTTGCTCTTTGGTGAATTTTTTCATCTTAGAATATGGAGGAATGAATTCGTCTTCATCTTCGGGACCGTGTTTATAATACACTTTGCCAACTCGGGTATCGATGGTGGGTTTCCGTCGATCTTTGACGGTGGAAGGCCCATTAAGCGAAGATTTGAAACTGCGCAAAGAATCAAGTAATTTATTGCATGCGAATTACATTGAGTATCTGCCTATGTAATAATGTTAACAGAGAACAACCAGCCGACTAAGGTCCCGTAGGTAATAGAGCGCCCGGGGTCAGTCTATTGCTCGTGCCGACTAGCTAAACACTTATGTGTTCAGATTCTCGATTACGCATTGTTTTTATGTTTTGTAAATAAAAGGTTTTTCAAAACCTAAGTTTGTGCCCAAACATACATTATTTGCATAGGCCTTGACCGAAAATACATGGAAGCAACTTACAGGTTGGTATTCGGATGCTTCAACATCCTTCAGCTCAGATTGAAGATTTTTACTTTGTTTTTAGTTGCTCTGGTCAAATATTAATTCCCAAAAATAAATGAATGGTCTCAATTTCAAATAAGTTGCTAGAGCATCACATCATTTCTATAGGAACAAAAGGGATTACAACTAATCAAATGGAAACGGGAACGCAACAAATTTGGCAGAAATGAATCGGTTCTATAAACTTGGAAGAAGTTGCAGAAGACTCATTACAGGTCGGATAAATAACCCGATGGCGACTTAATCAAGCCGTAGACCAAGTTGGAAATGGTGAGCTCAAGGATGGTCTTCCCACAGTAGCGATGCTGGGATCTGTTCTTGTCTGAGGAAAAACAAAACAACCTGACAAAACAAAATGCCTCCATTGAAGTGACGTGTACTATTTCAGTCCTTTCTTTCGCAGCGAAATCGATCGAATATTCAAACCTCGAGCTATATTTTTAGACTGTGACAATATTTGAATTTTGATTTAAACACAACGGATTGAACACAACGCGCACAGCAACTCAACGAACGAAACAAACTTTTTTTGTACGAGAAGAAAAGAATACCTACATCCAGCATCGGGAACGCGATAAGATAAGTGACGCCAATAGGCAATTAGCGCGCGATGCAGCGAAACCAGGTTGGTGCCAGCGAGGTAGCGGAAAACCTTTTTTGACATGCCCAATGTCTTCCGTTGTCGGATTTTCTAACAAGCGAGAAAGAACGCTTACGGCGAAATAAATATCAATACGAGTACCTCTGGCAAGATATAGGAGGGCGCCCACAGCTGAAAGATATGGAAAGTTCACGGTTGCTTTCCCTGGAGCTGAACTCCTTAGCTTATCCATGGGTATTTTTACTGAATTGCACTCTGCCATGTTGAACCGACTTAGAATTTTCTCAATAAACGCGGATTGGCTCACTGCGATATTACCATTGATTTGTGATATCTCAAGCAAATAGGAGTTTCTTAGCTACGATTTTGAACGTTGAACGAAGTTCTTGAACAAAAACTCTCAACTCCTCTTGGGACGTGGAAATTGCACGAATTATGTCGACGAATGTACACGCAAGGATCCTCATGGCTTTGCTGGAATTTGAGACTAAGCATGAAGTCATCAAACTTCCGATTCCAGCATCGTGAAGCCTGTTTTAATCCATAAAGGCTTCGTTTTAAACGACAAACGTGATTAGTGCCATCTGAATAGCCGATTGGCTGCCTCATATACAACTCCTCATCAACATTGCTGTATAGAAAAGCGGTAGAAACGTCATGATTTCCATCCTTTCCATGGCAGCAACAGCCAGTAATGTTCGAACTGTGTCCAAACGAGTGACTGGACTGTCTTCATAGTCAATCCCAGGCCTCTGAGCACAGCTTTGAATAACCATTCTAGCTCTATATTTGTCAACTGAGCCATCAGGGTGCCGTTTCAGGCGAAAACCCCATTTATTGTTGATCGCGAATTTTCCGGGTGGAAGTTCAACAAGGTCCCAAGCTTCATTTGAACGCATGGATTCAATTTCCGCGTCCATGGCATTCTTCCATTTATTCTTATCCTCACGTTCCATTGCTTCAGTGAATGGCCTAGGATTTTGTTCCTCGAGAAACGCTTCCGTGACTGTGACGTAGTCTTTGAGGTAGGAAGGTTTTTGGCGTTTTTTCGCGAGCGAGCTCGATCGCTACGAACTGAAGGACTTGCTTCCTCACCTTCTGACGATGAAGATGAACCAGAGGGGTCATCTGGCATTGTTGGTTGTCGGTTGGGAGATTCTATGTCTAAGGGAGATGAACGCGTCTGAAGCGACGAAGCGATGTCACGTAAGACACTCGCTTGAACTTCCATTGTTTGATCGCACTAACAGATCGCGCTTGTCGCTCGCTCGCTCGCGTCGCTCACACTTCATGTCCACGTAAGACACAGCCTAAGTCTTCCCCTTGGTCAACTGTGTCTTTATTTTCCATAGGAATGGAAACACGCTCAGCACAGTCTCGAATTTTCTCGTGAAAGATGACATCTCTGGATAAAACGATGTCCCGTTTCTCAGGAATATATATTCGGTAACGCTCATTACCATCGTATCCGACAAGGTAGCCTACGACAGCCTTGGAATCCACTTTTCTCCTTTTCTGCGCTGGAATGTGGTCGTAGCATTTCAGTTCAAACTGACTATTCTCAGATGCTTGACTACCAAACCATACCTCGTAAGGACTCATGTCTCTTGGACACAGTTGGATAGATAAGATGCCAATAGGCAATTAGCGCGCGATGCGGCGAAAAACGGAATCACGAGAGTTTACAATTTCGATAACACTAACGTTCTTGAGGGTACAAGAATAATTCATTTACACGTCTAGGAAAAGACTAAGGTTGATTATTAAAAACAGATGGAAGTTACAAAGATTGATATGTGTTTTGAGGGAAAAAAACGCAAATTCTTATACACGGGTTGGTTATTCCTCGGACCAGACGCATGGAGACTCGTTTCTTCAACAAAAGCAAAATGGAAACAGTGGGTGTGGCGGGTCCCGGACCCATTCCTATCGATTGAGGGTACACAATTCAGTGAAAAATTATACCCCACACGCCTAGGTACCAGGAATCTCGAAAACACACATTCGAGATGGGTAGATAGGTACCCATTTTTACTCATAGCCTCATCCAGAGGGCACCAATCGTTCCAGGGCCCGTCTCATTGGATTCAGCGTCCAAAATTTAGTAGTAAATAATATCCCACACGCCTAAATCGCCAAAAATCTCGAATATCAATTTCAAAATGGGTAATAAATAATAATAATTTCTAATACTCATTTTAACCCATAACTTTTTCCAGTGGGTGCCAATCGTTGTGGGATCCATTTCAGTGGATTCAGCGTCCAAAATTTGCGTGGAAAATGATACCCTACTCGCCTAGATTGCCCAAAATCTCAAGAATCCATATTTCAAAAAACACATTTTGACCCCTACCCCACCCAAATTTGGTCCGATCGGATTGAAAATGTTCGAGGACCAACTAGAGCGATGAACGGACCCTTGACCAAAATTTCAGATTTTTGAATAATTTCTGCTACCAAAGTCGGCGTGGACGGCGGACAGACATTTGCTAATTTTGATTTAGACACCGTGAAACGTCCAGAAAAAATTTTGAGCCGAATCGGAGAGATTGCCTTTTTGCATAAAAACATGGGTTGGTTATTCACCAACCAAAAAAAAAAAAAACCTGCAAATTATTACACACGGGTTGGTTATTCCTCGAATGGGGGAAACAGTGGATGTGGCGGGTCCCGGACCCATTCCAATCGATTCAGGGTCCAAAATTTAGTGGAAAATGATATCCCACACGCCATTCGATCTAGGCTAGATCAAACCGTGGCGCAAGTGGCTAGCGCGTTCGGCAGTAATCAAAAAGTTTTGGGTTCGAGCCTTGGTGGGAGCGAATATTTTTGTATTCTGATTTAGTTTTTTTTTTTTACCCATAAATTGACCAATTACCTCTTTCAGTGGGTGCCAATCGTTCTGGGACCGATTTCAATGGATTCAGCGTCCAAAATTTAGTGGAAAATGATACCCTACTCGCCTTGATCGCCCAAAATCTCGAAAATCCATTTTTCAAAAAACACATTTTGACCCCTACCTCCCCCAAATTTGGTCCGATCGGGCTGAAAAGATTCGAGGATCCGTCTCGGCCGGGAACAGACCCCTGACCCAAATTTCAGATTTTTAGAAAATTGTCTACTACCAAAAACGGCGTGGACAATGGACGGCGGACGGCGTACGGACATTGACCTTTTTTGATCAGGACATCATGAAACGTCCAGAAAAAAATTTTGAGCCGAATCGGAGAGGTTGACCATTTGCATGAAAACATAGGTTGATTATTCAAGGAATAACCAACCAAAAAGGTCAATGTCCGTCCGCCGTCCGCCGGCCATTGTCCGCGCCGTTTTCGGTAGTAGAAAATTATCTAAAAATCTGTAATTTGGGTCAGGGGTCTGTTCCCGGCCGAGACGGGTCCTCGAAACTTTTCAGCCCGATTGGACCAAATTTGCGGGGGGTAGGGGTCAAAATGTGTTTTTTGAAAAATGGATTTTCGAGATTTTGGGCGATCCAGGCGAGTAGGGTGTCATTTTCCACTAAATTTTGGACGCTGAATCCAATGAAACGGGTCCCAGAACGATTGGCACCCACTGGAAGAAGTTATGGGTCAAATTGGGTATTTATTACCCATTTTGAATATGTGTTTTCGAGATTTCTGCTACCTAGGCGTGTGGGGTATCATTTTCCACTAAATTTTGGACGCTGAATTCAATGATGTGTGTCCCAGAGCGATTGGCACCCACCGGAAGAAGTTATGGGTCAAATTGGGTATTTATTACCCATTTTGAATATGTGTTTTCGAGATTTCTGCTACCTAGGCGTGTGGGGTATCATATTCCACTAAATTTTGGACCCTGAATCGATTGGATTGGGTCTGGGACCCGCCACACCCACTGTTTCCCCCATTCGAGGAATAACCAACCCGTGTGTAAGAATTTGCAGATTTTTGCTTGGTAGGCGCCATTTAGAGCGAGGTCCTGCGCTCCCTGGTTGTCATTCCTCAGTTTCAATGGTTGTTTCATAAATTTTGGAAACAATTCTAAAGATAGTCCACGCAACCAAAGCGCGTCTTGATGCAGCTGATGCCATTACCATAATATATTCAGCTTTGGCAGTGCTTGGCATCACTGTTGGCTGCTTCTTCGTTGGTCATGACAAGGCAGTTCCATTCTTCACGAATACCCAGTCACTGAGTAGCCAATCAGGTTGGAAATGTTGTCCTTCTGACCTGAAAATTCAGGCTCCATGTTAGCTGTAGGGGAAGGTCCCCTACCTTGGACACTTTTTTTTCAACCCTCCTAAACTAAGGTTTACTGATGGAATTTCTTCAATATTTTAATGGATATTTGAAGCCACACATTTCAACTACTTGTTGCCATGATTTCATATTTTTCTCAATCACCGCAGCAAGAGCTACAGAAGAATTTGGCAAAAGTGTCATTTCGTCCACCTGTGCCCAACCTTGGACATGTGGGGTTCCTACCTTGGACAGTCGCTGTCCAAGGTCGGAACCCCACATCTTCATCCCTGCGCTTTGTTCTCACTTCTGCTGTAAGGTAAAAATAAAAGTCCAACATAATTTTAATAACTTTATTGAACGATAAAAAAGTAAAACTCTTTTGAGTAAATGTGTCTTTTTTTAAACAAACGTTTTTGGTAACAGGATTACTTAATTATTAGGATTAATTCTTATAAATCACAACCGAATTCAGTTTCAGTATTTGACACAAGCCTTAAAAGTTTTCATGAACTAGAGAAAGTATAAATTCCATGAGGAGTAGGACTTTATTGTCATTGCTTGGGCGCACGTGTTGTATAAAATGCTGCAGATAGCGCACAAAAATGTCAGCATTGGACCAACCTGATTGGTTTGCCACATTAACCGTTCCTGGAGGTGCTCCTGTGATCATGTGAGGCTTGAAGTGGACGCGTGGGAAAATCAGAATAGGTGGTATGAAGTTACCAACACCATTGACGGTCGAAATGAGAGTGACATTTATTCCACGTTCACCTGAAGCAATTGCGCCTACTTGCCTCACTCCTCTCTGGGCAATAACTTTAGGTGGATTTTGAACGGTTGATAACCCACTTTCATCCATGTTGTAAATGGATGCAGCAGTAAGAGTGTTTGTCAATCAACACAGCAAGATTGTTGAAGAATGCATCGACAACTGGTTTATTGAAACAGGAAGCCCTACCAATTGACGTTGCTTGCGGTTTCCTCAGGGTTAGGAGTTCTTTATTTTTTTCGAGAAACAGGCGCAACCATTTTTACCAGCTCGTTTCTTTTCCTCCCAGGCCGAGGGCATAGAAATATCATTAGCTTTAGCAAATTGGTAAGCTAACTCACCTAAGCTTCTTCGAGTCAACCCATACAACATCCTTGATGAAGTGATGAGATACTGTTTGAGCTCTTTTTCTTCGAATTCGTTGAACACTTTCTTGTGATTGCACTTGTTGACGTATTTGATAGGACGTCCCTCTTGTTCGCATATTTTTAGGTGTCTTACCAATGTGGAACGAGCGAGACCATTATTTCTTGCAGCTTCACTGTGAGATATCCCCTTCTCCTTTACTAGCTTCATGCCCCTCTCCAAAGCCACGACATCAATGGAGGCCTTGTTACTCCACTTTTGCTTTTAAGCATCTAAAAATAATACAATTTCAAACATTTAGAGAGTTGAAAACGAAAAACCGGGTGTCCAAGGTAGGGCACCTTCAGACTGTCAAAGGTAGGACCCTCTCCCATTTCAGGAGAAAATATATTTATCTCTGGATAAAGAACAATTGGAACGAAAGCAATGTATGGAATTACTACCACACAATCTAATGAACCCATAGCAACAAAAAAAATTGAATTATATTCACTTACCGTTGCTGTAGGAGACGACCAAGCAACCCCCCAAAATTTCCTTTTGGTAACCCCAAACAAACAACACTCCGTAAATCGAAGAAAGCAACACCTACAACCTTGAAAACTGGATGAAACTATTAGCCCCTGAATGCAGCACGTTATGTAATTTTTCCGAACTCGTCGAATTCAGCTGTCTCGGGAAAACACCCCCCTGTCAAAGGTAGGACCCTGTCCAAGGTAGGGGACCTTCCCCTACCCTCAAAGTAACTAAAAATCAGCTTGTCAGCACTCCAATGGGCTTTTCCTGGATTTGAATTAAAACGACTGACGTAGCTGACAACAAAATTTATATAGAGGTCCAGATGAAGTTCCGATTGAAATAAGCATTTTCGCATTCTACAAGAAGGAGTACTGGAAAGAAGAAGAAGACTGGAAAGAAGGAGTAAGGAAATGAAGAGTACTTAACAAAGGCAATACAAATGACTGTAGAACTGGTGACAGGATTCATGGTTTGAAAGTATTTGGCGTTCATTTATTTATCTATTGAAATACATATCATGAAGCGTATACGTAATAGCTTTACTCAGGCTGAGTTTATGAAGTATAGTGAAGTTGTGTAGTATTTCAATCCATAATGTGTTCCAGATATTCTTCTTTTCAAAAAACCAGACGTTAAAAAAAAAAAAAAATAATAATAATAATAAATAATGAAAAAGGTGCTAGAGAAGTTAAAGAAGCATCTCTTTAAAAACATTCCTGATTAGAAGCCTTATTAAATACAGCGGCCGAAGTTTGTCTGTATTTCTTTAGCTTATTCTTGATTGTAAATTTTCAATGTTTCAATTTCCGTTTGTCAAAATTCACATCTTTAAAGCTGGGTTCACATGGACGCGGTTTTTCCGTTAGCGGCAACTGCGGTAGAATGGTGGGGGAAATACGTTTTGAGTTTGGGTGTTCACAGGGATGCGGTGCGGCAAGCGGCAAGCCCGTTCGTGGAGCTGATTAGTGGCAAATCGGGGACAACAAAAATGAGATAACAAGATACGACAAAAACAGCAGGGGGAGCTGCTCCAAGACCCACTGCGCATGCGTTACTGCGGCAAATATCAAAATGACTAATTTGATGTATACAGTGGCCGCTTCAAAAGTTCACCTGCGGCAGCTGTGATAGACCCGTGAAGCCAATCATCTGGCCAAACGCATTTGCCGCCCAACGGAAAAACCGCGTCCATGTGAACCCAGCTCATGGAATAAGTAGTTAACCAACTACTTATTCCATGACCCATCTTTAGACACAGCTATGGCCTGCAGTTACGCCGATGCGAGCTGATGTTATTGAAAATATAGCTTTCATTGAAATTCAAGAAGGGGGGAGTGTCAGATTTTAAATTCTTGAAAAATGAATATTGAGTTTGCTTGCTCAACTTCCCTGGTCATCATTTACACTACTACCCAGTGTTACCCCCATGACCGAGGAATTCAGCTGATAGCCTGCCATTCATCGAGTCCAAGCTACATACTGTGACTACTATATCGAGAAGTCTTCCTTTTGAAGAAAATATCATCCGATACAACCCAATAGAGGAGGAGCACTGTACACTCCAGGAAATTTGGAGAGAAGAGTTTACCTACGAGCACACCGCAACAAATACTCAAGGAATTTATACCGATATTTTAATGGTATTATTTGAGTTACAAATGCTAGAGGTGATTTTAATTTAGACTTTACTTTTATGGAGTCATTTCTTGCATAAATACGTACGTTAAAAGAAAAGTGTGAAATCAATAAATAATTTTCGACCCCTACTTTTTCGATTCCTTTATTACTTCTTCATAAGAATGAAAACAGAGTTATTTTTCAAGAAAGTTGGGACGAGCTCAACAGAGGCACCTACAACTACCTGATTGTATTAAAAATGTAGGTATGCATTTATAAAGCGATACAACGTGAAAACCCATCGATGCTATTATCGATACCAGTACATATCGTAGGCTAGGCTCTACTACAACAAACTGTAGCTGCAGCAGCAAAACGCACAAAGCTAAGCCCCCGTAGGGATGAAACATCGGAACCAAACAATCGATGTTCAACATCGACAGTTCGATTGAAGATACAAATCGATTGTTTCAATTAATCGGTTGAGAAACATCAATTTTCTAGCTAAATTTGCTAAAAAAATTTACAGATGTAACAGCAATTGAGCGCACACTAACACACTAACACAGTATTTCAGTGCAGCAATTTTACGTTGAAAGTATAACCTTTTTTCGTTTTACTTGATGTTCATCAAAAATTAATTTACAGTAGTGGCAACAGAGGCCACGCAATGAATGCCAATATCTGCGTGCTGAGGACATGCAGGTCTCATTCGTACCCAGTACGAGATGGGACATTTTTCGGCCCCAGGCATATTTTTTCTACGATAACCATCCTATTAAAAAAACGTACACATAAAAAAACGATTAAAACAATCGATTTCTGATTTTAAAAAATTGGTCAGCGCAATCGATTGCAAAAAGTCGGTGGTAAAAATCGAATTTTTTGAATTAATCGGAAATCTATTTTTATCTCTAGTCAGCTGTGAAAGTTGACAGTCCGATGGAGGAGAAATCATGTGCGGTGTGAGCATGGGAGGTAATGGAGAGTCTTTGCAAGTTCTTCCAAGGGTGTGACTGTATCGGGTGATTTGACTGTTGAACGTCATTGATCTTGATTTTTGACTAATTGACTTGAGCGTAAGAATGAACGCTTAGGGGCCGCAATAAACAAGTAAGGTACAAATGTGTGCTGATATTTTATTTGAATAATTATTTTTCTCTGATACATCGTTATTCCATCCCGTGAAGGAGCGCAGAGGCAAAACCCCCAGACCGGAAAGAAGTCAAGTTTTGGAATTCTCATGCATGTGTTGATAGAATAAGAATCTCTAGAGTTCCTTGCTTGGACTAAAATTTGCTGCTGTCTTGTCCCTTACTTACATAATTATTATTCACCCGGGTTGCCTCATTTTAGGAGTCCAATGAAGAGGAGAATGCAATAGTATGCAATACGTCGAAAAAACTCTTAAACTTGGCAATCCTAGTCATAGGATTCTCGATGAGAGCGCAGTCTAAGTAACATTCTATAATGCCCTACTTAGCTCTTTTTTTTCTTCTTTCTTTTAAATAGCTTTTACGTCAATCGTTGACAGTGTCAGGACAGTTTAGTTTGGTACTCATTCAACAGTTTACACACCTAATATTGAGCAGAAAAGTATTATTTTTGCAAATTATTTGGTTTGAACATTTGATTCTCGAGTTGATACGCCCCTCTACCCTAGACTACTTTGGTACCTATCTGTTGGAATATTAGTAAACGCCATTAGCTATGTTCTTAAATTCAACTAAGAGATTACCATTTATTCGTTTGTATGTCTCGGGGTAGGAAGAAGACTAGAAGATTGAGGCTCACAACTGAGAGCAACAAGGCCGCCTTTATTTCATTGGATAATTGGAGTCATCGCCATGGGAAGATTGTGCAACTCATGACAGTGCTCTTGAGAAATCTCCCACCCCGATGAGAGCTGACTAGTGCCGTGCCTTTGCCCGCTTGCCATCATCGTCTCTTCATCAACTTTTGAATCGGAGAATGATCGAGCTCACCAAATTTGTTTAAAATTATCTACGAAAAATATGAGTGGTGATCCTGCTAGAGTGGACTCGCTGTCTGGAGATTCTGGCGAGTACGATGAATACCTAGCCCTCTCTGACGTGGAATTCGACTCATCGCTGAGACCTGCGGTCAGCTGGAATCCTCTCGGTTAGTTATTAGTTTGTTTATCTCAGTATCAACCTCATCCGGCCATTTCCTCTAATTTTTTGGACTGATTTGATTAGTATTTATTTAAAAGGTACAAAATGAGGTCAGTAGATTCCCAATGTCTAGAGACAAATAGAGTACAATACAGGAAAAATTATAAGGATTCTCTCATCTTCAATGAAAGCAAATTGTTGAGTTCCTGAGTACTCATTAGGATGGAATGCGGAATGGCCATCAAGTTTTTATTTGAAGACCAATATCGCTTGTTGATCGGTCAGGGTACTCATAGTTTCTTCCGACTCATTAAAAAAAGAAAAAAAGATTTGCAGAAATTAAAATTAAATGGATAGTACAAAAGATGTGGTGACCTTCAGCTCAAGTACGAGTAAAGTTTTAGTGGATACCTATTTTATTAAACGAAGGCAGAATGTAGCATTTCAACCTTAAGCCGCGTTTACACCGAAGTTTCAAACAAAAAGTTGCAAACTTTTATTGCAAACAGTAGTTTCAAATAAAAGTTTGCAACTTTTATTTCATGGTTTTATTTCCATGTTTCATGAAAATGTTTGAAACACTTTCAACCTTGATTATGACTCGCCTATGTTCTGGTTCCTGGGATCAGTCAAGGGATGTCAAGTGTCGAGGATGTCGTTTTAGCCGCGGCGGCGTGTGTCGTGTTGTCAAAGCAACGTAGGCCGAGACGATACTGGGTGAGGCCGTCTCTGAATTCCAGAGCTACGTACAGTGGAAACGACCTGTTGGACGATTTATATATAGAAATGATGTTGACCCTCTATCAGGTGAACTGAGAACGGACGGAAGTTTTAAAAACTTTGTAAGAATGACCAGTGAGGATTTTGAATATATAACTTTAATGATTGGTCACAAAATTTCTAAAATGGGTACGAATTACCGAAAGGCTATTACTGTAACGGAAAAACGCTACCGGAGATTCATACACAAGCTTGAGTTACCTGTTCAAGATATCAAAATCAACCATATCTTTGTTTGTACCTGAGGTGTGCGAGGCTTTAATAGATCTTCTGAAGGATAACATAAAGGTAAGACGTTATAAGTAGACTATACATAGTCTATATTTGTTATTTTGACAGCCATTTTTAAATAATATAATATAAAATATTGTTGTTAACACTCAGAACCTGTTTAAGAATCCCCCGCTCTCGCCCCTAAAAGGTCCTAGGGTATTTTATGGCAAATATATTTTTATAACTTTAAGCAATAAATCTACTACTGGTATTTCGCTTTATTTGTACCAGAAGTGTGTGCTGCTCTGATAGATTTGTTGGGAGATAACATAAAGGTAATTAGGGATATTTAGTTTTTAAATAACTCATATTTTGAGAACTAATCACTGAAAATATCTTTATTATCGTTAACATTTATTTAATACGTTACAGGTTACATCACCTGAGTGATCACGTGAGTGAGAGTGGAGGTGGCAGCGTAGGGGATGGCGGGGAAATGTTTCTGTTTCGTGTTTCAACGGCACATAGTGACCGAAACTGGTGTTGCAAACAAAAGTTTGCAACTCCCTTTGATCTTTACCGACTTCAGGTGGAAACAAAAATTTCTGTTGCAAACACTGTAAAACTGTTTGCAACAGCGAAATGTTTCGTCTAAAAATGCGCGTTTTTAGAGATGTTTGCAACTTCTGTTTGCAACTCGTGTTTCAAACTCCGGTGTAAACGCGGCTTTAGTTGACCCATACTCACCCCCAGCGAACACTACTCGGTCCGGGACCTATTTCATTGGATTCGAAGTCCCGAAAATCAAGTTTCAAGAAAATACATTTTCACCCATACCCTTCCCAAATTTGGTTCCATCTGGTTGTGGGTAAAATGTGTTTTTTGAAACAATGTACGAACATTTCAGAACTTCTTGGTAACTCTGCATGTGGGGTACCATTTTCCGCTAAATGTTGGACGCTGAATCGATTGGAATGAGTCCGGGACACTCCACACTCTGTTTTCCCCGTAATCTTGCTCCAGGGAATAATCCTAGTTTGTGGAATAATATTCAGCGTTTTGCCTGGTCCGAGGAATAACCAACCCCTGTGATTTCAATGCAGTTTGTGATATTACATACCACATTTAGATTCGGAAAATAATGTCTTTAAGATGACGCCCTTCTTGCTGGATACAAATCTGAATTCTCTTCTGAAAATTACGGACGGAACATTTCATTAAGCGCGGCTTCAGTTTCCTGACGAATTGAACTCGAAGGACATCGAGTGTGCAAGGTATGTTGATGTATTGATTTTGGTATCGAATATTCCCGCAAAAGGAAGCCACGTATTGTCAGGTCGGGTGAGTGAGGGGGCCGTCCGTAATTTTCAGAAGAGGATCCAAATTGTATCCAGCAAGAAAGACGCCATCTCAAAGACATTATTTCTGAACCCAAAAATAATATGGTATGTGGTTCAAAAACTACATTAAAAACCTATAATTTGTTTCCACCATTTTTTTTTTTTGTTAAAACTTCGTTTGTACAATTTTTAGCCAATTGTGTCCCAGTAATTCAATATTTAAAAACATAAAATCCTCAGCACCCTGTGCGTTTTCTCAGACTAACCCTAATCAGTTATCAGAATTTGAGTGAAAACGGGGAATACAGGAAGAGAAACTCGCTGCACTCCCTTTTTCGAAGTGTGTAATACATTGATCATTCTTTCTTGCTTCACTTTTTCAGAACCAATTCGGTATCTTCCCTTCCATTTTATCTATAACGACACCGTCCCTTTTAAGGCTCCACAAAGGCAGATCATCATACCGGGCCAGGAAATCGAGGTTGCAATCACGGGATATGATCGTAGTGTCACCACTCATCTTATGAACCCGAACCTGTTAGTTATTTCACCTTGATCACATCTTGTCCTTTCATTTCGCAACATATTGTGAAAAAGCAGCATTTTAATTGTCACCAATTTTTTTCCAGGTACACGATTGAGTTAAAACACGGAGACTTTCAGTGGACGATACGAAAACGGTACAAGCACTTTCTCTCTCTACACCAGCAACTCCGTCTATTTAGGGCCACTTTGAGCATCCCACTACCTACAAGGCTTCACCGAGAACATCGAGCCAGCTTTCGTAAGGAAGTCGATTCGGAAAATGGCAATAAAACTTCAAAAAGTTTACCTCGGTACAGTCGAAACAGTGTTCATTTATAAATACAAGGTTTTTTCTCCGTCTTTACGCAACCATGGTTAGCTCTCCCCTGATTTACTATTTATTTGTGAATGCCAGGTTCCCCTCCAAACCAGAAGCTCTCGTGCCGTATGAAAAGCTGGACGAAAGGACGGTTCAGTTGGAAGAATATCTGAGAAATCTCTTGAAAATAAATTTGTACCGCACTCATCATGAAACGGTTCGTTGTGATATGTGTGGCCCTCCCGTCCTACAGTAGAATTGTTCATTCCATATAGATTTATATTTTCAGGCAGCCTTTTTGGAGATCAGCGAACTCTCATTCATCGGCGCTCTTGGCGACAAAGGAAAAGAAGGGCTGATAAGAAAAAGGACCCGAAGCACTCTTCCTGGAAGAACCGGCTGCAATTGCTGTGGGTGTTTTGACAGTGGAATCTGCGTCAGGTGAGTACATACTTTTACAACCGTATTTTGGAACTGACGTCTTCGAAAACTTCGAATAACGCTGGTATAATTATTTTTATTGCCAGGTGCCATTTCATTTGCGGTGACCTTTGTTCGTCGTGGAGGTCCCGTTGGCTCGTCGTCAAAGAAAATTTTGTGGCGTACTTGAGGCCTAAGGATGGTCGAGTCAAAGCTGTCATACTATTCGATTCGGGTTTTGATGTCTCGTCCGGTGTCTTTGCTACTGGATTGAGGAGAGGTTTGGCCATTATGAGCCTTTCTAGGTCAGCATGCACTGTCACATTATTTCTTAGCACTCTTGTTAGATGAGGGTTTAACCCAGAACGCAGTTCTTGACTTCTGAGCTTGTGTAAAATTGATAAGCATTACCAGGGTCTAAAACAAACAATTGAAAAAATGTCTCTGCCGGTTAATCTCAATATCTTGATTACCATCACGTATTTAGTTATGCACTACCTCCTCTTAAATTGGCTGGTGCATTCTACGCAAAAAAGTTGTCACACCATGAAACTTGGTCAATTTCAGGCAAATTATCGTCAACTGTCCAACTAGAAGAACAGCTCGGGAGTGGCAGTATTTCATCAAGGAGATGGCTCGTAAAGAGGGTAGGTTTTAGGCATTTTTATCGCAACCTTCCCTGATAATCCATCGCACGGGCGTCATTAGAATGAAGTTCTTAACCGGAGGTATATAATGATAGTCTACTTCGACACAAAAATAACGAGTACACTGGTCAAATCGATTTCGACGGTCAGGTCATCCAACTAACAATTCATGTTGGTTACTGATGATGACCCGACCGTCGAAATTGATCTAAGCAGTCTATTCATTATTTTCGGTGGAATTAGACGATCTTTGAATGAAACCAACTACGGAATTTACATCGGAATATCATTTGAGATCTCTTCAAGACTTTCGAACAATCACTACACGCAATATTATTACTTGATAAACCAGCTGGTAATTAGCCAACTTTTGGTTGGTTATTCTATTCCTTGAATAGTCATCCTGTTTTCATGCAAATGGTCAACCTCTCCGATTCGGCTCAAACATTTTTTGTGGGCGTTTTAAGTTTTGTCTAGATCAAAAACCAAAATGTCCGAACGCCGTCCGCCGTACGCGCCGTTTTTGGTAGTAGACAATTTTCTAAAAATCTGAAATTTGGGTCAGGGGTCTGTTCCCGGCCTAGGACGGTCCTCGTTACTTTTCAGCCCGATCGGACCAAATTTGGGCAAGGTAGGAGTCAAAACGTGTTTTTTGAAAAATGGATTTTCGAGATTTTGGGCGATCTAGGCGAGTAGGGTATCATTTTCCACGCAAATTTTGGACGCTGAATCCAATGAAATGGTTCCCAGAACGATTGGTACCTACTGGAAGAAGTTATGGGTAAATTTGGATATATATTACCCATTTTGAATATGTTTTCGGGATTTCTGGTACTTGGGCGTTTGGGGTATCATTTCCCACTGAATCTTGGACGCTGAATCCAATGAAGTGGGTCCCAGAACGATTGGCACCCATTGGAAGAAGTTGTGGCTCAAATTGGTATGTATCTACCCATTTTGTATATGTGTTTTCAAGATTTCTGGTACCTTAGCGTGTGGGGTATCATTTTCCACTAAATTTTGGACCCTGAATCGATTGGAATGGGTCCGGGACCCGCCACACGTTTGATTCACGCCTATTAGTCAACTATATTCATCCGTAGCACGATGCTGACACTTACTTACTTATGAATTAACAGGAAAATCGATTTTTGATTTTCAAATTAATTTTCCAATCAATTTTCATTAGCTGATTTCTGTTTTTAGAATGTCCTAAAACGGATTAGTGTGAAAGAATTTTTTTAAGTGTTCAATTCTGAAAATTTTGAGGTCATTGAAATAGCTTTATTATTATTATTATTTATTTTTTTTAATTTGCTGAAAACATCCACTATTGCAGGTACTTACCTACCAAAGTTTACTGTCTAACATTTTTAAATTTTTGTTTGATTAATTCATCTTTTACTATTCTTCCAATGACTAAAAAAAATCTATTGTAATTTTTAAGCCCCGATTAATCGAGGCAATAGATTTTTAAGCCGCTTAGGCCGTGGCTTGTGAAACCGATTGTACAATTTTTCCGATATTTGTGGTTCGATTTGAATTACCTAATGAAGGGTAAGGCTGTTCATTTTCCTCGTTTCAGGTGGAGATTTCATTCAACGGAATCGCTACTTTTCATATTGCCCAGTTAGGTCCTCCGTTAGCGCGGCCTGGTTTGTTGATGGACGATCATACATGTCCGCTGTTGCTACTGCGCTAGAGCAAGCTACACAAGAGATATACATTGCTGACTGGTGGTTGAGCCCCGAAATATACATGAAAAGGCCTGCTCTCCAAGATGATTACTGGAGACTCGACGTCATTCTTAGACGAAAAGCTGTGAGTTCTCAACCTGCTTCTGTTTAGGTTCTTGAAAAAAAAAAAGTGTCAAACTGTGCGCTGACTGTGCTATTTATGTATTTTGCAGTCTATGGGAGTCAAAGTGTTCGTCTTGTTGTACAAAGAAGTCGAAATGGCTTTAGGAATCAACAGTTACTACAGTAAACAGCAACTCGGAAACGGAAACCCGAACATAAAAGTGAGTTCTTCTAAAATGTTGAAAGATTCTTTATTAAACTTTTTTCGCAACATGAGCTGAGGTTAGTGTTTCTCATGTCTAGCCGTAACCGATTGGTCAAACTTCCAAGGAAGTGTCCCCAAGCATTATGATGCTGCATGATGTGAGAAAAGGTCCAACCTATGAATGGGTTTAACGAGAGGTTTTATCGTGATCGCATAAGCTAAATTACTTCGGCCGATTCAAACTGATGAGGCAGAAAGATCTCTTTCCTTGGGCGAGTACTTGAAAAAACCCAAAACAATGATTCCAATGTCGTGTTCATTTAATGGGTTTTCACGCAACTCGTTTTCGCGAAGTGGATTTTTCGTGATAGTCCGCGGTAGGGTAACCAGTTGAAATCAATCAGGTCAGAAATGAAGTTGTGTAGAATAAATGACGATTTTTGCTGCCAATCTAATCGTATTCTTCTATTTTGTTTTGGTTGTTCCTAATAGTCTCTGGTATTCCTTTTTTTCTCACACCTGATCTTTTTTAAATTTTGGTGTTGCTTCTCAGCTGCTGATGGAAACAGCAGGTACGCGAAGTTGTTCATTAATCATTGAAAAAAATGAACTGCTTTTACATTTATGGTACCCGAAAGTGCTAAACACGACCTAGAGGTTAAATGAGGCATAACAATACATACCTAGTTGTTGTTGTATTAGTGATAGAAAAGATTTTACTCGAGAGAATATTCCGTAAACTTAACGCACTTTAATATTTCAAATATTGGCCTAAAAGTCTCATTTGAATGAAAGTTGAAGGAAATCGATAACCTAAATGAACAAACAAGAATTCGCATTTCGGAAAGATAATCTCTATTCTTCGGTCTGTTACTTGCTCTTGTTGTAATCCAATTAATTAACTGCTAACTCATTCCAGTTTGGTGGAATCGGCCCCGGGTATTTTCTCAGTGCTCCTCTGAGCTCAAGACAAATTAAGTTGTTCGTCGAGATCGTATCTGGGGCCCTTGAGGCCCATGAGGATCATTCCTTTGACAATAATCCCTCCTGTTCGTTTGGGATGCCAATTTCTCTATCTGTGCTTCAGCAGGTTAACCTTCCCTTTTAGGAGCCATCCATCTGTTCATCCTCTCGTCTGTCAAAAGTCACAGTTGACCGATTGTTGCTAGGCTAAACATGGTTACCCTGAACTCACCTCCATCCCATCCTCCTTAACAGTCCGCGCCCGTAACTCAAGCTTCACTGTGACGTTTCATCGTGTATCGACTAATTAAATCATCAAATCAGAATGAAATCCAATGACTAACATTTTCTAGGTACTCCGACATCCTGACCACGCAAAGGCGGGTGTTTTTCTGTGGGCACATCACGAGAAGATGGTCATTATTGATCAGAGCGTAGCTTTTGTTGGTGGGATCGATTTATGTTATGGCAGATGGGATGATTACATGCATAGGTAAACATTTTATGAAGAAATCCATTATGGGGCTTATAATCATATGAATGATTTATTTTGAGTGAGTGGGAATCTGAGTCACAAGGAGTTGTTTTTCAATTGGAATGTTGGTTATTCCTGCAGCTTGATCACATAAAATTTACTTCACGTAGGGTTTCGACTATGTATCAGCCGTAGTTCTTATAACCGGGTGATGAAACCACAATGGGTCTCCCCTATGTGGTACTAAAACTTCAACCAAATAAAATCGTCGACCAAATAAAATGTAATAACAGTAATTACCACATCCTGTTTACAATCGTAACCCTACTTGATTTAGATAAATGTGGAAGGTCAACCTCCTCACTTATGGCTGTATAAAATATTTTTTATTGCCATATCTTTTGGCAAAGCTTCTAAAAGGTGTTGATTCTATTTGAGAAAAAATTTACTCGGTTCTTTGATTATTTCATTTCATCCAACTCCGCGCTCTCATTCAACTAAATGCATATGTCCGTTGTCACTAGGTTAACGGACTTGGGAAACTCTGTGAGACCAAGAGATTCCGGTTCTTTTGCTCACTTGGCGACAGTTACCAACGCTTTGAATGACTCGATCTTGGCGATTACTCAACAGTAAGTTTTTTTTCTAACCTGCGTCTCAACCTTCGAGGGATCTTTTTTTCAGTAGAATGAGTTGGGGGTTTCGCTGTTGGTTTTGTAAAACCAGGTATCGCTTTCTATTCTTGAGTTCAAGTTAGGAAAATTGGCATTCGTGTCCTCCATTTTTTGGAGTTTCGACATGGTTTCAAGAATCAGTTGGAATCACCCCGTGTAATCGTTATGGTTGTGCTTTTTTCTAGGCCACTCGAAAGCGTGCCTGTGCAAAATGCGAGCTCTGTCAACGACGACGTAGTGTTTCACCCGTCGCCTGAAAATATCAAGTGCAACACCCCTGAACTTGAGAGGAGAAGCATCTTGGACACTGTGAGATCCAATAATTCTACATTTGTCTTATGAACCAGTTCGATCATTCAAGCGCTTGATTCTCAGTTTCTATAGCTGATTATCACATTACTATATCATGGATTGAAGATAGAAATTATTATTTGGCATTTTGAGGCCCAACTAAATGAAAACCAATTACCATGTCGATGTCCGAAAAACCCAAAATTGGGAGTTCAAGAATCTAATAGAGAGAACAACCCAATACCGTTATTTTAGAAGCTAATGAGCCACCCTATGTACTATTCACTCAACTCCTTCATGTTCTTCTGCCTAGTCGAATCTCGCGTTGATTAAGGTCGTTGAGGCGAATTTAAGGTCACATAATGACGCTCTCTAGCGGTCGGTTTGCTCATCTCTCGCCGCCTTCTCAGCTCTGTGGTCATCTTTAATGAGCTAGATGTTGCATGTAAAAGGGTGCAATTACGCTGTGTTAACTGACTGATCTAGTTGCGAAGTCCCTGGTACACCAATTGAAGCGCTGATAGTCGAACTAAGTAGCATTAGAATGCATCTACTTTATTTTTAATTTGTTCAGATGAGATCTAGAGGGAAGGAGCTGATGAATTTGTGGAGTTTTAGTTCTGAAGATGAAGCCGATACAGCTGACGAACAGCCTAACGACGAATCTGCCGAAAAACGCACTATTTCTACAATTGTTTCGTAAGTAATTTTTTTATTTACTTCTCGTGTGAAAATCCTTGATTTACTCTATAAATACTCTCGTGGTGTTACCTTGCACGCAGCTGATATTGAGGCATTTCGGATTTCTTCGTGCTAGCAGGTACTTACTCCAAGATTTCATGTACATGAACCATCATGGTGGACCCCAGCACGGTTTCTTTTCTACAATCCATTACATTTGTAATCTTACCTGGTTTCCCAAGTAAATGCGCTGCCCTCGGTCCCAATTTGGACCAGTATTTGGTGTATTTAACCTCATCGTCAGCGCTTAAGACAAGGACCAACTTGTTATCGTCAGTTGGATCGACTAGGATCTTCACTCGTATGGTGTTGACTGTGAAATACACTCCAGTGTATGATTGATTGATACATGGAAAAAAGGGAAGAGACAAACGGCTTACAGGTCACAAATGAGCACAGCTCAACTGGGGGCTGGATGGATTGTTTGCGCCCAATTTCAGTATTTCGGGGAGTTCACAAATTTTCCCCAGTACGACGAAAGGATTCAATGGATTAGGTATTTGAATATTTTGAAACCGAAAAAACATGTTGCAGCGCTGGAAAAATTGGATAGGTATTTAGTACAACACTATTCTACTGGCTAGAAAATGAACAATGTCTTGACATCGCCAAAGAGGAGCGAGGAAACACTATAGAACTTGACGCAGATAGTTGGTCACAAAATGCACGTTCGTCCCTTCATTCATGTCCCGATGAAGTTTTCAAATGCATCGAAATCAATGTGGTGCCATAGTTCCCCGTTAGTTTGTGACGTTCTTACCTTCATTTCCAGAATCAACCCTCAAATCAGCACCATCGAACATGAAGACGAGCTCGTTTCTGAAGATGTGGTTGCATCTGGAAAATTGTGGGTGGGGAAGGATTATTGCAATTTCATTTTCAAGGACTTCGAAAATTTAGACCAACCTTTCCTCGGTGAGTCAAAACAGATTTTTTTTTTGTCCCAGTTTTTCTGTGTTCTTCAATCATCTTCATTCTTCTCAAACATGTGAAACTCTTCACGCATTTTCTCGTTAAGAAGTGGTGGCACGAAACAGGCGGCAACGACTAATGACAGTACTCGCATGCTGAATAGATTGAAGAAGAACGGTGCAAATCTTTTCTCAGGAACTGGGTTACTCTTCGGACCAATCGGCCCGGGTCCCTCCCAATGGATTCAGCATCAACAATTTAGTGGAAAATAACAACTCACACGCCTAAATCCCCAATAATCTCGAAAATACTTTTTTCAAAAAATACATTTTGACCCCCTCCTTCCACCGTCAAATTTGGTCCGGGCTGACAAGTTTCGAGAACTAACTAATTCCGGAAACGAGTCCCTGACCAAAATTTCAGCGTTTTAGAAACTAGTCTATTTCCAAAAACGGCGGATACATTTGGGTTTTGGTTGGTTATTCCTTGAATAATCCTTGATTTCCAGAAATCTCGAATACTTACTTTTAAAATAAATAGATAGAAAACCATTTTGAATCATAGCCTCTCCTGTGGGCGCCGATCGTCCTAGGACCCGTCCCATTGGATTCAGCGTCCGAAATTTAGTCGAAAATTATACTTCACTCGCCTAAATCGCCAAAAATCTGTAAAATCAATTTTTTCCGAAAAACAGATTGTGACCCCAATTTGGTCCGATCGAGCAGAAAAATTTTAAGGACCAACTAAAGCCAGAAACGGGTCCCTGACCAAAATGTTGGATTTTTAGAAAATCACAAACGGCGTGGACGGAAATTTTTGTTTATTATAATCTAAATCTATCTAGACATTGTCAAGATTTTAGCATACCGGTATTAAATTATTTTGATTTACCTTCATCATTTCTTCCGTCCAGAATTGCAATAAGATGTGGAAGCGCACAGACAGCATTTTTTATTCAGTACACTTGAGCAGCTATAGAACGAGAATGAGAAAAGGGCAAATCCAAGCCGTCAAAATTGGCTAATTGTCAGCTGATTTATATACTAATAATATTTCGCGTAGTGATTGTTCGAAAGTCTTAAGGAGTTCTCAAATGATGTTCCGATGTAGTTGATGTCCGTAGTTCGTTTCATTCAAAGATCGTCGGTAGTTTGCAGCCCGCTGAATTTCAGATGCCCAGGACGAAGCAGAAAGATTGTAGGTTGCATTGGGAGATGTTACTGCGTTGCTAGATGACGTAGATTCTTGCGCCTCCTGTCTCCTCATCTACTTTGATTCAAACATACTCAAGGGGTGGGTCAGAATGCGAGGAATCTCAGGGTTTTATTCCGACAGACACCTTGAAAAGAACGCCAAGAAAAATGTTTTGGGGCAAATCTTTTGAGGTTGACTTTTTGCGTGAAAACATAGGTTGATTATTCAGGGCATAACCAACCAAAATCCGCCTTTTCTACATTCAACGTAATCTGACACGGAAATGTTGCAGATCTCGTTGACAGGACTGTAACTCCCAGAATGCCTTGGCATGATGTGGGTGCTCTCGTCAATGGAGGAGCCGCCCGAGATTTGGCTCGGCATTTTATACAGAGATGGAATGCTGCTAAAGTACGGTGTGCGAACAACTTTTTTAAATTATTTAAATTGCCACATCTTCTATTTTTAGCACTGACGTCTGCTACCGACTTATTGTTTTCCAGCTGGAGAAATCAAAGATGAATCCTCAATATCCTTATCTTTTACCGAAGTCGTATAAAAAATATAACAGTATCATACTTCCCGGCGTACGAATGTACAAAGTATCTTGTCAGGTGAGGCAACAACGCTTTTACCAGTCATGACATTTTATTCTTCGGTCGTGAGGTTCGTATTCTCTTATTTTTGTTCTGTTTAGGCTGTGAGAAGTATATCACACTGGTCAGGAGGCTACGTTGACGCCGAGACCTGGGAAGGGAGCATACACGAAGCGTTAGTCGACGCCATCGCTAAGTCCCGGCATTACGTGTACATGGAGAACCAATTCTTTATATCCAACAACTCGACGCAAATGAAGAATCACGTAGCTAACGCGCTGTTTCGAAGAATCATGCGGGCTCACAGGTCGGTTGTGCGGCTGTGGAAGACTCAAGCACTCTTCAAGACTTCTTATCATCTTTTCGCTTGCATTTCGCAATATGTATGTTGCAGAGAAGGGACCATATTTCGTGTGTTCGTCATCCTACCACTGCTTCCGGGGTTTGAAGGAGAAGTTGGAACCCCAAGTGGAACTGCTCTCCACGCTATCACTCACTGGAACTATGTTTCCATTTGCAGGTGAGCGTTTTTGGTTGGTTATTCCTTGAATAATGAACCTATTGTTGCGAGATTACACCCACACCAGTCTCCTGGGCGACCAGCTTTACAAGGTCACCCGTGGAGGGCTAAGGGTCACTCTCAAACATTTGTGCGTCGTATCGAATTGGCTGGAACCTTCGCATTTGCTTGAGACATGTGGTGATATGCTAACGGGAGGAATAAATGAAACACCAGTTAGCGGGGAAAATGGGAGGATTTATTGTAGAGAAAGATGATGTTCACTTACGTAACGGGCGATCAGGGGGGTCGGAGAACGATCTGATCGAACAGTCGGAACTTAACTGCCCAGCCTTCACATTCGGTCAGGGCTCCGTTCTCTTATCGCTTGGACTTCCCGCTTCAAGGTTCATCACACTCCCCCTCTGGCGACAAAAAAAATTTGGGACTGGGGCCAGAATTTTTTTGATTTGAGAGGTGTGGCAGGTGTGCAAAGGCAAAACCGTCCCTGCCTGCAGGATGCCCAACCACCGCTATGACGATTGAGCATGCTGTAGCGCCATACAGGTGTCGGTGATTGGCCACTGCGGACAAGGTGGATGAAAACCTTGATGAGAGAGCGATGGTTGACCTCTGTAGAAGGGGCGTGGGGTTTTAGATTAAGTTAAGCCAGAGGGTCCGTGCGGTGTGTCAAGGAGGGCAGATGGGGAGTCTTGAAATGGAAGGTGGTCGAGCCAAAATTAAACGACATCTCCTCATAAAGGACAGTGGGTTGTGAGGAGGACTGTTGGGTATTAGTGGGGCGTTGGGTGGTGGTGTGGTGAATTGTATGGGGTTGTGCGTGGTGGTAGGGATGATGGGTAGATTGGGTGCGGTGGCGGTTTTACCGACGTTGGCGACGGGAGGGGGGATTGATTTGGAGGTCCATGAGGGGTACGGGTCGGGTTGTGGTGGTCTGGTTTGGTGGGGGGGGGGGGGGGAATACGTTTTGGCGGGCATGGGGTTGGGTTGGGTGGTGGCGATGGTGCATGGCCGCGCATGCCGATCTTGTCTGGTTCTACAATCCGCGTCTGAAGCGAGGACTATCACCAAAACTTCAGAAGGATTGGGAAGGGCCTTACGAAGTCATGAAAAGAATCAATGATGTCATCTACAGGATTCAAAGATCTCCAAGAGGGAAACTGCGAGTGGTACATTATAATCGGCCGGCAGCATTTGTGGATAGTTAGACGCAGGAAGACCTATCCAAGACAGTGACTTCACCATCAAGTAAAGAAGACCCGGCAACACTGGAGTTCAACATGTTCATGAAGAACTATGGAGGGACAGGCAAAGCGAGATTTGGAGTCACCAACGAAGTGCGTGAGAACCTTTTTGACGTCGGAAAAGATTATGCGCTAGCACACTGTGTAGCTGCCAACCTCAAAATTTTGAGAGGAATTGCCAAAATATTCATGAAGAAATATGGTAATGTCAACCAGTTGCAGCGGCAAAATCTACGCATTGGAAAAACATTGTCACTGAAGATAGCCAACCAGCTAATAGTCTATATAGTGGCAAAACAGGCTTCCCACCAGAAGCCAACCTACAGCACTCTTTGGGATGCGCTACTTGTCCTGAAAAAGCTATTCATTCAACTGGGAATGAAGAAGTTGGCAATACCCAAGATTGGTTGTGGCTTGGACCAATTGTATTGGAGGATAGTCCGTAACATGTTGGAATTCATTTTCCAAGGGACCAAGATTGAAATGCAGGTGGGTACCTGGAATCCACATGGAAAAACTGATGTGAGGACTGTGGACTGCTATTTCTACCGCCAAGGTAGCTGCAGGAATGGTGACATATCGACATGAGAACTGTGATGAACAGATGCCAAAGATTGTTCTGGGACAGAACAATTCTAAGGAGGGGGCAGTGTTGCGACATTACACCTGCACCAGTCTCCTGGGTGACCAGCTTTACAAGGTCAACGACCCGGGGAGGGCTAAAGGTCACTCTCAAACATTTGTGCATCATATCAAATTGGCTGGAACCTTCCCATTTGCTCAAGACAACACATTGAGTTCCCAGAACCAGGGAAGTCTTGAGAAGGTTCTTGCCCAAGAGAGCGAGCATAGAAGAGACCACAGAACTCCACAGAGTTCAGTTCAGTTTGGAGTCCAAATATAGACACTTTGCTGTGATGTGTTATAAATTAGTGCGACAACCAAGCGTTACAACCGTGTATTGTGCATTGTGATTGTGTAAGTGTGTGAATGAGGGCAGTGTATTTGAGTGAACAATTGTAATAAATTATTTAGAAAGAACATAAATCGTTACACTATGTTTTCTTGCAAAAAGGCAACCTCTCCGACTCGCCTCAGAATTTTTTTCTGGACATTTCATGGTGTCAAGATCAAAAACCCTGCAAATTATTACACACGGGTTGGTTATTCCTCGAATGGGGGAAACAGTGGGTGTAGCGGGTCCCGGACCCGTTCCAATCGATTCAGGGTCCAAAATTTAGTGGAAAATGATACCCCACACGCCTAGGTACCAGAAATCCCGAAAACACATATTCAAAATGGGTAATATATACCAAATTTGACCCTTAACTTCTTCCAGTTGGTGCCAATCGTCCTGGGACCCACTTCATTGGATTCAGCGTCCATGATTTAGTGGAAAATGATACCCCATACGCCTAGGTTCCAGAAATCCCAAAAACACATATTCAAACGCTGCAAATTCTTACACAGGGTTTGGTTATTCGTCAGACCAGGCGCATGGAAACTAATTTAAAAACATGGGGGAAATGGGGAAAACGGTGGGTGCGGCGAGTCCCAGACCCATTCCAATCGATTCGGTGTCCATGATTAGTGGAGAATGATACCCCACACGCCCAGGTACCAGAAATCTCATAAACACATATTCAAAATCCTCGGACCAGGAGCATGGAAACTGATTTGAAAACATGGGGGAAATGGGGAAAACGGTGGGTGCGGCGGGTCCCAGACCCATTCCAATCGATTCAGTGTCCATGATTAGTGGAAAATGATACCCCACACGCCCAGGTACCAGAAGTCTCAAAAACACATATTTAAAACGCTGCAAATTCTTACACAGGGGTTGGTTATTCCTCGGACCAGGCGCATGGAGACTCATTTCTTCAACATGGGGGAAATGGGGATAACGGTGGGTGCGGTGGGTCCCAGACCCATTCCAATCGATTCAGTGTCCATGATTTAGTGGAAAATGATACCCTACACGCCCAGGTACCAGAAATCTGATAAACACATATTTGGGTAATATATACACAATTTGACCCATAACTTCTTCCAGTGGGTGCCAATCGTTCTGGGACCCATTTCATTTGATTCAGCGTCCAAAATTTAGTGGAAAATGATACTCCACTCGCCTAGATCGCCCAAAATCTCGAAAATCCATTTTTCAAAAAACACATTTTGACCCCTACCCTGCCCAAATTTGGTCCGATCGGGCTGAAAAGCTTGGAGGACCGTCCTAGGCCGGGAGCAGACCCCTGACCCAAATTTCAGATTTTTAGAAAATTTTCTACTACCAAAAATGGCGTGGACGGCGGACGGACATTGACCTCTTTTGATCTAGACATCATGAAACGTCCAGAAAAAAATTTTGAGCCGAATCGGAGAGGTTGACCATTTGCATGAAAACATAGGTTGATTATTCAAGCAATAACCAATCAAAATGGGTAATATATACCCAATTTGACCCATAACTTCTTCCAGTGGGTGCCAACCGTTCTGGGGGATTGAATTCAGCGTCCAAGATTTAGTGGAAAAATATGCCCCACACGCCTAGGTACCAGAAATCCCAAAAACACATTGTGAGACCAAATTCTGGCCGTCCGGGAAAAAAAGGAGAACAACGGGAGCGCTGACTTCAGCAGATCCGAACCGCGGGAAGTGCCACCGTCTCCCACCTCCGGTGAAGAATCCGAGCCCCACCATCGCGCCGGAAAATCAAAAGTTCCTGAAAAACCTCCGGCGGATTTTGGAGCAATCTCGTCGACATCGTCCCGGAATCAGCAGAGCTCCTGGCCTGAGCACTGTCCTGCGCTGAGCCACCTCAACGCAGCCCGAACCATAACACAAACCACTCCAAGGTACCAGTGCATTCGGCATATAAGTAAAGTCAAAGCAAACTCCCGACAAGTTAATAAACCAGTTTTATTCTTGGTTTGGTTTTGATTTGTGCGAACCTGGAGTCCTTTTGGTGTTGCAGGGTTTTAAAAACATTTATCGGGGCTTAAGAATTTCGGGGATTCTGGATAAGTCCCGTCCTGACTGGCCTATGATAGCTTGGCCAGTCCTAGGGAAAAATAACAGTGAGCTTTGGGATTAGATGTCTCGTCGAAACCGAAGCTCACACACATACAAAATGGGTAATATATACCCAATTCTACCCATAACTTCTTCCAGTGGGTGCCAATCGTTCTGGGACCCATTTAATTGGATTCAGCGTCCAAAATTTAGTGGAAAACTATACCCCACACGCCTAGGTAGCAGAAATCCCGAAAACACATATTCAAACGCTGCAAATTCTTACACACGGGTTGGTTATTCCTCGGACCTGGCGCTAGGAGACTCATTTCTTCAACATGGGGAAAATGGGGAAAACAGTGGATGCGGCGGGTCCCGGAAACATTACAATCGATTCAGGATCCAAAATGTAGTTGGAAATAATACCCCACACGCCCAGGTACCAGAAATCCCGAAAACACATATTCAAAACGCTGCAAATTCTTACACAGGGGTTGGTTATTCGTCAGACCAGGCGCATGGAAACTAATTTAAAAACATGGGGAAAATGGCGAAACAGTGGGTGCGGCGGGTCCCAGACCCATTCCAATCGATTCAGGATCCAAAATTTAGTGGAAAATGATACCCCACACGCCCAGGTACCGGAAATCTCGAAAACGCATATTCAAAATGGGTCATATATACCCAATTTGACCCATAATTTCTTCCAGCGGGTGTCAATCGTTCCGGGACCCACTTCATTGGAATTAGCGTCCAAGATTGAGTGAAAAATAATACCCCACTTGCATAGATCTCCCAAAATCTCGTAAATCCATTTTTTCAAAAAACACGCGCCCAAATTTGGTCCGATCGGGCTGAAAAGACTGGAGGACCGTCCTAGGCCGGGAACAGACCCCTGACCCAAATTTTAGATTTTTAGAAAATTTTGTACTACCTAAAACGGCGCGGACGGCGGATGGACATTGACTTTTTGGTTGGTTATTCCTTGAATAATCAACCTATGTTTTCATGCAAATAGTCAACCTCTCCGATTCGGCTCAAAATTTTTTTCTGGACGTTTCAAAGTGTCTAGATCAATAAAGGTCAATGTCCGTCCGCCGTCCACGCCGTTTTTGGTAGTAGAAAATCTTCTAAAAATCTGAAATTTGGGTCACGGGTCTGTTCCCGGCCTAGAACGGTCCTCCAAACTTTTCAGCCCGATCGGACCAAATTTGGGGGGGATAGGGGTCAAAATGTGTTTTTTGAAAAAAATGAATTTGGAGTTTTTGGGCGATCTATGCGAGTGGGGTATCATTCTCCACTAAATTTTGGACGCTGAATCCAATGAAATGGGTCCCAGAACGATCGGCACCCACTGGAAGAAGTAATGGATCAAATTGGGTATATATTATCCATTTTGAATATGTGTTTTTGAGATTTCTGGAACCCAGGCGTGTGGGGTATCATTTTCCGCTAAATCTTGGAATCTGAATCGAATGAAGTGGGTCCCGGAACGATTGGCACCCACTGGAAGAAGTTATGGGTCAAATTGGGTATATATTACCCATTTTGGATATGCGTTTTCGACATATCCGGTACCTGGGCGTGTGGGGTATCATTTTCTACTAAATTTTGGATCCTGAATCGATTGGAATGGGTCTGGGGCCCGCCGCACCCACTGTTTCCCCATTTCCTCCATGTTGAAGAAATGAGTCTCCATGCGCCTGGTCCGAGGAATAACCAACCCCTGTGTAAGAATTTGCAGCGTTTTAAATATGTGTTTTTGAGATTTCTGGTACCTGGGCGTGTGGGGTATCATTTTCCACTAAATTATGGACACCGAATCGATTGGAATGGGTCTGGGACCCGCCGCACCCACCGTTTTCCCCATTTCCCCCATTATGAAGAAATGAGTCTCCATGCGCCTGGTCCATGGAATAACCAACCCCTGTGTAAGAATTTGCAGCGTTTTAAATATGTGTTTATGATATTTCTGGTACCTGGGCGTGTGGGGTGTCATTTTCCACTAAATTTTGGACACTGAATCGATTGGAATGGGTCTGGGACCCACCGCACCCACCGTTTTCCCCATTTCCCCCATGTTTTAAATAAGTTTCCATGCGCCTGGTCTGACGAATAACCAACCCCTGTGTAAGAATTTGCAGCGTTTTTTGGTCTAGACACCTTGAAACGTCCAGAAAAAAATTTTGAGGCGAATCGGAGAGGTTGACCTTTTGCATGAAAACATTGGTTGATTACTCAAAAAATAACCAACCAAAAAGTCAATGTCCGTCCGTACGCCGTCCACCGTCCGCGCCGTTGTCGGTAGCAGAAAATTTTCTGAAAATCTGAAATTTGGGTCAGGGGTCTGTCCTCGGCCTAGGACGGTCCTAGAAACTTTTCAGTCCGATCGGACCAAATTTGGTCGCGTGTTTTTTAAAAAATGGATTTTTCTAAATTTTGGACGCTGAAACCAATGAAACGGGTCCCAGAACGATTGGCACCCACCGCAAGAAGTGATGGGTCAAAATGGGTATGTATCTACCCATTCTGGTTGGTTATTCCTTGAATAATCAACCTATGTTTTGTATATGTGTTTTCAAGATTTCTTGAGGGGCATCTAGTCGTGAGGGGTATCATTTTCCACTAAATTTTGTACCCTTAATCGATTGGAATGGGTCCGGGACCCGCCACACGTACTGTTTCCTCCATTTTACCCATGTTGAAGAAAAGAATCTCCATCCGCCTGGTCCGAGGAATAACCAACCCGTGTGTAAGAATTTGCATATTTTTTGGAAGTTCGGATCATGATTGGTTGTTCGGTCGGTTGTCAGAATTCGTCCGAACCGGTTTTAATAAGAGGCTTTTGCAGGGGTAAGGATTCATTGTTGATGCGTTTGAAGGAAGCTGGTGTTCGTGACCCCCATGATTACATCACTTTTCATGGTCTACGGAATCATTCGACGCTAAACAACGTTCCAGTGAGTTATTTAAGTACTGATTAATTGGGCTGTAGTAGCGGCATAGTGAACATTTTGGCGGATTTTGTGTGAACCTATCAGTAAATATCCCAAAAATTGTATTGATAGGACCTCATTAGCCTATTAGGTTCCTGATGTACTCTTCTATCTATCAATGAATATATTGTATGTAATGTGTAATAACCTTTCGACCGGAGAGGCTTAGTTTGTACGAAGTTCTCTTAACAAGTAATTTTCAGATTACAGAGTTGATCTACGTTCACTCTAAACTGACAATTGTCGACGATCGGCTAATGATATGTGGCTCGGCGAACATTAATGACCGATCGCTATTGGGAAAGAGGGATTCCGAGATTGCTGTGGTTATTGAGGTAAACATGCTGGAAGTTCCTTGCTGCAATTTTTACTTCTGCACAAAATATCCTTAATTTAGATTTGTTTTTAGGACGAAGAATTTAAAAACGGTTACATGAACGGACAACTCTTTCAAAGCGGCAAAATGTGTGGGACATTGAGGAGATATTTGTTCCGCGAGCACTTGGGGCTGCTGGGGAACGCCAATCCTGAGTGGGACATAAGTGATCCTCTGACAGACAACTTTTATCACAACGTCTGGAGAGCAACTTCGAGGCGAAACACCGAAATTTATGACGCGGCAAGTCTCGCCTCTTTTATTAAAATTGCACCTAGTTAAAAAACTTATTGGCAATATTTTTGTGACTTAACTAGGATACATATTCATACTTCAGATAAGGTACATTGCATAGCTTATAATAATATAATAATAATAGCTTGAAGCCTGATGGAATGGCTGACAACTGCACTCCATGAGTCCTGACTAGCTTCAGGACTGGCTTGTAAAGCATCATGTTGTTGTGATCATATAAATTTGACTGTCACCCCATAATCGAGTAGGTACATTTTTCTGAATTTAAGTGTCAGTTCTTCCATTTTGGTTGGTTACTACTGATTGTTCAAGGAATAACCAACCAAAATGGAAGGCGGAAAGTAGGAAAGGCGAGGATTTTGGTTGATTATGCCCTGAATAATCAATCAACGCATGTTTTCATGCAAAAAGTAAGTCTCTCCGATTTGGCCCGAAAATTTTTTCTGGGTGTTTCAAGGTGTCTAGATCAAAATTCGCATATGTCCGTCCGCCGTCCACGCCGTTAATGATTTTCTAAAAATCCAACATTTTGGTCAGGGACCCGTTTCTGGTATAAGTTGGTCCTTGAAATTATTCTGCCCGATCGGACCAAATAGGGGTCACAATCTGTTTTTCAAAAAAAAAAAAAATTTAGAGATTTTTGGCGATTTAGGCGTGTGAAGTATAAATGTCGACTAAATTTCGGACGCTGAATCCAATGGGACGGGTCCCAGGACGATCGGTGCCCACTGGAGAGGTTATGATTCAAAATGGGTATCTATCTACTTATTTTAAATGTATTCGAGATTTCTGGTACATAGACGTGTGGGATATCATTTTCCACTAAACTTTGGACGCTGAATCAATTGAAACGAGTCGTCATGCGCCTGGTCCGAGGAATAACCAACTCCTGTAAATGAATTTGCTGCGTTTCTTTTTCACGTGGGCTCTCCATCTCGCGTTACCGTGTCACATAACTTCATTGGCGTATGGAACCACCTTGTTGTTGAGATGAGTTGGAATGTAGCTAACCTTTTTGTTGGAAATTCTATGTGCACCAACTTGGGAAAAAAGTGAGGTAAATGGCGCCTACCTAGTACAGTCACTACAACCAAATACAGTATGCACGAAATAGCACAGAAATTATGAATACCGTACTGCGATTTTTTATCTGAAACTATTGATAATTCATTTTTATGGTTCGTAACAATATTTAAGTTTAGCATAAAAACATTGAAATCGGGACATTACAGACTATTTTCGGAAACCGACGGGACGGCCAAGCAAGTGGTCCAAAACGGGACTGTCCCAGCGAAAACGGGATGTATAGCCAGCCTAATCAGAGTACCGTTGTTTACACAACTTGTGATAATGAACAAAAACCCCGCAAATTTCACAATGGTTAAAAAAAAGAAAAAAAAGTCGTCGGTGTCAACTCAATCTTTACGAGTCCTGCAAACTAAATTAAGTACCCAACTTAATTTTTTTTTTTTTTTGAAGGCGATAAACCGTCCTATTGTTCGGGTGAAACACGATGGTCAAAACGAAGTACCTTTTGATGAGGCTCCGCTAGAAATCGCTACGTGCCCCTTATTTCACCTTCACCCTCTCGCTCATCTCTGTTTCTTCCCTTGACTCTTTTGCTTCGCAATAGTTGCACTACTTGCTGTTTTTGTCACTGCAGTTTACATTATTTCTTCTTGCGTTGTTCAGGTATTCTCTTGTCTACCAAGAGATGAGGTGAGGTGTTTCAAAGATCTCAAATCCGAACGATTTCCACTCAACGTTCGAGACCCGATGGCGGCTGTAGAAAAATTGGAGGATGTTAAGGTATGGTTTATTTTTGTTGTATTTCGTCAGCAACGTAATTTTTAAGGAGATGTTACCGTAAGCAGAATCCGTACTGTCCAAGCCTTATTCCTATCTCTAAAGGCCCAATTGCACCTACAATGGATCGGCTGAGCAACTTCGCGGGGGCAAGCTGGTGATTACTCGTACATGTGTGCCGGATAGGGACGAGACAGCCGTAAAAAGTGCTCCCTTGTTATAGCATCGTGTCGTCCTCGCAGAAAAAATAATGATAAAATAAGTTTCCTAAGACCATTATAGTTTACTTATACCTGCAATTTTAGATGAAATTGAACAGACTGTGCTTAGTGGAGGAAAACGAGTGTGGGTGAGACAATGACTAACGAGAAGAGACACGAAGGGAGGAACTGCATGTGTGCTGACAGAATTTAAATATGAAGACCTCAAAGAATTCCAATCCTTCATGAGAATGGAAAAGCAGCAGTTTGATGTTCTACTTAAAGCAATTGCTCCCAAAATTGTTAAAACAGACACCGGTTCTCGAGATGCCATATCACCAAAAGTGGAACTGCATGTCGCTTCATGTTTCCTTGCAAGTGGAGGCAGTTATTGCTTTTTATCAGCTTTCCTCAGATTATCTAAAGGAGCTATACAAAAATTGACTCTGAAAAAAGTTTTGGATGTTACTTACGAAAACCTGAAGAATTACTAGTCTAGTTAAGCTGGTTACACTAGCCGAGTAGGGGAGCGATTGGGTCCTGAGCGAGTGGTGTTCCCTTAATTGGTCTAACGACTTGACGCAGGGGTTTTGTGGTAGAGTAAATAATCTCATAATTTATTTATGTAGACTTTTAATGAATGGAAAATAGTTTTCTTGGAGGTATCCAGAATTAGGAGTGGGTTCTGGCTTTTCAGGCTTATCCAGAAATTGAACTGGGTTGTAACCTCAGAACGATGACTGATACCACGTTCAATTTGGCACTCGCGTTTTATAGAATTTTTACGAGTGCAGGAGGCCTCCGATACTGATTGCGATCAGTTGTGTAGTGGCTAGTGTTTCCATGGAGCCGCGGAAAGAAAAATGCAGTGCCAAACAAAACGGTCCGGGCGTCGGTCAGAGTCGATTCCGGCGAGTTCGCGCGCATTCCACTATCTCCCGCAAATAATTGATATAATAACAAACCATGCAATTACAAATTACGAACTCGAATAGCGACTTAACTAACTAGTACTAAGGGCACCAACACGAGTACACTCGTCCGTCACTAGGCCGAGTACTGTCTCGGCTCATTACACTGGGATTTGCTCGGCCGAATGTACTGGCTCGCCCGAGCACTCGGTAGGTGTAATTGGGCCTTTATGCTGTACACTCTTTCAAATTTTTATTTCCTCTGACAACGTCCATTTCTGCCCTGCCTTCTGATCCTTAATGCTTGAATCGCGGTCTTTTAGTTTTATTTTTGATGTCCTTAAGATTGAAACTTGGAATTACGTGACGAAAAACACTTTGGATGCATGTTAAACCGAACCATAGCTTCAGAGTAGAGCAATCCTCTCGGAACATCTGGGCTCGTTATAATTCTCTATCAAAAATCCATTCTAGGGGCATTTGGTGTCTTTCCCACTGGAATTTCTGATCGACGAAGTTCTCACGCCTAATGCAAGCAGCGTCCAAGGAATGATGCCAACCTCATTATGGACGTAACATTGGTCAGTTCACCACGCACTCCAGAACCCACTCATTTCCTACCATAGGCAGTATTGAGCTCATATAGCCTCTATCAGCAGAGGCCTTATCCGGTGCTGTCCCCACAACTGTCCATTTTAAGCTTCTAAACGAGACGTCTCTCATCACTCACATTATTTAACTGTCCCTTTGCTCTCTTTAGGAGGGGAGGGTATGGGTTTTAAGCTAGCATCAGTCTTTATAATTTCTCTTACATTTTTCCGGGGATTTGCTACCCACGATTGACTGTATAAGTATGAGAAGTCTTATCCCCCTTCCTCTTTGTATTTTCCATTCTTGTATTTCAAACATCCAGGCAAATACCTCTCCTTTTCAATCTTTTTGTTTTGCTTTTATCGCATCCTCTATTCATTTTCCTAGATGCCTTTTACAAGGGGCGTCCAGAATGAAAGGTACCCCCAGGCTAAAAAAGATATAAATCTTAATTTTTTCGAAAAATTTATGATTATTCAGAATCCTTGACATATATATATATTTCTACGAAGTCTCCTCGACGATCGATTTACTTTTGAAAACGTGGCAAAAGCTTCTTCAAGTTCTTTCCAAAGTGCTGTGTGCCCACTTCTCGCAGGTAAGTGCCAACTGCAGTCTTCATTTGTTCGTCAATTTCCAAAGTTTTTGCCCTTCAAAACCCTTCAATTTTGAAGAGAGGTGGTAAGGCCTGGATAGTAAGGGAGATGAGGAAAACTTTCCGCGTGAATTTTCCAAGCATATCCTGAATCTGCATCAACAGCACACGATTTGAAAGCGTTTTGTGCTTAATTGCAACCCTCAAGCGCCCCAAAACTAAGCAGTATCCAGCCGAATTTATAGTGGAACCTTGCTCAAGATAATCAATGAGGAGATCCCTGAGAATCCCAAAAAACTCGCCATAATCTTTTCTGCCAAAAAGGTCACTTTCGCTTTTTGGGGGGCTGGTTCATGTGACCATATATTTCGTAAACGGATTTCAAGTTTGGACACATTATCCTCCGAGAGTCCGAGGCTTCTATGTCACGTTGAGGTTACACTTCCTGGTGCAATAGCAGGATACAACATAAATTCGGTCACAAAACGCATCAACTGAGAACCCCTGAATGTTTCAAAATCCTCCGTTGACTAGGGGTGAGTAAAAAATTTTGGAACATTTTTCTAGATGCCCTTCGTACATTGTGGTAATTTATTTTCTCGTAGGGTAAGCTTGCATGTAGTAGTTACATACATCAAGTCAGGTGTTACCTCGTAGGGATCATTATGCTTTTGTCATAACAGTTTGATATTTCGTGAATTACCTGGTACATGACCAGACAATCCTGCCTAATTTGTCCACCAATATGATAATGATGTTGATATGCTTCGATCTTGATGCTGTGCGTACCTAAGGTCCCTTTCCATCTGTATAGTGTTTCGGACCCCACCTACCTATTTATTTTACGTTTTTCTTATGTCGGTTGACTTGAAATATAGTTATAAAGTGTTATATTATTACTTATCTTAATTTTCCTACCTCGTTTAGTTTTATGCTTCATTTGCACGAGCGAAATGGTAGGTTGAATCTTGATGACATGTAAGGTGGTGTGGTGGTGGTGGTATTATAAAGGGTTTGGATCCTTTAAACTCGTTTCAGATTCAGGTACTGCAAAAAAATAATACCTACTTTTTCTTTACTGCGCCGATCCGTTCAACGTTCGAGCGAAGTTCATGGCTGAAATAAGTACGAGGACCTAACGTGGCACTGAATTTCAATAATATTTTCACGCCAAACGTATTCAATTTAGTTTATTATTTTTATTGGAATAAATAACCCTTGGGTTAAAACGCTGCAAATTCTTTCACACGGGTTGGTTATTCCTCGGACCAGGCGCATGGAGACTCATTTCTTCAACACGGGGAAAATGGAAACAGTGGGTGTGACACCTAGATTGCCAAATATTTCGAAAATCCATTTTTCGAAATAGACATTTTGACCCCTACCCTCCCTAATTTGGTCCGATCGGGCTGAAAGGTTTCAAGGACCGACTTAGGCCGGGAACTTAAGTATCAGATTTTTAGAAAATTTTCTACTACCAAAAAATAACCTGAAGGTGGACAGCCCGATCGGACAAAATTTGAAGGGGGAAGGGGGGGTCAGAATGTGTTTTTGGTTGGTTATTCCTTGAATAATCAACCTGTTTTCATGCAAAAGGTCAACCTCTCCGATTCGGCTCAACAATTTTTTCTGGACGTTTCAATCTGTCTAGATCAAAAAAGTCAAATGTCCGCCAGCTGTACGCCGCCGTCCAGTCTTTTTTTGGTAGTAGAAAATTTTCTAAAAATCTGAAATTTGGGTCAGGGATCTGTTCCCGGCCTAGGTTGGTCGAGCAGAGTTTTCTCCTCGAGAGTTTTCAGCCCAATTAGTGCAGGAGGAGTGACCATCATTACCCCAACCCCAAAACTGTGCTCACCAACAACCAACCCGATAATACGAATTCATGAAAATGGCGTGGATCAAAGTAGTGCCACAATTCTTCAACTGTGCCTCCAGGGTTACCACAGTAAATGTATCAAGGCGGAGCTCCTATTTATCAACTAGGTCAATAAACTCACATTTATAGGTATACTAGCTAACCCGGCAAACGTTGTTTTGCCATATAAATAATTGCTTTACCGCTTCATAGCTACGAAAGTGGCAGCCGAGATCCATAGTGAACAGAAAAATGGCGTGAACCCAGTCAAAACCTCACCAATTCCACTCGAATGTATTATGATTGTAGTAATTTTTGTTGGCAGGGCTATGTTACTCTAGAGAACCTTAGTAGCAACTTCTAATGCAATATTCAGAGTTTATTACTAGCCCTCACTACCCATCAGGAAGAAAATGGTTTCAGCTGATTCGACTTCTGCTTGAACAGACGCCATCTTGGGACGCTGCTTCTCCATCTTGTCTTCTCAATTCTCCTCTGAAATACTATGCTTTGCTAATAACCCATCTTCTGAATTCATCCTGTTTTGAATACTTGGTTTCCTCGCCTCTACTGAAGAAATACATCCTGTGTTCAGAACAAAGTAGTTTACTTCAGTATCAAGCAATGTAGACATCAGATTATTGGGTGAGTTCTTCAGTACTCGAGTACTTCAGTATTCTTGATTTTGTACATACCCAGGTTACCTAGGGGCACTAGGTGGTAGGAATCACATTTTTTATCAAGAAATACTTGCAAGTAAAATATGATTCTACACTGCTTAACGGCGACACCAATGAAAATATTTCCACTGATATTAAGTAAACGGATAAACATCAAACTTTTGAAAAATAACAAAAAAACATACCTACTTGAAGTATGTTTATCACATTTTCATAAAAATTTAATAGATCTATAAATTTCGTATTTCCCTAATTCAACTACCTGAAATTGAAACACCACCTGAACCATTGAACGGCTTACATATCGGCACGGATCCAGATTCTAACGTGTTCCTGAATTCGAAGATTCACTTCATGCTTTCAAATGACACCCTAGTAATTTCTAGTGTAGACAAAAAATAGCTTACTTATTGTAAGTATGTATGTTAGAATGTGTGTATTGTATGTATGTAAGAATGTGGTATATGCGTGAAATAAGCATGGAGCGCTGTGAACAATGAGGCAAACATTATTTTTGAGTTATTATAATTTTTCCCTTAAAAATACATAACATTTATTAAACAATTACGACAGTAACACTATTAAACAACATCAATCTCTTAATGCTATAGCGTGAACAATTTTTAACACAAACAAATTGGATGGTTTACCCACACGAGCACTATTTGTATTTCACCCTTTAATCTTAGCTTCAACTGGGAGGCTTGGCAACTTCCTAGAATCATGATATCATATGTTGTAAAAATATCATATGTTGCATCATAAAAAAAAAAAAATAGAAATTAAAAAGCTAGCTGACCCGGCAAACGTTGTTTTGCCATATAAATAATTTCCTAGTAATTTTATATATAGCATTGAGTTGAACTTTTCGCGAATTGAATTAGACTTTTCGCAAAATGAATTAACCTTTTCGCGAATTGAATTAGACTTTTTGCAAAATGAATTAAACTTTTCGTAAAATGAATTAAACTTTTCGCAAAATGAATTCGACCGATGCGTTGCTAATCATGGACAACGCACAGATACACAGATCAATTGCAGTTCGTGAACTCGTTGCCTCTTCAGAAATGAATATATTCTGACTAATAGGTATTGATAGCTAATACGTATTGAAAATTCTTGCCCCCCTACTCACCAATGTTGAACCCCGTGGAAGAGGCTTTTTCCAAAATAAAAAATCACGCGACCTCTTGCGTCTAGGCATCTAAAGAGAACACCAACGTCCAGACGTAATCACAGAAAGTGTTCAATCCATCACACCACAATATTGTGCAAACTATGTGATGGATATGTTTCGACTGCTCCCAACTGCTGCTCTAGAACGACCTCTCCATTAACTGTTGCCTTTTTGTATTGATTTTTTGTTTGACTTTTGTATTAATTTTCTATTTTCTGTACCGTTTTGTATTTTCTGTACACCATTAAATGGCACAAATTTTGTGCTTACAATTATACATTTTGTTGAAGTTGAATTTTTTTTTTAAATTACAGATTTGGCTAAGGTCGAATTCATTTTGCGAAAAGTTTAATTCAATTCGCGTTAAGTTTAATTCATTTTGCGAAAAGTCTAATTCAAGTCGCGAAAGGTTTAACTCAAAGTGCGAATGCTATATTAGATTTCATCTTACCGCCAATGCATAGCACCCAACTGCAATGTTGGGCACCCGCTTAAAGTATACGACGCAACTCATCACTGTGCCTCCGGAGTAATATCTGGTTTAAGAGGGAGTCGATCGGTATATTGCATTAATATTGACGGACTATTTCAAGTCCCGGGTAAGACATCGATTTACGAGTCGGCTTCTTGTTTGTACGATGCGGGTAATGTGAGCTCATTCTTTCGATTGAATCTCATCTGCCACAACACTGGAACAAAAGTTTGAAGAAAAAAAATTTAGGGGTGGACTGGACTACCCCTAACATTTAGAGAGATGAAAAATAGATGTTGGCCGATTCTCATAGATACCGGGTAAAAACAAAAAATTTCATCAAAATCGGTCAAGCCGTTTCGGAGGAGTATGGCATCGAAAACTGTGACACGAGAATTTTCTATATTCGATTTTTTAATTATGTTAGATGTATGTTTCAAGAATGTAGTTGAAATTAATAACTATATAAGTAAATATTGGTTCCAGGGTGGGCACCTTAAGTAGTTCGGTAGCATACTACGTATTTCATGTCAAATATTTGGCCCTGCGAACCCTTAGCCTGTATAATTGAATACATTTTTAATTACTTCCTCCGCGGGCGTTGGGGACAGTTGCTCTTCTGGTCTATCCGTATTTCATAGCTTCGTCGTCAATATCGTGGCTTCTCTCCAAAAAGGTATTTGTTGTCTTGTTTGTACACACAGCTTCCTCCCAGCAAATTGAAGTATACAGCGCCCATTGAATCTGCGATGTTGTTCTTGGTTTTTTTCAGACAATTGAAAAATTCTTTGTCGCATGAGCAGTGAGACCTGTAAGACACAGTTAGAAGAAAAAAAAATTAAGTCAAGCAACATCATCATCATTGTGTTCCAAAGGGGCCACGTTGGTACTTTTTTTAAATCTCTATTTTACTATGAAACAGGGAGCAGTGGGCATTTATCAGAAATAAAATGAAATAAAAATTTGTTGGTCTGGTACAAAGGAGGGAGAGCATTCTCTGTGAGTTCTTGGCGTTCTAAACAAGTCCTTGATTAGTTCGTGACGCATTCACAGTGAGTTCTTAAGGAAGAGCATTGAAATGAGCTGGTTGCAAACGAGTTCTTTAAAGTGTGGGCAACAGGTTGCTGCAGGTGCTGCGTTCAGTGACTCGTACAGCAGCTTGGAAACACAATGAACAGTTCTCAGAGTTCGTGGGGACGCAAATGGAAGTTCTCGGGGACGCAAAATACAGTCACTCATTACACAGGGTTCGCACTGGTCAATACTCCTCGCTTATGGCAAAAAAAAACATTGGCCAGGGTTTCCCACAAGCCCCCCCCTCCTAAAATTGCCCAAATGGGAATACAATTTTTTTCTTCTTTGGAATCTCCATATTTTTTTGCAAGGATCTCAAATATCATGTTGCGCACCCCGCACAACTGCGCAACCATACGCAAGTAACTCTTTCTTACTGTGAATTACATAAAAAAGACGTCATTATTTCGCAAAAATGGAATCAAATCGAGAAACGGATAGATTCATCACTTGAATCAGCCTTGAAAAACCATAAAGATTCATGCGCCACACATTAATGTTCACCATCACCCACTATTTGACAATTTTGGGGTTGCGCAACTTAGGATGCTCGCTGAAGCGGTTTCGTAAGATTAAAAACAAAAACAAATTGTTTGAGGGATCAAATGTTCATTTAAAATAAAAAAATTTAATGTCACTAGCACAAGGTGTGCAAATATGATAGTTGATATTTTATGCAAAAAACAAAAAATATAAAGATCCAAAAAAATAACATATATGTATATTTTTCTTTTACTGTGTGAGTGGGGGGGGGGATCGTCGGAGGTTTGAGGTGCCCCACCTCACTTTCACTTGGCCTCAGTCGTCCAGCTGGTGTTACTGCTGGGAGCACTGTTTCCCGCTTGGGTTCCAGCGCCAGCCCTCGCGGGAGGGGGGGGGGGAGGGGTCTTACCCAGCTAAGACAATATTTTCCATCCACTGAAACACAACTCATCTAATTATGTTGGGAAGAAGAAGCAGTGTTATAAATATCTGCCCTATGAATTTAATAATTTCAATCAAGAGCGAGCTGATCAATTTAATTACATATTTTTTTCGTTCTAAATAATTAACGATAGTCACATTGTTGTACTGGCAATTTCATCAACCATAATCAGCATTGGAAATCTATGCAGACCCCCTGTTACATCGTTAAAAGCTAGGAAGACTTGAATAATATTTTGAATTGTCTAAGACTGATTCGTTAATGCCATGTTATTGATGTTATCGCAGCTTCATTTTCGGAAAATGGTACTTGAAAATTTATCTTACGCAGTGAACAAGCCGCTATTTTTCAACCCGTAATTCCCGTCTCGACCTAATACTTTGACTGGGCAAATGTCATGAGCCCGGCAACACTTGTCCACGTTGGCCTCGGTTCCGATGTCGAAGTAATCCTCGGCAATGTCACCACTGCCGCACCATTTCGTCCCTAGAACATTACAACAGGTTGGTGTCAAGTTTGTTATTTCCGCAATGACATTGGCTTCTTATGCTAAATTGTCGTAGAGGAGAAATGCCGAGATGAATGATGCTGTGTTCGACTCGTATGTGGTAATGTTAGACGTAATGAATACACTCAACATTCATTTGCTTCATTGTGATTCAAGCTGGGCGTTATTCGTTGTCAGTCAATAAATTCCTGCCTCTGAAACATGAGTTATTTGGTGGCAGGGATGCAACTGACAAAGAGAGCTTTGAATGCTAACCGACCGCATACTGCCAACCTGACGTAGTACCTACTTACTCTTTCAAGGGGATAATTCGATTGATTAATGGTTACCTACTCTACTACTAGTTGTAGGAAGTGGTGTACGCCTGCCTATAGCTACTATTGGGGAAATACAGGTACGAGTTGATACGTGTTGGCCTCAGGTCACTTCGAGTGTTAAGTTGCCGAAAATTCGATATTTTGTGTGAGAGATCTTTGCCCATTCAGAACATAACAAGTGAACACTTGAATCATGGAAGAAATTTCCCCTGCTTGAATCATCAGATTACTAGAACTCACCGGGTTTTGCAAGCTCTGTTAGCACGAATACAGATGGGTAGATTTCTGTAATAAGAAACTAAGAATGTTCCGAGAAACAGAACAAAATGCACCATGTCTTAGGTTAGAGAACACAAGACAACAGTCCTCAAGACAATTTATTTGAAAGTCACAACACACAGTGCTTTATTTTTTTATTTTTTTGCGTAAGATGTTACAGGACAACTAAATTGGTCACTGAAAAATTGCACATACGTGAGACTTCTATATACATATACATGAGAAGTAGTGGAGTGGGCAACAATATCTCAACAACCTGTACTCTGATTAGACTGATATCAGGTAGGATGTAATTATTGCAGTTTACCTTATGTTTTTGGACATCACTGGACTAAATTTGCAAAATTTTATAGAATCCTCTTCCCCTCCCGGGCGTGAGGGAAACCTCCCCAGGAAATTCAAAGTTTAGAGCTACAGTGTCAAAATTTTCCGGGGGAGGTTCCCCTTACGCCCAGAGGGGAGGGGGGATTCTATATCCCCGATCAGCCTAACCTAACTCGGATAAATCATCAATCAAATCAAAGTTCATGGGTCATACATTCTTTGTGTTAAGCCCTGGGCCGCAAAGTAAAGGTTTCACCCCAGAATCTTTTCATTTGACCCAGCTCGAGAAGTACATTTTTGTCTGAAGTAGGTACGTGTTTTTTGAAAAATTCATTTCGAGATTTTTGGCGATCTAGGCGAGTGGGGTATTATTTTCCACTAAATTTTGGACGCTGCATCCAATGAAATGTGCCCCGGGACGATGGGCGCCCTCTGGATGAGGTTATGGGTCAAAATGGGTACCTATCTACCCATTTCGAATGTGTGTTTTCGAGATTTCTGGTACCCAGGCGTGTGGGGTTTTCTGGGCGTTTTAAGGTGTCAAGATCTAAAATGTCTAATGTCCGTCCGCCGTACGCCGTTTTTGGTAGTAGAAATCTGAAATTTTGGTCAGGGACCCGTCTCAGGCTCTAGCTGGTCCTCGAATCTTTTCAATCCGATCGGACCAAATTTGGGCGGGGTAGGGGTCGAAATGTGTTTTTAAAAATAGATATTCGTGATTTTTGGCTATCTGTGCGAGTGGGGTATCATTTTCCACTAAGTTTTGGACCCTGAATCGATTGGAATGGGTCCGAGACCCGCCACACCCACTGTTTCCATTTGTTGTTGAAGAAATGAGTCTCCATCCGCCTGGTCCGAGGAATTAACACCCGTGTGGAAGAATTTTCGTTTTTTAAATGTTTACTGTTTCAAGGTCATAGTTGCTCTTGAGTTAATTGAACTTGTTTTTGACCACTGAACTGCCGAATCCCTTGAAATGGAGAACTTATTCAGCGTAATACGGGTTTTGTGAATTTGAGGCAAATGAATCCTTCTATAGGAAGGTACAACCCCCGACAATATATTCAGATTTTTTTTTTTCGAGAACATGAACAGAGGTTACGGTCTTATAATAATTGTCCGTTGCCCTATTATTACCCGCACAATAAGCCATTGACCTTGGCGATCATCCGTAAGTTAGTTGATAAACGTGCCTCATCCACTTCTGGCCGATATATGCCACTGAAAATGAAGGAAGCGCTCGAAAAAATTATTGATCACCTGTTCCCTCAAACTTACCAGATCCAATAAACTTTCTCTTGGTGACAAACTGATTTGTGACGTCATTCATCTTTAGTCCAGTGGATAATCTAGAGCAGTGGTTCCTATACAAAGGGGCGCCCCATGGGGGGGATAATACAAGAATAATTTCCTCTGATCTTTGAAATAAAGTTTTTCCCAGTTTCCAAAGTTGTTTTCGTAATGTTTCTTTTTTGACACGTCAAAAAACCCTAACTCGAGACTGTAAGGTGCTGACTCAAATGTAGTAAAACATCTGGACGCCATCAAAACGTAAGTTGAGAAAAATACAACTGTGGATACGTAAAGTGTTTATGAACCCAAGCAACTATTCATGTTTCAGCAAAGTAGTGTCAGCCTCAGAAAAAGCATGTTTTGAGGACGTTTTTGAAGGACCGCTTATTAAGAAAACTAGATAAAAAAATAATAACATAATTGACAATAATAAAAATAATTGACACTTTGAAGAACCTCAAGGTTGAGTTCAGCAGGTACTTTCCCAATTTATCAGAAGAGTTTTACAATCTATCAAACGACCCGTTCAACATGGACATACAGTTACTGTCAGAAGAGTTTCAAGAGGAGGGAATAGATTTAAAAAATTACTCTGCTGCAAGACATGAACATTAAAAATTGGACAAGCCTTGATTTTGGTTAGTATCTTACTAAATTACATTTTATGATTTATTTTTGTAAGTATGTTGGCCTATTGTTTCACCTTCCTTAAATAGAAAATGTATCTGGGTTAAATTGATAAATGTTGTATCAGCAATTGTTTTTCATGTGGTCCTTGTTTTAATTTTCATGATACGCACAATTTTTGAATATTTTCATTCTGCGTAACCGCATTCAACAGCTAACAAAAATCTACCTTTTCACTGTAGGTATCACATACATGCACGTGTACCAAATATTTTTCCAAAATTGCTGGACGCTCTGGAGTGAGTTCCCATTGAGCGCAAAATCGTTTTACGGCTACGCTGGTATTCCCCATTTACATTATGATTCTTACAAACTAATGAAGTATTCTTTCTTACTTGGATCTATAATCTTGGAAAATGTTTTCGTCTTTGTTCCAAGCTCTATTTTAGTATTCGAAAATTCCGCCTTAATCTTATGAGAACCTCCGTTACCTGGGAAAATCGCGAAGTTGGAGAAAGTCCTTGGCTGCGGTACCGCACGGCCAGCTTTCGGTTTTCTGACAACTTTCGGCTCTGGGACGAGAGCACAACGTTTCATCAAATCCATCATCTGAGCGAACTTGAGTCGATATGGTTTCCTTGGGATGACATTGTACAGATCTTCGAGCGTTTCCTTCTTCTCAGCTTCAGTTCTGGAAATGACAACTCATATTATTTACAAAATGCATGATTTAAAAAATATTAAGGGAGGGGGGCAGATTTTTTGGGCAAACAAATTGTCCCGCGTCCCTTTTTTTCAGCCAAATCCGATTTGGTTCATCTATGGCGAATTAAATTTCAATAGCTATAATCATTTTTCCGAAATACTATTCTTCTTTGTATTGACGCATTGAGCAGTATTAATACAACAGAACCTGTCAGTGACCTCTGAATGCAAACCCGCATAGCGCAGGCATCCGCCTTTCATAAAAACCCTGAAAATTATTACACACGGGTTGTTTATTCCTCGAATGGGGGAAGCAGTGGGTGTGGCGGGTCCCAGACCCATTCCACCGTCACTGAGCTTCGCTCAAGCACTGAACGTGGTAATGCACGAATATATATATATATTATACGCGGACATCTAGATGTTCGGTGAGCATGAATGAGGACATTAGTGATTCACGCCTTATCTGAGCAGCTCTATCCCTCTCCGGAATAACATTTGATAACTACCGAATTGTTAGAATTAGTTGATTGGTTTGTAAGTTATCTCAACATGGTTGTAGTTTCTCTACCTACTTAGTTGGTTACTCTCCTCTAGAGAAGAGGACTGATTCGAAAATTACAGAATACGTCTGGTTATCGGTTAAACCTGAGTGAAAGCCTGCACTGGACAGGAATAAAGAAAGTTGACCGTTGTGCAAAATGAAGTCGCCTTCTGGAAGCGCAAAATTGATTTGATCATGGTCCGTTTTGACGCTTGGTTACCGTTGTGAACCTGACACAATGAAGATTCATTTAGAACCAGCCTAATGAGGACTAAAGAGAGTTAAATCCTACAATCCCTATAAATACGCTACAAGGTTCGGTCCCTCCCACTTTCTCCTGGAAAGCATCCAGGTCATGGCTACTCCTGCACGGTTGATGCCGTCACAGTAGCAGAGTTCATGGTAGGTGAACATTATAAATTAACGTAAAATAATAAAACGATTTAAAAATCCAGTCATTATTCTAATTAATTTAAAATTACTGTGCCCTTTCATACAGTATTAGAAAATTGTCGTTTATGTATAAGTAATATGTTGGAAAAAAAACCTGTAAATTCTTACACACGGGTTGGTTATTCCTCGGACCAGGCGCATGGAGATTCATTTCTTCAACATGGGGGAAACAGTGGGTGCGGCGGGTCCCTGACCAATTCCAATCGATTCAGGGTCCAAAATTTAGTGGAAAATGATACCCCACACGCCTAGGTACCAGAGATCTCGAAAACAGACATTCGAAATGAATAGATAGGTACCCAATTCGACTCATAACCTCATCCAGAGGGTGCCAATCGTTTCGTCATTCATTTAATTGGATTCAGCGTCCAAAATTTAGTGGAAAATCATACCCCACACGCCTAGGCACCAGAAATCTGGAAAACACATTCGAAATGGGTAAATAGGTACCCATTTTGACCCATAACCTCATCCAGTGGGTGCCAATCGTTCTGGGGCCCTTTTCATTGGATTCAGCGTCCAGATTTTAGTGGAAAATGATGCCCCACACACCTAGATTGCAAAAAATCTCAAAAATCATTTTTCGAAATACACATTTTGGAAGACTGAACAGTGGGGAGGGGGTAGTCTATACTATCAATGCGCAAGTTCAGTTGGCGGTTCGGTTGGTCGACGACTAGTCTATTTTTGTGACACCGGAGGTGGGTATCAGTCAGATTGGATATACACCTATGTGTTAGGTACCCTAACACACGCCCCAGGTAAGGCGTGTGGGGTATTATTTTCCCTGCTTTCAGAACTAGGCATGTGGAGTATCATACTCCACTAAATTTCGGACGCTGGATCCAATGACGGGTCTCAGACCAATTGGCACCCGCTGGAGGTGGGTACGAGTCAAAATGCATACTTATGGTACTAATGGTACCTGCATACTTATTTTGAAAGTGAGTTTTCGGGATTTTCAAGTACATCATTTGGGGTATCATTTTCAATTGAATGTTGGTCGCTGAATCGATTGGAATGAGTCTAAGACCTTCCACAAACTCTGTTTTTCTTTCTGTTCTCCATGCTCCTGGTCTGAGGATTTTGTTTTAGATATCATGACACGTCCAGAAAAAAATTTGGGGCCGATTGGAGATGGTCGACCCCTCTCCTCCCCGTGACCTTGGTTATGAAAACATAAGAATCGAAGGAATAACCCACCAAAACTAGGCATACGGAAAGCAGTACAGCAGAGAGGACGATGAGTGCACGCAGGACCCATTCATTCATTATAATTACTATAGATTGAAGTATTTCCCTTGCCTGTAGGTACAACCAGAAATATTTAGGGACCCCTGAAATTCTTTATGCGAACTACACAACGATTGTTTCCGCAAAAAATGAAACACAAAGGAGTTTTTTCTGAACATTTCTAATGCAGGTATCTACCTACCTATGCTGTTTACCATGTTCGAGGGTCCACTCTTTATCCGGGATAAGCTGTGGGTGGCAAGTTTGTTTGTGGTTTCTGCCTCGTAATTTCGGACGCAGGGTTGATTTATTGTATCCTGAACCAGCAGGGGCCTTGTGCTAGTACAACTGGACCAATAAATTGTACCCGCCGTTTCACCTAACGGGCTAGGGATCCAGAAATAGACCTAGGCGAATAAATTAGTGGGAGACTAAAGACTTTCACTTACCGTTCGGAATGTCGGAGACGGTCGGTCATAGACTCCAAGTACACCTGAATTGACTAAGCTCTGAGGAATGGGGTTTCGTAAGTGAAAGGCAAGAGTTCAATATTGGTTTATAATACGCAATTGTTCGAAATATGAAATATGGAATGTCTCGGCCGAGAAGGATACTGACTATGACTTAATCTAATTAGTGAGTAGGTAGAATGTGAAGGGCTGAAGGCCAATGAATTTACGAGGTAGCTGAAGGCTCAGGAGTGTTTGATTTAGAATAACGGAAAAATACAGTTGTTTTGCTAATGTTCTCCCCTAACTCCCTTTGCTTTTCTACAACAGACAAAATACTCAATACTACGGTTACAAGTTACAATTTCTCTGATCAGCTTTCTAATGACTACGCGTCAGGGCTTGGGCCAGATTTAAGGAGTCGACTTTCGCGTTGCTAGGGTACGAGACAGAATTATTTCGCCACTTACGTGCACCAACGCCTTTGGATGGAGACAACAGGGTGATGTGTTCTTCGCTGCTCGGCTTCGGTCAGGGGAACGCCGTCCAGGTCGGAGGAGGCGAGGCTCTTTCCAACGGAGGTCCGACGACTGGCGGTGCGTGGAAAACCCAGACTATTGGCCGTCGGTCGGGCGCGAACGAATCAACACTCGGGTCCGACGGGGGATTTTCAGTTCGTAATAGGGGTCCACTGTTACGGGATAGGAATTGGCTGATCTCCCAATTCCCGAGTTCTCACCCTGAAGGAACCACGATACGATCGTTCCTTCAGGTCACTTTCACTTCACTTCGATGTCCCGGTTCACTTCGCCTCGATGTTCCGGTTCACTTCGCTTCGATGTTCCGGTTCACTTGGATGTCCCGGTTCACTTCGATGTCCCGGTTCACTTGGATGTTCCGGTTCACTTCGATGTCCCGGTTCACTTGGATGTTCCGGTTCACTTCGCTTCGATGTCCCGGTTCACTTCGCTTCGATGTTCCGGGTCACTTCGATGTCCCGGTTCACTTTACTTCGATGTCCCGGTTCACTTCACTCCGTTCCGCGAACAGAGATTTCTACCTTCCTTCTCGTGAGTTCGGATACGACTGGGGATTGCTCGTTCTCTCCGTCCGCTCGTCACGTCGCCTTCCCCTTCTACGCCTCCCTGGGTGTCTTGCGCCGCCCATCGCCTACCCAATCCAAAGAGGGCACGCCTTCCGCCCAGCTGGAGTTAGGCGTTTGGAGGGGAGAGGGGTCGTTCCGTCCCCCGCCGCCGAGGTTTCTTGGCGGGGCGCTTGAAATTTGCCGCCCCGTTACACCCCTCCGATCTTCGGAGGCCGAGGTCTACCTCGGCAATTTTCCTTCCGGTGGGGGTGACTGGTGCGATGGGCATTGCGTCAGGTCGTTTGGCTGCTATCCACGCTTGCTCGTACCGCCAGCGTCTGCAAGCGGCACAGGTTGGTGGGCGGTCCGTCTCGTGTTCGGCGATGGAGCAGGGCTTCGGGTAGGCGGGATCCGTGGGTTGTAGGTTCCGGCACTTCCTCACCAGCCGATTCCACATCACTTTGCAGCCACCGCAGCGGTAGGTTGTCGGCGGGTGTTGTCGCTTCGTGCAAATGCAGCACAGGACGCTCCCATTCGTCGAGGGTACGCTGGCGCGGATGTTCCAAGGTGGTATGTTGGATGGGTCGGCAGGGGCCACGGGTGAACTAGCGCCAGCATTCCCATCAGCTAGGACGACCCTCACCGGCCGAGGGGTGGAGGCCCGGGAGGAGCCGGAACGCGGTTGCCCTGGGGTGGTGTCTGATTCCCGTGCGGTTTCTTCAGATGACGAGGAGTCCGAGGACGAAGTCGACGAGTCGGCAATACTCGGCTCGGCCGCGGCGGGCGCTGTGAATGCAGGGGCGGGGTATCCGTCCACGTTGCTGTCAGGTCGTGGTGTCGACGATCCTCGAGGGGTGGCGCGGTGCGTGCTCGACCCGAATGAGTCGTTGAGGTGGGTCATGGCTTGCAGCCGTTGTTCCATCATGATCACTCGGCAACGCAGGGACTCGACCTCCACCGACCCACCACTCGATCTTGATCTCATGTCCACCCCCGAGTCGCCAACGTTCAAGCTTTCCCCAAGCTCGTCTAGGCAGCGCAGCAGAATCCGCCTCTGTGTTGGCATCCTGTCGCAGGACGCGACCAGCTTGCCCAGCCCCATGATGACCGTGGAGGTGACGGCCAGCCACTCCGTACTTCCGGGCTTCCAAGTCCGTGCTGCTCACCGACGACGGTACCCGCGGTCGAGGTAGCGCCATAGTCTTCTGGTGTCGTTCGCTGATCTCCTATTTTCCCACTATACCCTGAAACAGACAAACCGGCCTTTCTGTTAGTCTCCTCTCACGCTCCGACTCACCCGTTGTACGTCAGTCAATGGCTCATGTATCATGCAGACAACCTCCCTCTCTGCACAGAGCCAGACGCTGAACAACAATCCTAGATTTTAGCTACCATTACAAGGGAAAAACAAAGGAAAAGAGGGGAGTGGCAAGGCAGTCCTGTCCCGACCCATGAGGTACGGTCATTAATCAAACAAGGCAAGTACTGGTGTCGTGCATTTTATTCTACAGGTAAGACATTCCCTATTCTACTTCACAAATTACGAGTATACCCCAAAACTTGAAAAATTATTTTTTTTTTTTTTTTTTTTTTTTTTTTTTTTTTTTTTTTTTTTTTTTTTTTTTTTTTTTTTTTTTTTTTTAATTGCTTCATCCCGTTCGAGGTGTTGATATCTTCCCCGCGTGGAGCTGCGCGTAGTCGATCGTTTTGCGCCTTGGTCTTAGCCCGTATGGACTGGACGCCGTCCTAATCGGAATCGGGATTCGGCTGGAGGATCTTCCAGGGCCCTGGGCCCCAGGTTCAGGATCTTCTTCGGTCCGTACTGGTTCCGGCCATTCCAGAGGGTCTGACAACCACGTCCCTCCACTATCTTCGCTAGGTGGAGGGGCAGGGCTCTCGGGTGGGCGCGACTCCTCCGCTACGTCGGGGGTGACGGCGTCGTCTGGCACGCTGTTGAGAAACGCTGGCTTGAGCCTGCTGAGGTGGTAACGCGTGGTCTTCCCCAGGACATCCTGGACCTCGTAATTGACATCGGTCAATTTGCGGGTCACACGGAGCGGTCCTTTCCAGGGGCTCCAGAACTTCTTCACTGTACCTGGTGGGGCGACGAGCTGCTGGGCATACACTTGTTGGCCTATCTGGAACTCCCGAGAGTGGCGTCGCTTGTTGATTGCCTGCTCGCGGGTGTGCCAAGCGCGCCTCAACTGTCGCTCGGCTTCCAAGCGGACCCGCACCATTTCCTGGTGTTGATCTTTTAAGGGCGATGTTGCTTCCCGTTTCATGCCGATTTCGGCTAGGTGCGGCATTCTCAGCTCTCGTCCGAAAACCAGGTGATTTGGCGAGTAGCCTGTACTACAGTGGGGAAGGCTGCGGTAGGCAGCTAGTGCCAAAGGCAAGGCGGCTTCCCAGTCCCGGGTGTTTCGTTTCAGTTTCGCTACCAGGTTTGCCAGAGTGCGATGGAATCGCTCACATACCCCGTTGGCCTGTGGGTGGTAAGCGGAGGTGTGGACGTGGCGTATCTCCCAGGTATCGCAGAGCTCCTTGACGACCCCCGAGATGAAGGCGGCGCCTCGGTCGGAGACGAGCCTCTCAGGTGCACCATGGGTTGGTAGGTACTTCGTGGTCAATACGCGAGCGGTTGTTACTGCTGTGCAATCTGTGGTGACATAAGCCTCTGCGTACTTAGAGAACTGATCGATTACCGTCAGGATGTATTTGGTACCCCCTCGACCAGGTAGAGGCCCAACAAAGTCAATACCGACGATTTGACCAATTCGGGTCGGTATCTCGGGTTTCTGGATTGGTGGTGTCAAATTTGGGGGAGTGTTCCTCTCCTGGCACTCCTGGCATTTCTGGACGAACTCTCGGATGTCACGTACCATCTTCTTCCAGTACCCGTACCGCCTGGCGACACGGGTAGTTGTTTCTATGCCAGGGTGCCCGGCCCACTGATGTTGATGACAATTGGTCAGGAACCAGCGCCGCATGGTGGATGGGATCAGTGGCACCGTGATCCGCTGGCCATCCACATCGACCTCCTTCTTCCAGACTCCTTCCTCCTCCTTTAGTTGATACTTCCCTGGATCAGCCGTCAGGGTGGAGATCCAGGTGTCCAAGGATTGGGCCGCCATCAGAAGTTCCTTCGGCATGCTTAGTGTGATGGCGCCAACGGGAACACGACTCAGGCCGTCGACATGAGCCATCTGCGATCCGGGGCGGTACTGCGCTTCATACTCGTACTCCGTCAGCCGGAGGATCCATCGTCCAATGCGCGAAGTTGGATCGCGTAGATTCATGGCTGCCGTGAGTGCTGCGTGGTCGGTCCTCAGGACGAACTTCTTCCCGAGCAGGAATTGCTGGAAATGCGTCACGCCCCAGACTACAGCAAGGAGCTCACGCTCGGTGGTGGAGTAACGTGTCTCAGCATCGTTGAGGGCGCGACTCGCGTAAGCGACCGGTCGCTCCTGCCCTTGATGTTCCTGGGCTAGTACTGCTCCCATAGCGGTTCCTGAGGCGTCCGTGGACAGGATGAATGGCTTGTCAAAGTCCGGATAGGCGAGCACGGGTTGGGTCATGAGCGCTTGCTTGAGTTGGTCGAACGCGCTCTGCTGCTCTTCACCCCAGCTGTACTCCCGGTTTTTCCTCAAGAGTTTGGTGAGAGGGGCGCTCATTGCCGAGTAGTGCTCGATGAAACGGCGGTAAAAACCGGCCAGTCCCAAGAAGGATCGGAGCTCACGAACGCTTGTCGGCGGAGGGTATTCTCCTATGGCTTTGACCTTTTCCGACTCCATCTCGATTCCTTCTGACGTGATAACATGGCCTAGGAAGTTGACGCGAGACTTCAGGAACGAGCACTTCTTGAGATTAAGGCGGAATCCAGTCGCTTCAAATCTCTCCAGAACGGCTCGCAATATGTTAACATGCGACTGCAGATCCTCAGTGAAGATGATGACGTCGTCGAGGTATATTAGACAACCGTCACCCAGCAGTCCGTCGAGTACGTCATTCATGGCGGCTTGGAAGGTTGCCGGGGCATTTTTAAGCCCGAAGGGCATGCGCACATACTCGAAATGGACGATTTAGTGCCGTGAACGCGGTCTTTTCCCTCGATTCGGGACTGACGGGTATCTGGTGATATCCCATAGTCAGGTCCAGGGTTGTGAAGATCTTACTACGCCCCATCATGGCCAGGGTTTCCTGCAACCGAGGGATAGGGTACTTGTTACCCTTGGTTTTGGCGTTTATTTCCCGATAGTCAATGCAGAATCGGTACTGCTGTGGCTCACCGGGAGGGGTCTTCTTCTTGGCGATGACTACTGGAGCGTTCCAGGGGCTTTTGGATGGCACAATAACACCGTCGGCCAGCAAGGAGTAGACTTGGTCTTCCACGAAGCCCCTCAGGGCATGCGCTACTGGATAGGGTTTTCTGGCCGTGGGGCTCGCGCTTCCGGTGTCAATTTCGTGAGCCACCTGCAGGGAACAACCCTCCTTCCCGGGCTTCTCGAAGAGATGCAGCTTCTGCGTCAGGCAGTCCTTGACCAAATGGTAGTCGGGTCCCGCCAGATGAGTCAGATGCTGATGCACCTGGCACTCCAATTCAGAGGTTGAAGGTGGATTGTCCCAGATCTCGGTTGGGAATTCTGCTACCTCGGACATCGGAGGGTGTACCACCGGCTGCTTTCTGGATGGTGCTGTCTCGGTGGTCAATTGGCCTTGGTGGTTGTCGTCGACGCTAGGTTCGGGGGCCTCGGCAGATGTTGGAGCGGCTGTGGACCCGCCCTGGCGATTGTTGTCGGTGTCGGGTTTCGTGGCTCGGGCGGTTTCCTGGGCTTTTTGCGCCCTCCTGTCGTCCTTTAGTTGACGGGCGCGCCTGAGGAGGTCCGGGTCAGGGGCGACCACGCCAATGGAGATCATCTTCCCCGTGGCGGGTTCTTTCATCTCCACTACGCCGATATCCGGGCGTATGCCAAGGGGTAACTTCCTCAGGAGGTCCAGTCCGATCAGATCCAAGCCGGAGTCAGGTCGTTGGAAGACACAGAACGCGTGCGTGATCGTAACCGGACCGATGGTGATACGTACATCCTGGATCCCCATCACGGGCAGTGGTTGTCCGTCGGCACCCCATAGCTCCTATTGCTGTTGGGCGGATGTCAATGCCAGGCACAGGTCTTGATAGGACAGACACTGCAGCACCAGTATCCACGACCATTCGCCGGGACTCCTTCCCCAAGCCGGCGGTGATCAGTATCATGGGCATCATGACACCATTCACCGCGGTCTGGTAGGTCACCAGCTCGTCTCCGCGGACGTCGACGATTGGTTCGTCCTCGTTAGTTGTTGTGAGACTGGCTTGGGTTTCATGGGTCGTACTGATGTTTCTGACCTGGTGCATTCGCGGATTCGAGATGGGCAGGGTCTTCTTCTTCTTCAGGCAATCCGCCTCCAGATGGTCACGGGATCCACAGAAATTGCAGAACAAGGCCGCGTAGAGTCCGTGGGGGCAACTCACTGGAAAGTGGGACATATCACCACAGTACATACAGGGCAGCACTGGGACGGTCGGTGGTAACTTCGTCGGCACCGGTATCAACTGGTGATCGCCGAACGTGGCCGGTTTGTTTGGGTAGCGGAGCGGGCTTCTGGGTTTTTGCAGGCAGTTTGCTGCAAAATGCCCTGGTTCTCCGCAAGAGTAGCATTTCTTGGGCTCCGAAGGTCTTGATCCGCTGACAGCGGCTATGTCCCATCGAGCATCGTAGTCCTGCTTTGCTCTCATTACGTCCTCCCATCCCTCAGCCCGCTCCACTGCATCCTCCAAGGTGTCCGGAGGGTTACCCTGCAAGTAGAGATGGAGTTCTTTCGGTTGCCCGCGGACAAAAGCGCTGAGTGCCTTTCGTCTTGTCCACTCCCGACGTTGGGCCTCGTTCAGGTTGGGTTCAGTTCGGACAGCCGATCGTGCCGTGGTCAGAAGTCGTTCTGCAAACCGTCGGATGGACTCGTCGGGGTCTCTCTGGGCTGTCCAGAGTCGTATGGTCGCCTTCTCGGGACTTTCCTCGCCATACCATGCCAGTATGGCCTTCTTCACGGTCGTGTACGGGGTTTCGCCAAGACCATCCTGGAGGAATCGCTTGGCTCCACCTTTTAGGCGGGTGCGAAGGAATCGCAGTCTCTTGTGCTCGTCAAGCTCTTGGGTTGCTTGCTCCACTTCCTGGAAGAACACGGATGCCGTGATAGCATCCGGCTCATCAGGGTTCCATGGGTCGACTTCCATAAACAACGACCGCGGAATGCCAGAGGCCGCAGGCTCGCGGAAGAAGGCGCCCAGTTTATTCATCGCTTCCGTCACGGCGTTCATCATGGCTTCGCCCTCGACTGATGGGCTGCTGTTTCGTTGCATGGTCGCGAACTCACTTGATGCACAAAAGAACTAAATAGAAAAAAAAATTACAGAACTGATAGATCACTTTCTTGCGCACCAAGGACCGATAATTTCCCCACGAATCGAGAAAGGACTTCCCAGTTGGTAAGAGCTATGACGGGTCCGGAATCGGGATGTCAATTGGAGCTGAAGGCTCGTCGGAACAGTCCCGGCACAGATGGCTACGGCGAGAGTGATGCTACTAGATACTGAGCCAGTAGTTAAATTTTGATTTATGGAAAGAAAGAAAAATGATACGGATTTGAAGTTAATTGACTCCTCACTCGCTTCCTCACACTCGGGCCGATTTGTTTGTTTCTTACAGTTTTAAATTTCAGAATCTATAACTAGCACAATTTAAATTTCGAGATTATAAAACGCGACCCAATTCCTTCAGAGCTTTTTCTCACCAATATTCGCCTGGTCAAGATCACTTGTTGTGGATACGACAGAAATCGAGATTTCTGAAATATCCCACCGCTTGCCACCAAAAGATGTAACCCGCCGTTTCACCTAACGGGCTAGGGATCCAGAAATAGACCTAGGCGAATAAATTAGTGGGAGACTAAAGACTTTCACTTACCGTTCGGAATGTCGGAGACGGTCGGTCATAGACTCCAAGTACACCTGAATTGACTAAGCTCTGAGGAATGGGGTTTCGTAAGTGAAAGGCAAGAGTTCAATATTGGTTTATAATACGCAATTGTTCGAAATATAAAATATGGAATGTCTCGGCCGAGAAGGATACTGACTATGGCTTAATTTAATTAGTGAGTAGGTAGACTGTGAAGGGCTGAAGGCCAATGAATTTACGTGGTAGCTGAAGGCTCAGGAGTGTTTGATTTAGAATAACGGAAAAATACAGTTGTTTTGCTAATGTTCTCCCCTAACTCCCTTTGCTTTTCTACAACAGACAAAATACTCAATACTACGGTTACAAGTTACAATTTCTCTGATCAGCTTTCTAATGACTACGCGTCAGGGCTTGGGCCAGATTTAAGGAGTCGACTTTCGCGTTGCTAGGGTACGAGACAGAATTATTTCGCCACTTACGTGCACCAACGCCTTTGGATGGAGACAACAGGGTGATGTGTTCTTCGCTGCTCGGCTTCGGTCAGGGGAACGCCGTCCAGGTCGGAGGAGGCGAGGCTCTTTCCAACGGAGGTCCGACGACTGGCGGTGCGTGGAAAACCCAGACTATTGGCCGTCGGTCGGGCGCGAACGGAATCAACACTCGGGTCCGACGGGGGATTTTCAGTTCGTAATAGGGGTCCACTGTTACGGGATAGGAATTGGCTGATCTCCCAATTCCCGAGTTCTCACCCTGAAGGAACCACGATACAATCGTTCCTTCAGGTCACTTTCACTTCACCTCGATGTCCCGGTTCACTTCGCCTCGATGTTCCGGTTCACTTCGCTTCGATGTTCCGGTTCACTTGGATGTCCCGGTTCACTTCGATGTTCCGGGTCACTTGGATGTCCCGGTTCACTTCGATGTTCCGGGTCACTTGGATGTTCCGGTTCACTTCGATGTCCCGGTTCACTTGGATGTTCCGGTTCACTTCGCTTCAATGTCCCGGTTCACTTCGCTTGGATGTTCCGGGTCACTTCGATGTCCCGGTTCACTTTACTTCGATGTCCCGGTTCACTTCACTCCGTTCCGCGAACAGAGATTTCTACCTTCCTTCTCGTGAGTTCGGATACGACTGGGGATTGCTCGTTCTCTCCGTCCGCTCGTCACGTCGCCTTCCCCTTCTACGCCTCCCTGGGTGTCTTGCGCCGCCCATCGCCTACCCAATCCAAAGAGGGCACGCCTTCCGCCCAGCTGGAGTTAGGCGTTTGGAGGGGAGAGGGGTCGTTCCGTCCCCCGCCGCCGAGGTTTCTTGGCGGGGCGCTTGAAATTTGCCGCCCCGTTACAAAATCAATGACACACATGTGGTTTTCCCTCTACTGGGGTGACCAAAAAGACAAAACTTCCCACCATAATTCAGGATAAACTGTTCTGAATGAACCTGTTGCATTCAAGAAGCAATCTACTTACAAACTGAAATTTGCGGCTGCATTGAATGCGGTTCTCCAATTCCAGTCATCTCCAAGGCCACACACACTTCCATTTGAACACAGATGCAAAAGTACACTCACTAGCTTACGTGCGGCCTCCCCCCAAGTAGCACACTGGGTGGCCAAATTACACTAATTCAGTTACACCCTCCATCACATCTCCGACTAACCAACAATACCAGTTACTAATCTAGAGGTCAGACCCACCACTGCTGCAACCATCAGCCTCCTCCCAGCTTTTAGGGACCTAGCCACCCATCAATCCAAAGACCCTACTCTCCAACCCATCTTACAGCACTTCCGAAATGGATGGTCCAAACACAATGGTCTACTCCTTAATCAACCCCCAAACAAACCGCCACATCCCTTTCTCCCCTCACACATATTTGACACAGTACATCAGTACTGCTACAACTCCCTGCTCGGTGCACACGCAGGTGTTGTACACACTGCAGGCATGGATTCAAGAGACCTTCTACCACCCACTCCTAGACACCTTGGTATGCAATCACATCTGCGCTTGCCTCTTGCGCAACATACTCAAACAATGTATGGTTCCCAATCATCCAATGACCCGCAACACCCCAGCACATACAGTACCTTGATGTATCAGGCCCCCTTCCCTAATCCAGGTTCCAACATACCCATATCCTGATTGCATATTTTCTCCCTATGAAGAAGAATATAACCGCATCCATTTTGACTGCTCTTCAAACTTGAATGTTTTTGAAGGGTGTCCAGCGAACATTGAAACCTTATAAACCGGGAATTAGCCGGGAATTTTATCAATCTTGAAAAAGCCGGGAATTTTTTTAGAAACCTTGAAAATGTTTATTTTTCAAACTCCAGGAGAGGTCACCACTCAAATACCCATTTACAAGAGCGATTTCTTGTCTTGATCCAGCGGTAGCCCTCAGCGACACGGAACATCGAAGATTGATAACATGTTTGGAAAAGTTGGTTTCTATTAATCGAATATCAGGCATGCAAGCAGATCGAGTGAAAGAAGAATTTATTCATCTTTACAGTCAAGCTACATTTCAAGTGAAGCTCAAACCTTTGACAGGAAGGTAGACCGTTTGGACAGGTTTTGGATGGATGCTGCTAAATTGTCATCAAGAGGATGTGAAAACTTCGTACGTTTTGTGCAAATCATTCTGATTATTTCGCATGGAAATGCAGCCGTCGAGCGTGGTTTTTCTGTCAACAAGGAATGCATTGTTGAAAATCAAACTGAGAAAAGTTTGATTGCCCAAGACACATCTACGATGCAATTCAAAATGCTGGTGGGTTGAAGCTGATGGAAATCGACAAAAGTCTCATCCGTTCTATGCGTAACGCACATTCTCTCTACACAAGTGATCTCGCCAAAAGGAAAAAAGAAGCGGATAAAGAAAATCAAGAGCAAGCGCTAAAAAAAAGGAAACAAACTGAAATCGAAGAGTTGGAAGTCAAATGAGCTAAAATGTTAGCTGAGGCCGCTAAGCTGTCGTCAGACATTGAACACCTCAAATCATGAGTTGTTAGTGTTGCGAGCTGGCACCTGCGCCCATCAAATGGGCTGCCAGCGTCGCAGGATCAACAACCTGTGGATGGCTAAGGGTCACTTTCGAGGAATTGTGTGTCGTATCGAATTGGCTGGAACCTTCCGGTTCGCTCGAGACAACAGGTCGAGTTCCCAGAACCAGGGAAGGTTGGAGAACGTACTCGACCGAGAGGCCAGGAACGCCATGCAGTTCAGTTCAGTTCGGTGGTTGTGCCTTGTGATTGTGCAAGTGCGCGATTGTAATAAATTATTTACGAAGAATATAAATCGTTACATTATGTTTCATTATTATTCTCCTTTATTTGATGTTAAAAATGTTTAGTTTGATGAATATTGGAATATTTGTTTATTTTATCAAAGATTTGTATGAAGTGACAATAAAATAAATTGTGATTAAAACTGATTGTGTGGTAAATTGTGTGATTGGTCGACATGGAAAAGAAAAAAAATCCTTACCATAACGCGTTTTCATAACATTTTTTTGTTATAAAAAAACCTTGAAAATTAAATTTTCCGACCGTGAAAACCGGGAAAAAGCCTTGAATTTGAAAATCAAGTTTCGCTGGATTTCCTGTTTTGCCTCAGTTGGCTATTGGCAAACTGTCTGCACGGATAATGCATCAATCTTCAAGTCCCACTCTTTTAAAAATTCTTTTAAAACCTCACGCTTTTAAAAATTGCAGCAACTCAGTTAATTTTAGGAGGCAAATTCGGAGTAGGATAAAACATTTCACTAATTTATAGAGGGCTAATTAGTTGTATATACCTATCTTTTGATTAAGTACTTCTGGCAGTGACAGCTCCACCAGCCACCACAAGTTCTTCTGTACTTATTAGGTTGGTGGGCAGAAGGAATCTTATTTATTTTGGCTTGTACATTTGTGTGTTTATGATTTCTTTCTGTCAATAAATTCATATTCATATTTTAATTAGTTTCTCCAATCTTATGGCATGGTTGCCAAGCATACCTCCCGCTATTACCCTAACCCCAATATTTCAGAGCGCCAGATACGGACGTTAAAAACTGCGATCACTGCCTTCCTCGCTGACTGGCAATATGACTGTGACGCCAACCTTCCCATTTGGTCCCTTGAATAATCAACCTATGTTTTCATCATAATGGTCAACCTCTCCGATTCGGCTCAAAATTTTTTTCTGGACCTTTCATGGTGTCTGGATCAAAAAAATCTACAAATTCTTACACACGGGTTGGTTATTCCTCGAATGGGGGAAACAGTGGGTGTGGCGAGTACCAGACCCATTCCAATCGATTCAGGGTCCAAAATTTAGTGGAATATGATACCCCACACGCCTAGGCACCAGAAATCCTGACTCATAAAAAATCTGCAAATTCTTACACACGGGTTGGTTATTCCTCGAATGGGGGAAACAGTGGATGTGGCGGGTCCCGGACCCATTCCAATCGATTCAGGGTCCAAAATGTAGTGGCAATGATATCCCACACGCCATTCGCCCTAGTCTACATTACACCGTGACGCAAGTGGGTAGCGCGTTCGGCAGTAACCGGAAGGTTCAAACCCTCCTGGTGGAATTCTGATCTAGTTTTTTTTTTTTTACCCATAAATTGACCAATTACTTCTTCCAGTGGGTGCCAATCGTTCTGGGACCAATTTATTTGGATTCAGCGTCCAAAATTTAGTGGAAAATGACACCCTACTCGCCTAAATCGCCCAAAATCTCGAAAATCCATTTTTCAAAAAACACATTTTGACCCCTACCCCGCCCAAATTTGGTCCGATCGGGCTGAAAAGTTTTGAGGACCCGTCTCGGCAGGGAACAGACCCCTGACCCAAATTTCAGATTTTTAGAAAATTTTCTACTACCAAAAACGGCGCAGAACATGGACGGCGGACGGACATTGACCTTTTTTGATCAGGACATCATGAAACGTCCAGAAAAAAATTTTGAGCCGAATCGGAGAGGTTGACCATTATCATGAAAACATAGGTTGATTATTCAAGGAATAACCAACCAAAAGGAGATTGATCCAATGTTGCAAACTATCGACCCATCAGCTCTTTATCTACCATCCCAAAGACCTTTGAGAAGTTTGTGGTCAATCTGCTCTCCCCGCTACTTGCTCACATTGTTTCCCCAGTGCAGCATGGCTTTGTCTGTGGTTTTCCAACGGCCACTATCCTCCAAACAGGAGTTTGTTCTGGCTGCAATTGTAGACAGTTGCCAGGTCAATATGGTGGGGACAGACTTTTCCAAGGCTTTTGAAAAGCCCCCACGCTGTGCTATTTTGGAGGCATTGGAGTTGGTTGGCCTTTTTAGGGCTCTGCTTTCATGGATACAAAGCTATCTTGAGGATCGAACTTCATCTGAACTTGAACAAAGCGAGTGTTACGCTAGCTCAAACACTTTTAATGCATACGCGCCTATAGAATTTGTAGGTATGTCAAAAAAAAATATATATATATATATTTCATTTAATTGAATTAATCACCATCAAAAGCGGTGTGGTGATTGGTACTTAGTTCCATGTGGTGTCGGATTTCTCACTCACTTGACTTCAATTAATTCGCAGGTAAATATCTGTCGGTCTCTCCCATATTCCACAATTGCCACAGTCTGATCATGCACCAACACGCGTCTCTCGGTGTTGTTGAAAGCACGGATGCCCGAGTACTTTTTGAGCGCTGATGCAGAACTCGCGATCACGAACACAAGCAGAAGACGGTCCAGCGACATCGCCCCTCGGCCACTCTCAAGATGGCACTTTACTTACGTTCAAACTCAGGGGAAGTGCCATTCGAATCGCACTTATCACACAACTCGCGACGGCTCCACACTGAGACCCGGTTTCCTGAGTCGCTTCGGAGGAGGACGAGGCCGCTCGCCCCGGCGATCCCTCCTCCGATTCCGAAGGCTCCCGACCACTTTTCTCTCACCTTCTGGCTCCGTCCGGCGGAGCGGCCTCCTCGGTGCTCATGGACTGCGTACAACGGACTTGTGCGCTCATCTTTAATGTATCTCCTCTGATGGCGTTTCGGCTGACTTCCTGACATAATTACTAGTGAGGTAATTTTGTTTTTAAACAGGAAACCTTCTGAGGAATTTCATTGACGAACTGTAACATTTTTTGCCTTTGCTTGCAGCGTTTCCAAACTACAATTTTCATTTTTTGTTTCAAGCACCTTTCTAAATTTAAACCCTCCACTTTTGAATCAAATCATTTGAACGTATTACAGTATTTTCTATTAATACTAGAATCGTTCTCCCAGTATCCTAGTTGATCAAAACAATACATTGGGGAAGAAAGAGTAGATCTTGGACCTCCTTTGAATTCATACCCTCTGACACTGATGAGTCTGATGATGACAATCTCATGGATGCTCTTAGTTTTTTTTTTCATTTCCCTCGTTATTTAGATTGCAAAATGTATTTAGATAAATTCCGGGCCGCTTATTACGTCACACTATATGATTATTACTCTCCTTCATGCCCGTTTGCTGCTACATGAGACCATTACTGCGTCGCCTCACTCAATGGGAAAATGAACCATTATGGGACTACTGGCTGTGTTTTCGCATTTAATTGGCTCTAGAATGATCGCACTCATCGCACCCAATTGATACCAATACCTGGATTTGTGAAAATTTTGAACGAACCTCCTTATGACCTGCAATACCAGGCAGTCTTGGTGAAGGAACAGCAATGAGGAGTAGTCATTCTTGAGAAAGATTAGGAACGACTTACCAATTGAGTTCTCGGTGTTTTTGAAAAATTGAATTTTTTGTAACAACCCTACTACTCTGAATGTGTGAATCGTGTTTTTGTCACTTAATTTTAATAAAGTTAGCAACTCTGAACTCCTCAGAAAGGTGCTGTATGGGAGAGAGTGCTCTTCCAGCAGTATACTATTGCTTCAGTATAATATCTTGGTACGTGTTGATAAATGAAATCACCCTATATCTCTATTGATGTCAACAATACTCACATATTTAAATTCAACCCGTCGTAAATCTGGTCAGTGTTCACAGGAGTGTGATTTCTCTTTTCGGTACAGAGTGAAGGAGAGAAAAACAATAAATCTGAATGACATTTGTATTCGGTCCATTCATATATCTGTATAGAAACGCAACTTGAAGGGTTGACAACTATACGTTTTAGTGGTTTTTCCCTCTGTCAAAATCATTTTTACATCTTTCTGGCGATCCATGGAAGCTGTGCAGTGGTTTTGTACACCCAGTAGTCATATATAAATTTTAGATATAACGTTACTATTAAAAATACCAATGTAACGTTCAGCAAGTCCCACACGCTCAGAGGAAATTCTTTGGGGTCTCGACAGATTGCAACTAGCGGGAGCCCAGGTATCTACGATTAAAATAGAATTAAATTACCGTACCTTAAAATATAACATGACTTTGGAGAGATCACATCTATTAAGGGATTCAAGATTTTCCGTACCAATTCATTGGAATTTGTGTTGTACTCGGAGGGAGCGCACCTGATATCCTTAAAGTCGGTTATGTGAGGCTTGAATTTTCGAAGTAGCTCCTGCCAAAATTTAAAAGAGAGCTCGTTGACGTAAGTACACAGTTCTAGGTGCGTTAAACTCCCATGGGCTGATTCATCAATTGTTTGGGTATTGTAACGTACTCTTACCTGGAAACCTGGCGTGAAACCACAGTCACAAACCCACGGATTGCCACTCAAATACACGCTTAGAATTTTCATATTCTTTTCGAAGGCGTGGTCAAATGCGTAGGTCGGTATCTGAAATATTGAGGGTGCTTATGATGATGGGATGGATCAATTCGAATTCAAACAAATAAATGTTTGTTCGCTTCAATTAATCGTTGAGTATTTCTTTGTCCAAGATTTTTTTATTGCCTTTATGGACTACCAGCTAACTGACACTGATAGTCGAAGAATGTGGCGTGGTTACTTTCAAACCAGCAATAACCAAGCCTGAGTCCAGCCTGTTTTTGTGATTTCCCGCCTATCATCAACATGGTATACTGGTATGCATATTCAACACCAGCGCCCTCTGTCGAGGTTTCAGTCTTGAGCACCTACGACAAGGGTGAGTCAGTCTTGTTCCCAGCGTGATGACAGTCGGATCTCGTTGAGAAATCATACGTTCTAAGGGGGAGTGTCTGGCAATTGAATGGTGAAGTGAATGACTAATTAATAATCGTGTTATCGTTGACTGTATCAACGTGTAGTGATATCTCATCCCAAAAAGTAAACATTTAAAGTGACCAACCCCATGGCTTTTCTTTCGCCCACCTTGAACGATCCTGACTTAGAAGAGGGTGAAATTAATGAAACTTTACCAACCAGGGATCTTCAAAACACGACATATATATATGGATAAAAAATATATATCATTCACAGGAGTTGGTTATTCACCGGAACAGCAGCATGGAGACTCATTCCAATCGATTCAGCGTCGAAAATCTAGTGAAAAATGATACTCCACACGCCTAGGTACCAAAAATCTCGAAACCCCTTTTATGAAATGGGTAAATAGATATTCATACCAAATCATAACCTCTTCCGGTAGGCTCCAATCGTTCCGGGACCAGCTTTATTGGATTCAGCGTCCACAATTTAGTCGAAAATGATATCCCAAACGTCTAGGTACCAGAAATCTCGAAAACCCACTCTTGAAATGGATAGATAGATACCCATTTTGATTCACAACCCCTTCCGGTGGGCGCCAATCGTTGCGGTACTCGTCTCATTGGATTCAGCGTCCAAAATTTAGTTTAAAATGATAACCCAAACGTCTAGGTACCAGAAATCTTGAAAACCCATTTTTCAATACACCCTAAAACGTCCAAACTTTTTTTTTTTTTTTTTTTTTTTTTTCAAGAATTAGAGAGATTGGAATTCTTGGATTGGAAAAAACATAGGTTGATTATTTAAGGGATAACCAACCAAAACGCTGCTAATTCTTTCACAGAGGCTTATTATTCCTCGGACCAGGCAGGAACTTGTATGCTCATCCCAATCACTTCAGCGTTAAAAATTTAGAGGAAAACCATATCCCACACGTCTAGATCGTCGAAAATCCATTTTTCGAAAAACACATTTTGACCCTTTCTCGTACATTTTCAGCGTTAGTAACATCCTTTCTCCAAAGGAAGTTAATATCACCTAGAGCCTCAACTCCACCTTGGGTAGAAATCTCTTCATTTCATTCATGTACCAACACAAACTGTAATGTTGTAAAGAGGAGCTATTACATTACCGTACTGAGATTATTACCCCTCAGGCTAAAAACCCTGAACGATGACAACCAGTCAGACCGTTCTAGCATATCCACGGTCGATATATTGTTATTGTCGAGGAAAATATCGGATACTTCCTGGTACCACGAGTTGTTCATTAGTGGAGAAACATCACTGATCTGTAAGAATGATGATTGCGGCGATTAGTATTGCAATTTCTTAAAGGAATTTCGAAAATTTCCAAACGTAAATCGAAATGTTAGATGCCAAATTTCAATTCAATTGTATTTATATTTCATTACACAAATATTAAGAACGATGCAAATTATTTCACAACAGATTAACATTCCATAGAGTTGAAATAAGTATCCTCAGGTCTCCCGAATAGGTACCAAGTGAAAATTTCAGATTGATGGTTCAATTTTTAAGGCCCTGGACGGACACTCGATTTTGAATCTATGCACTTCGAAACGTTTGAGGTGAAATCAGAGATGGAAATTTTGTGTGATAAACATATTTTTGTAATTTCGATCGCTACGAATACAAAGGTGCGTTATTTTAAAAAGAGAATTGTTTAGAAGGAATTTCAGTACCCACAAAAGGGTTATAATCATCACTGTTTCTGCCTGTCCATTCCATATTTGAAGCTCCTAGTTTAGTTTAATCCCATTCCATCATTCCTGAGTATTGATCTTCCAATACTGATGGCATTCTAAAATCGGAAATTCTTGTTTTTGACCATGAATTGGCTGAATGTTTCTGAATTGGACATAGGGACATGGATCGGTGAGTGACAGCTAGCTTGAAAGGAAACCGATCCCTCGTGACAGCACAGTTCGTAAGTAGGTACATCTACATCCCAAATAGATTTCGTGGTTACCAATCAAAAGTTACCTTGTTGTCGTTGAGTATGAGAACAGTTGTGTTCTGAGGAACGTGTGTTGGAAATTGTGTAAATCCAACGCCTGCGCAGTCGACAGTTATGACAGGTAGCAAAGAATGATCGAGAGACCACACCGCGTTGTCCAAAGTGCATCTACATCCCGAATGGTCGTGCTTGGGGCAATCAGCTTCCAATTTCTGAAACCAGGGCACTTGGAAGTTTTGGAAAATAAATTGTTAAGTGCACAGTGATTTTTTTTTTCAAATCAATCATGGACGAAGATTGTTTTTCCTTCATTACTTCGTTCGATAAAAAAGGTTGAATGGTACCTACCTACCTTGATCCATTGCATGATGACTAATGCTGGTTTTCCTTGAAATTTGTATTCGCCGCACATGACATATTGAAGATCGACTACTTTCTTCGACAGTGATGTTTTACCATTCCTTTTACCCAGGATCCACTTCAGCTCTGAGCTGCAGTTAAAATTATTTCCTGGTGGGGCGATTAAATGTTTTATTTTACAAAATTACATGATGTAAGGAATACGACCATTTCCTCCAATAAATCAAAGAATAACATGATAATAAAAAACGGATGTATCCAAATATAGTATATTTCCATTCCACCAAAAGTAATGAGTACACTGGTTAAATCGATTTCAAAGGTCAGCTCATCATCAGTAACTAACATAAACTGAAGGTACATCATTATAATACGGCATATATATGTAAGATTCGGTTGTACTCTCATATTAGATACCATAAGACCGATGCGAGCATTGTAAACAATGTTTTCAAGACAGAGCTCAGTTCACTTCAGTAGTTGTTGTCGATACGTCGGAGAGTGCACACCCTTAGTAAATTTTTTATTTCCAAATCTGCCTTCGGAAAAAACATACGTTTTAGATTCAGGTGAGCAGTCTTTTAATTTATAGTTGTGCGTAAACAGAGGATTCAATATTATTTTCATTCATGTAGTTTGTTATTATTTTCCAATTACAGTATTGAAAAACTACATCTGGCGTTTTATTGTTAAGATAGACGAAAGAAGAGACCTATCTTACAAATCTAAAACGTATGTTTTTTCCGAAGGCAGATTTGGAAATAAAAGATTTACTATGGGCGTGCACTCTCCGACGTATCGACAACAACTACTGAAGTGAACTGAGCTCCGTCTTGAAAACATTGTTTACATTGCTCGCATCGGTCTTATGGTATCTAAGATGAGAGTACAAACGAATCTTACATATATTAGCAGAAGTGAATGTTAGCTACAGTGAAATGGGAACGTTAAATCCAATTGGCTCATAGAAGTGAAAGGAATTTAAGGGTGGGGGTGGGTACCGCTGCCAATTATGGCTGACAAGCTGAAAGGGAGCTCAAATAATGGTGAGGGCAATAATGTGGAAGGGGGAAAACCAAGCAATTGCAGGAATAAACCCAATAATGGTGAAATATGTTGAGGAATCGTCTCATTATATCCGCAAGCAAAGACGACAAAGGAGCTGAGTACAATATTTACCTTCAAATAAAAGTAGTTCTAATCCATACAAACAAACAAACATCAAATTACTCAGTTCATCTTTTTCAAAAATATTAAGATTGGACTCATTGATAAGCCTATTAATCGTATCTTTGCAGCTAGCCACATCAGTATTGATAAACAAGCTGACCACGTAAATAGAATTTTTCGGTATTTTTTGACCAAAAATTAATCTTATTCCTAAACAAAGAATAATTAGAGTAGTGAGAATTTAGTTTTTTGGCCAATTTTTAAGCAGGGGTCCCTATATAAGACTCAACTGGCCTCACCCCCTTTATGAATTTTGTGAAGACAAGATAACCTAGGAGCATGAGGGTTTATTTCCACAAGGTCTGGTTTGTACATATGTTTAAGAATGCTTTCTGAGCTGTTTACCACTTTACGGATTATTCTCGGATAGTTGTTGGTTGGATTTTGTTCTGGGCCGAATCCGACTATGTAATTTCTGAAATACGTTGTGACGCTTACGGCGTTCACAACAGTTCAAAAGAAAGTATCTTAAGGAAACTCGATAAAAGTACGTGTGTATTGTAGCCAGAAACTAGCGAACACGACTTGTTAAAACATGGTGTTGGGGGTTGTGAATGAATAAAAACGCTGCAAATTCTCTCACGGGTGTTGGTTATTCCTCGGGCCAGGAGCAAACAACAGTTGGGGAAAACAGTGAGACCCCTGACCCGAATTTCAGAGAGATCGACTTTTTGCATGAAAACACTAAAGTTATTCATTATTATTATTAATTCATTACTGATTATTATAAAGTTATTCATTCTTCGGGCTACCTCCGCTCCTCCTGGTGCGGCCAGGGGGAGTGGGTTTTGGTTGGTTATTCCTTGAATAATCAACCTATGTTTTCATGATAATGGTCAACCTCTCCGATTCGGCTCAAATTTTTTTTCTGGACGTTTCATGATGTCCTGATCAAAAAAGGTCAATGTCCGTCCGCCGTACGCCGTCCGCCGTCCATTGTCCACGCCACTTTTGGTAGTAGAAAATTTTCTAAAAATCTGAAATTTGGGTCAGGGGTCTGTTCCCAGCCGAGATGGGTCCTCGAAACTTTTCAGCCCGATCGGACCAAATTTGGAGGGGGTAGGGGTTTTTTGAAAAATGGATTTTCGAGATTTTGGGCGATTTAGGCGAGTGGGGTGTCATTTTCCACTAAATTTTGGACGCTGAATCCAATAAAATGGGTCCCAGAACAATTGGCACCCACTTGAAGAAGTTATGGGTCAAATTTGGTATTTATTACCCATTTTGAATATGTGTTTTTGGGATTTCTGCTACCTAGGCGAGTAGGGTGTCATTTTCCACTAAATTTTGGACGCTGAATCCAATAAAATGGGTCCCAGAACAATTGGCACCCACTGGAAGAAGTTATGGGTCAAATTGGGTATTTATTACCCAATTTGATTATGTGTTTTCGGGATTTCTGCTACCTAGGCGTGTGGGGTATCATTTTCCACTACATTTTGGACGCTGAATTCAATGATGTGTGTCCCAGAACGAGTGGCACCCACCGGAAGAAGTTATGGGTCAAAATGGGTATGTATCCACCCATTTTGTATGTGTCAGGATTCCTGGTGCCTAGGCGTGTGGGGTATCATATTCCACTAAATTTTGGACCCTGAATCGATTGGAATGGGTCTGGGATTCGCCACACCCACTGTTTCCCCCATTCGAGGAATAACCAACCCGTGTGTAAGAATTTGCAGATTTTTTCCACAGAGATTAGCACGGCAAAATATTATATTGGGAGAAGTCCTGGAGGACAAGCGGCGCGTTGCCGCCCAGTTTGTGAACTATTTTTCCTGATAAGTATATTATTTCAAAATGTAAACACATGGGTTGTAGCCACAAAAGGTCTGATTAGAGAGCTGTACAATTATTTTCATTAAAACATTTCAGATACTTGTTAATGTACTCTAGTTTAGTTAAAATAAAGGTATGTACTTAGTGGAATCCGAAACCTCACTCTTGACAAGCTTGAGTTGCGCCTCCTTCATAACTGATGATGTGACTATCATAAGATACCTCCGTTTTTTATTGAAAATTGAAATGGGTTTTCATTACCTCGTCGCGAATGATTTTATACGTAATAACATGGTGAATAGTTACTTCATTTCTCTCATCATTCTTCCTTATTAAGTTGGCAGCTACCCACCTCTTATGTGTAGTTGCTCCAATTTCGGGAGAAACTCAGAATGATGTTTCCCGAAAGTCCTCAATTTATTGAATGTCAAATCAAGAATCTTTAGTTGTTTCAAATTTCTAAAGGTGTCAAGATGCAACACCTGGAGCTGAAGGTGAGTAAGATTCAGAATCTGAAATGGCGACGCGATTATTTCAGAGACCAATAAAATCTATAAAATGAATCGCCATTATTGGGGTGTTTTGTGTGTTTGTTTGAGTGAGATTTGGGATGGGATCATAGGGAAACGGGTTATATATTGCGAAATATTCGACAAGATCTTTCTAGGTGGCTTACGGGTGGAAGTTTATTTTAGCTTTATCGTTATCTTGTTTACTCTTATACAGAATAGGTGTTAGGGCTCAAAACATTACATCGCTCGATGCGCTGTAATTTTTTAATGCTTCTTTTTCTTCAGTTGGGAATGTGCCTTTTACAGCTTCCGAATGATACATTTGAAATGGAATCTGCACAGATTCTTGCACTGAGCGTTCATAAAACTTTAAATCATTTATCGAATAATTCTTCAATCGACCAAATGTAAATGACAAAACATTGCAAAAGGGTAATAACGGTGGGGGGGGGGGGGGGGATCGAAATGAATGTGTATCAGTGAAACGCCTTAACGTGAAAAGTGGGCTACGTCTAATTTTACCTGGAGGTGGTCATGTTGCGGAAATTCGTGCGTGAAATGAGTTATTTGGGAATGAATTAACGTGAATCTGTACAAATGTTGAAAGTAGGAGATCAATCTTGGGTCATAGCCGTGAAACGCCACGTTGCATACAGTTAACGTCTTCAATTTTGTCCTGGGTATAATGAGAACATTTTATTTGTTAAAAACCGATTTCTACAAAACCAAAATTTTCTAGTCAAATGTTAGTTTCCCTACCCAATCAGTACAGTACCATTCACTTGTCAAATGCGCGTATATTACGCTCATGGATAAAAATAGACTTACAATGATATATATGAGTAGTCAAATTTCCCACTGCACATAACCTTGTCTGTTTTATTGAGCTCAACCTTCTCGCAGTGGTGAGGTAAGTGACGGTGACTTCTGCAGAATCCTTTTACCGTCTCGTATCGTTCCAATACTATCAATAACCATCTACAACATTCCAACGTAAATTGAATACGTGAGTTTAAACGATTGGACAGTGATGGTTTATTATGTATGGAAATGTATAAATAAACGCTTCAAATTCATACACAGGGGTTTGTTATTTCATAGACCAGGACACTCATTCCAATCGATTCAGTGTCCAAAATGTAGCGGAAAATAATCCCTCACTCACCTAGATACCAGAAATCTCAAAAATCCATTTTTTTTGAAAAACACATTGTGACCCCTCTCTCTCGCCTAGTTTTCTTGGTGTTCCAAGGTGTCTAGATCAGAATCAGCAAATGTCAGTCCACCGTCCATGCCGACTTTGGTAGTAGACAATTTTTTTAAAATCTTAAATTTGATCGGATCAAGTTGGGAGAGGGGGGAGGTCAAAATGTGTGTTTTGAAAAGTGTATACTTGAGATTTTCGGTGATCTAGGCGTGTGGGGCATTTTTACTGAATTTAGGATGCTGAATCTATTGAGACGGGTCTCGGAACGATTGGCACCCGCCGGAAGAAGTTTGGGTCAAAAAGGGCCTCTATTTACCTTTTTTTTCGAAAATGGGTGTTTTCAAGGTTCATCCATCTATCCATTTCAAAATTTTGAATATGTGTTTTCGAAATTTCTGGTACCTAGGCGTGTGGGATATAATTTTTCACTAAATTTTGGACGCTTAATCGATTGGAATGAGTCTTTGTGCTCCTGGTCCGAGGTTTCTCATTACATATGAACTGTATTAAGCAACATACATAATTTATGTACGTATATAATACGTACTGTGTTAAGCAACGTACATAATATGTACGTATTATATACTCACAGTAGATAGAATGACGTCCTCATGTTCAGCGAGGAAAATCTGTCTGAAACAACCGTGAGCTAAATCTTCGCTAATCGCATTATGTATACAAGGCGGTATCCGTAAAAATATTCTGCTGGTCGAGGGGCTCAAGAGCCGTGGGAGGGGGAGAAGGCGAGTTAATTAGTAGGCGTGAGGAGGTTTGTGTGAATAATAGGTTGAGGACGGACAGCACGGACAAATTTGGTTGTTTTGGAAAATGAGCAAGTTTACCAACGATGATTTAGGTTAAAATATAAATTTTTAGCTAATGAGTCTGACGTATCCCTAAAGATAGCAAATTTGTCTGACGAAGAGGTCACATAAGCGTTTTTATGACGTGGCAGGGGCGCAGCACCTCAGGACTCAGTTTTAATTTTAAAATGTGATTTTAAAAGAAATGCGGTTATTGCACATGTCATAGCCTTGTGCTATAATTAAATAATTTAGACACTATTTTGGGTACGTTGAAAAAAGGAGCGGGTTCTCGGTCGATTTTGGTTGGTTATTCCTTGAATAATCAACCTATGTTTTCAGGATAATGGTCAACCTCTCCAATTCGGCTCAAAAAAATTTTCTGGACCTTTCATGGTGTCTGGATCAAAGAAGGTCAATGTCCGTACGCCGTACGCCGTCCTGTTGTACCTACGCTAGACCGTTTCCGAGGCCGTGTGGCCCATAACAGTCTTCCCTGATTTTCAGCGTCTGATCATATTGGGGAGTCCTGCTCCATGGCTCTATGGCTTCCCCCGTACAATAGGCTGCTCCGCCCCCAAGCTGAAGGGCGTAGGTGGGAGTTTTTGGGACTTAGTGCTTTTGTGGCGGCATTCACTCGCCTTGCCACTTGGCATCACTGAACTTACAGGCATTTTATAGAGGTACCAATTCAGGAAGACCCCACCTGTGTCCTCCGCACTGGCATTTTTCTTCACTCACTCATGTGTGTCTCCACAGCCCTGCAAGGGAGTCTCTTGCTAGAACGTTTTAGGTAGAGCGAGTACTCAATATTCCTCCCGTTCCTGGATAAAAACCTAAAATTTAACGTTAACTAGCCTAAACAGAAATATCACAGGTAAAATCCCTTGCATTTAAAATCACACCCGTACGCCGTCCATTGTCCGCGCCGTTTTTGGTAGTAGAAAATTTTCTAAAAATCTGAAATTTGGGTCAGGGGTCTGTTCCCGGCCTAGGACAGTCCTCGAAACTTTTCAACCCAATCGGAGCAAATTTGGGCGGGGTAGGGGTCAAAATGTGTTTTTTGAAAAATGGATTTTTCAAGATTTTGGGCGATCTAGGCGAGTAGGGTATCATTTTCACAGCCATTTTTTAGGGCCACTTTTCACAGCTCTTAAATTTTCAAAGGTCGATTTTGGAAGTTAAGTTATCCATCCTTCATTTTTGTTGCAGCCTGCACCTAGTTCAAAGAAGTGTTTGATATTTTTCATTAAAGATATTTTATTGTAATGTGACATTTGTTGAACTCTCGTCTGTCTTCTCAACGCGGTATATCAATGTTTGGCAACTTATCGGTAACACTCGATTCGAAAGCGCCTGCGATTCGAACGACGCTAGGCTGCAATGGTGAAATGTGTTGTATTATTAGAATTTTGTTCATATCCAATTCCCCGAAAACGCATGAAGAAATAGTAATGATACAGCTCTCTGAATACCTGAGTCAAATAATATTCTCTCCTCTTTGCAGTAGGGGGGGGGTGTCGATGTTCCGATGTTTCCAAATCATCGATATTTTTCCCCAAACATCGATGTAATTTTCATCGAAGTTATATAAAACAAAATGTTAAGATCTTTAGCTGTAACTACATCCTAAAACAGAGATTTTTACATGGAGTCGTGTAATTGAATAAATTCAAGACAAATTTCAGGACAAAAAAAATTTACAGTGTTCTTCAAACTTCATTTCCGACAATGGTTTTGTAAAAATGTCAGCCCTTTGATATTCAGTTGGACAGTAAGCAATATCAATTTCATTATTAACATATTTTTCGTGGATATAATGGTAACGCACATCGATGTGTTTACCTCCTGTTGACAATTCCTGTTTTAAAAAGATTGATAGAACTTTGGTTATCAATGTTCAAACAAGATTTTATTTCGACACCCAACAGTTCTTCTATCAGTGATTTAAGGTAGCAAATTACCTTACAGCAATCAGCTGCAGCAACGTATTCGTCTTCAGTCGAACTCAGAGTGACAATGGGCTGTCTTCTTTAGCACCAAGTGATTGGTCCGCCTCCGTAAGTCAAGACATACCCAATGGTACTTCTTCGATTTTCTTTATCGCCTGCGTAGTCCGAGTCGCTGAATGCGTTCAAGATCTTGAGGTCGCCATTATTTGGAAATTGCAAACCCTTAGATTTGGTTCCAGCCAAGTATCTGAAAATTCTTTTTAGGGCGTTCATGTCTTGTTGCACATAATTATCCATTCGTCTGCTTATCATACCAACGGCAAGGGCGACATCAGCTCTGGTTTTTGTGGAAAGATGCAGAAGACTTCCAACTGCTTCTCTGAATGGATATATATTACCTTTTTAGTTGATTCTTCATCATGACTATTATCGTTTACTGCTGGGGCTCTTACAGGTCTAGCGTCACTCATTCGAAATCTTCTTGAAATTGAGTTCAAATAATTTTCCTGAGTTAGAATGATTCCAGTAGCACTGTGTTGAATTTCCATTCCCAAGAAAGTAGACGGATTTTCTTCAGACTTCAAGGAGAATTCATTTTTGAGCTCGTTGACAACCTTACGAAGTTCTTCGGCGTTTCTTCCAATTGCTATTCCATCATCAACGTAAATTCCGAGAATGACTGATCCACTGATGTTTTTGAAAAGGCAACGATCAGTTTTTAAATTGTTTAACCCCAATTTTCTTAGAGTTTCGGTAAATCGTCCGCTCCAAATTGCGCTGGCTTCTCTGAGGCCATACAAACTCTTCTTTAGTCTACAAACCACCCCAGGGTTATCGTATCCTTCATAAAAATTTCTATATTTAGATTTCCATAAAGGAATGCAGTTTTTATATCAAATTTTATCATGTGCCAATTTTTTGAAGCAGCGATAGAGAAAATAACTCGAAGTGAATCTGAACTCATAACAACTGTATGTTTCGTGAAGTCGACATAATTTTGCAAGCAACCGCGTACAACCAGACGAGCTTTGTACGTATCATCTTCTTTGATTCGAAAAACCCATCGATTCGATAAAGTTTCCTTCCCTTGGGCTTCCTTTTGGTTGGTTATTCCTTGAATAATCAACCTATGTTTTCATGATAATGGTCAACCTCTCCGATTCGGCTCAAAATTTTTTTCTGGACGTTTCATGATGTCCTGATCAAAAATCTGCAAATTCTTACACACGGGTTGGTTATTCCTCGAATGGGGGAAACAGTGGGTGTGGCGGGTCCCAGACCCATTCCAATCGATTCAGGGTCCAAAATTTAGTGGAATATGATACCCCACACGCCTAGGTAGCAGAAATCCCGAAAACACATAATCAAATTGGGTAATAAATAACCAATTTGACCCATAACTTCTTTCAGTGGGTGCCAATTGTTCTGGGACCCATTTCATTGGATTCAGCGTCCAAAATTTAGTGGAAAATGACACCCTACTCGCCTAGGTAGCAGAAATCCCAAAAACATATTCAAAATGGGTAATAAATACCCAATTTGACCCATTACTTCTTCAAGTGGGTTCCAATTGTTCTGGGACCCATTTTATTGGATTCAGCGTCCAAAATTTAGTGGAAAATGACACCCCACTCGCCTAAATCACCCAAAATATCGAAAATCCATTTTTCAAAAAACCCCTACCCCCTCCAAATTTGGTCCGATCGGGCTGAAAAGTTTCGAGGACCCATCTCGGCTGGGAACAGACCCCTGACCCAAATTTCAGATTTTTAGAAAATTTTCTACTACCAAAAACTGCGTGGACAATGGACGGCGGACGGCGTACGGACATTGACCTTTTGGTTGGTTATTCCTTGAATAATCAACCTATGTTTTCATGATAATGGTCAACCTCTCCGATTCGGCTCAAAATTTTTTTCTGGACGTTTCATGATGTCCTGATCAAAAAAGGTCAATGTCCGTCCGCCGTCCATTGTCCACGCCGTTTTTGGTAGTAGAAAATGTTCTAAAAATCTGAAATTTGGGTCAGGGGTCTGTTATCAGCCGAGATGGGTCCTCGAAACTTTTCAGCCCGATCGGACCAAATTTGGAGGGGGTAGGGGTCAAAATGTGTTTTTTGAAAAATGGATTTTCGAGATTTTGGGTGATTTAGGCGAGTGGGGTGTCATTTTCCACTAAATTTTGGACGCTGAATCCAATAAAATGGGTCCCAGAACAATTGGCACCCACTGGAAGAAGTAATGGGTCAAATTGGGTATTTATTACCCATGTGGGTGACTTCAGCCGAATAGACAAACAAAACATATCGTCATATCCTGTTGTTTATAACCAGCTGTTAAACTTAGCAACCAATTTTGAGCAGTTGCCTACAATTCTTTTTACTGTCCGAGCTTTTTATTCGTACCATTCAATTCAATTTAATACAATTATTATAGCCTTCTAAATTACCTACGTTTTCTCAATATTATATTAGTAAATTAGTGTCGTAGTGCCCCATAGATACACCCATCTTGAATATGTGTTTTCGGGATTTCTGCTACCTAGGCGAATAGGGTGTCATTTTCCACTAAATTTTGAACGCTGAATCCAATAAAATGGATCCCAGAACAATTGGCACCCACTGGAAGAAGTAATGGGTCAAATTGGGTATTTATTACCCAATTTGATTATGTGTTTTCGGGATTTCTGCTACCTAGGCGTGTGGGGTATCATTTTCCACTACATTTTGGACGCTGAATTCAATGATGTGTGTCCCAGAACGATTGGCACCCACCGGAAGAAGTTATGGGTCAAAATGGGTATGTATCCACCCATTTGGTAAGTGTCAGGATTTCTGGTACCTGGGCGTGTGGGGTATCATATTCCACTAAATTTTGGACCCTGAATCGATTGGAATGGGTCTGAGACCCGCCACACCCACTGTTTCCCCCATTCGAGGAATAACCAACCCGTGTGTAAGAATTTGCAGATTTTAATTTCCAATCTGATGAAAAGTACTACTTACCTGTTGTGGAGGATGATAATGAAAACGCACCGCACATTTTCAGGGAGGAATGGGAATGTATTCATGCTGAATACATTTCATAGGCGTAATTACTTCGTAAATTGATTTTTACAATATTGCTATGAAGATGTCGAGATGGGATGCACCGGGGAGGACTTCCGCCCCGTTGCCAGACCCCAAGCAAGCAGATCCCATATTGCAAGTTGGTTCTCTAAACTTTTCAGCCCAAATTTTGGGAAGGTATAGGTAATAATGTGTTCTTTTTAAGACTCGATTTTCCAGATTTTCTGGGAACTTGGCACATAAGGTATATTCCACCTTCTTCCCCACGCTCTCAGTCAAGGTAGTTTTTTTTTTTCTTTTTAACTAATCCAACTTTAGATAAACCATTTGGCCCACTGCTATCTACATCCGGAATCGTGCGGAAATCAATCCGGATCCCATCTAAATCAGTTTATGTTATAAAGAAAAATGACAGCCTACACGCCCTAGAAATTTCATAAAAACCAATTTCGAAATTACCATATTTACCATATCCTGCCTCTGTTTGCGGCGATCGGGTTAAAATAGTTAACTACCAAGTAATAACCAGAATGCAATCAAAGTAGAAATTCCTTCTTTTTTTAATGGACTTTTATTGACAGTAAGGCGGCTTTCCTGGGACTTCATCGTTTTAAATCCTCACCCCTTATAACGTAAAACAAAAACAAAAAATGTTTGAGGCGGAGTTTTTCGTGAAGATTAGTATACATGAATGCAGTACTAAAAATATAAATATATATAATAGAATAAAAAATATACAGGGTGGAGCGCGCAAGACAAATGGATTTATAAAGGGCGCCCTACCAGACTGAACGGTCGCAGGTATCTGGAGTGGGGTTCATTTGAAAAAGGGGATTGGGAAGTTTATTTTAGTCATGTGCATCCCTAAAAAATGGTAGTCGTCCAGGAATTGAAGCCACGTGATTACGAAGCAAGACAAATCGCGAGTGAAAACATGCTTGCTGTATTGCCGCGAGACGCTATCGTTTTCTTCTCTGACGAGGCACATTTCCATCCCAGTGGTTGCGTCAATAAACAGAATATGCGCTACTGGAGTGAGAAGAACCCCAGAGAGCTCCACCAGAGGCCTCTTCACTCTGATAGGGTAAAAGCATGGTGTGCAATTTCGAGAAATGGGATAATTGGGCCTTATTTTTTCGAGAACAACGGCAGAGCCGTTTCCGTCAACTCGGCGCGTTAGTTAACCATGATTCAGGAGTTTTTCTTGCCTGCATTGGATGAAATGGAACTGGAAGACGTCTGGTTTCAGCAGGACGGGGCAACCGCCCACACAGCATGGACAGTGATGGAGTTTTTGAGAGGAAGGATCCCTGAGAGGCGATTTGAACTGGCCAGCGCGGTCACCAGATTAGCCCCCTGCGATTTTTTCCTGTGGGGCTACCTCAAATCCAAGGTTTACAATGATCGTCCCAGGATCCTAGAAGCCCTCAAGGACAACATCAGAGCCAACATCGCCGAACTACCCATTGAAATGCTTCAAAGAGTTCACGAAAACTTCAGGAAACGTCTTCTTCAGTGTATTCAGAGTGAGGGCTCCCATTTGCCACATACGCTATTCAAAACCGGCGAGCAATGAGCCACCATGGTACGCAATTACATGAAAACGCTTGTCAGAGAAACCGAGCTGCAGAGTGAATATGTATAACAATAAACCTCATCCTCTTCAATTTACCCCAAAATCTGACGGTCTACGCAATATGATATCAAGGTCAAAACAGAGTGAGAGGCAAAAGTCGGGTTTACCTGATAACGATATATTTCATTAGTCACTTATGTATCAGATTCTATAATAAAATTTCAATATACAATGAAAATAATAAACCGATATACATAGTCTGAATGCAGTTATTTGGGACATCCATAAATTAGATGAACTTTCAAAATAAGTAGCAGCTCTGTAGTTACCCTGATCATCAGCATACTTCATTGGCTGATGTGTGCTCTCATGTGGGTTTTCAGGTTCCATGCCCGCGAAGCTCTGTAGTCGCATTGATCGCAAGCATATGGTTTGATGCCTGTGTGAGTACTCATGTGGGTTTTCAGGTTCCATGCCTGTGCAGCTCTGTAGTTACATTGACCACAAGCATATGGTTTGGCGCCTGTGTGAGTACTCATGTGCCTTTTCAGACTGCCTGCCAGTGCAGATCTGTAGTCACACAGATTACAAGCATATGGTTTGTTGCCTGTGTGAGCACTCATGTGGCTTTTCAGTTGCACTGCCTGTACAGCTCTGTAGTCACATTGATCACAAGCATATGGTTTGTTGCCTGTGTGAGCACTCATGTGGTTTTTCAGCTGCCCTGCCTGTATAGCTCTGTAGTCACATTGATCACAAGCATATGGTTTGTTGCCTGTGTGAGTACTCATGTGGTTTTTCAGAGTGCTTGCCCGTGCAGCTCTGTAGCCACACTGACCACAAGTATTTGTTTTGGCGCCTGTGTGAGTACTCATGTGCCTTTTCAGATTGCCTGCCTCTGCAGTTCTGTAGTCACACAGACCACAAGCATATGGTTTGTTGCCTGTGTGAGTACTCATGTGGTTTTTTAGAGTGCCTGCCTGTGCAGCTCTGTAGTCACATTGACCACAAGCATATGGTTTGATGCCTGTGTGAGTACTCATGTGGGTTTTCAGGTGCCCTGCCTGTACAGCTCTGTAGTCACACTGGTCACAATGATAGGGTTTTGCGCCTGTGGACATTTCCTTGCAGTTCCAGCTTTCCTTTTCATCCTTTATATCAGAGAGGTTCATCTTGAGGTTGGTGTTGGCTTCCAGAAATTCAATCTAAACAAATACAGAACATAACGTTTCAGTTCCTAAGCGCCCAGCATTATGACATGAAATAAATGTAACTTCTGAACTCGCAAAACATTACCTCAAATATTTTGGTTCTCAGGAGTGTCAGTTGAAGATAGTGAAGATCACTAGAAACAAGGATGTCCTCACTGGAAACGTTGGGGGTGAACTGAGAACTTCACTGGTGGGAACTGTATTGTTGAGGGAGGACAGTTATGAGAGCTTGACCTGGATGAAGGGTGGGGGTCAGGTCACATGTACCTGACTCCACTCACCTGTCACCCCCTCAGCCATGAAAGGAGGCATTCCTTTCCAGGGGTGTTTGAACTAGGGATGGGTATCAGATTGAAAAAGTCGATGTTTACTATTCAATGTTTTTTGGACTTCAAACATCGATGTGTTAAAAAAAATTGTATGAAAAACATCGAAGTTTTTTACAAAAATTATTACGAGTTTACACTACATCTCTTGGGAGGCATTGCGAAAGAGGTAAAAATCAAAAAACATGAAAAACAATCAAAACTCAAAAGCAAAACCAATGCAGTACAAAAAGATTCAAAAACTGTTATAAAGTGAGAAGTGAGGGCTGGTGGTGGTGGTTTTCTTCATCATTATGCATGTCTTATCTAGAGTCAACCATGGCTGACTATAGGCGACTTGACATTAAGCGACCTACATAGAGTGATAATTATGGTCAAGATGCAGGTTACGAATTGAAACGGTTGAATTCAATTTGGTTAACTATAAATTGAAACGTAAATTATGAGGGTAATGTAGGTATTTTGGGAGAAAGGAAAAAGACGTCGATGTCTAGGAAAAAACATCGGAAGCAAAATATCGATCTCAAAACAAACATGTTTTTAGGAAAACATGTTTTCCAAACATCGAGGATTCGATACCCATCCCTAGTTTGTTGCAGCACAATATAAGCTCTAAACAGCTGTGTTGTTGTTGAAGCATGAAGATGCTCCACAGCTGTAGGTATTTTGAACTTTCGAAATAGGTAGGTAGGTGTCCATTTGACCCATACATTCGATAGACGCCAATTGGTCTGGGAATCGTCTCAATCAATTCATCGTCCGAATTTGAGAGGAAAATGACACCACACGAGCCTAGATCGCCAAAAAAGTCAACGATTCATTCGCTAATACGGCCATAACCTACTCAATGTGCAAGACTCCATTCACAAATGTGATTACACCATTGGAGATAGCACCAAACAATCCATATGATGTGCCCCTAAACGTACCGAATAGTTAAGTACTAGTATTCTCTAATTCAGCATAAAGTTAGGGGGTAACCCGAAGTATAGGGACCACTGTCACGGAATCAACTGATAGCAATGATAACGCGCATACGGTGACTATCGATACTCCATTTTAGCTTCATTTTGTTATTAAATACGTAACATTGTTCCGATAATTATTTATTCGATTTTCATTTTACGCCATGTGTTGAGATACCTTTTCTGTGTGTAAAAGTACGAAGTAAGGCAGTCCAGTTTATTTCAATTTAGTATTTTCTCTCGTTTTTACAAAAACAAATATGGCGGACAGGGATATAATATTTCGCGTATATCGATGGTGCGCTCGACAGCGTACTATCGATACTTGCACTTATCAGTCGAAACATTTCGTCCCAAACGGACCAAATTTGGTGCAGGGGGGAGGTGGGGGTCAAAATGCGCTTTTTGAAAATGGATTTCTAGGATTTTTAGCGATCTAGGCACGTGGGGTATCATTTCCCAATTAACTTTGGACGCTGAATCGAACAAAATGGGTCCGGGAACGATCGGGGCCCTCTGGATAAGGTAATGGGTCAAAATGGGTGCCTATCTACCCATTTCGAATGTGTGTTTTAGAGATTTCTGGTACTTAGGTGTGTGGGGTATCATTTTCCACTGAATTTTGGACCCTGAACCGATTGGAAAGGGTCCGGGACCCGCCACACCCACTGTTTACATTTTGCCCATGTTGAAGAAATGAGTCTCCATGCGCCTGTTTCGAGGAATAACCAACCCCTGTGAAATAATTTGCAGTGTTTTTGATCAGGACATCATGAAACGTCCAGAAAAAAATTTTGAGCCGAATCGGAGAGGTTGACCATTATCATGAAAACATAGGTTGATTATTCAAGGAATAACCAACCAAAAAGGTCAATGTCCGTCCGCCGTACGCCGTCCATTGTCCACGCCGTTTTTGGTAGTAGAAAATTTTCTAAAAATCTGAAATTTGGGTCAGGGGTCTGTTCCCAGCCGAGATGGGTCCTCGAAACTTTTCAGCCCGATCGGACCAAATTTGGAGGGGGTAGGGGTTTTTTGAAAAATGGATTTTCGAGGTTTTGGATGATTTAGGCGAGTGGGGTGTCATTTTCCACTAAATTTTGGACGCTGAATCCAATAAAATGGGCCCCAGAACAATTGGCACCCACTGGAAGAAGTTATGGGTCAAATTGGGTATTTATTACCCAATTTGATAATGTGTTTTCGGGATTTCTGCTACCTAGGCGTGTGGGGTATCATTTTCCACTAAATTTTGGACGCTGAATTCAATGATGTGTGTCCCAGAACGATTGGCACCCACCGGAAGAAGTTATGGGTCAAAATGGGTATGTATCCACCCATTTTGTATGTGTCAGGATTTCTGGTGCCTAGGCGTGTGGGGTATCATTTTCCACTAAATTTTGGACCCTGAATCGATTGGAATGGGTCTGGGACCCGCCACACCCACTGTTTCTCCCATTCGAGGAATAACCAACCCGTGTTTACCTTAGAAAGGACTTGTGATGAGCAAACAACAGTAGCCAAACCCAGGCCATGCAAGTTGACCACCTTTGAAAACTGGGGTCCATGGAATTTATCTTTTAGAAGTGAACTGAGGAGAGATCATTCTGAACCTGAGTCAAAGTAGAAATCAAAACGCTCATCATTATGTTGCAGAGATCCCTTGGGGTTGACTACACATAAGCCAACGCACTTGTCTGTCTGTTTTCCAGGATTTTGGCCGCTGATGAATCAAGGTCCTCCATTGTTCAGTTTCTTGGGGCATCCAGAGGATAGGTGGTCTTTCTGGCCACAGGCATAGCAAACAGGGTTAAAAGGCTGTCCTGATTTTGAATAGAAGCTGTGCCAGTTGTCTGCTGCAGTTGCTTGCACTGTTGGTCAGATCTTGGGGCTGTAGCAAATCTGGGAGAGTTGCTCTGGTAATTTCTGGGCTGAAAAGGGCTTGAAGATGGACGAAACTTCTTGGTATCGCGGTCTCCAGAAGAAGAATTCTCAGTAGGTCTCTTGTATGAGAGTGATAAGTGCATAAATAAATAGTGCATAGATATAATGCATAGATAAATGTACTAAAAACCAAAAAAAAACAACAATAAAATAGATACATTTGTGGGAATTATAAACATATGCATAGGCTAGACTAAAATAAAACCGTGGGCCGAGAAATTACTTACCTACTATTTTCTTGCTCATGGAAATTCCATCAGTCATACACTCCATGTAAATACAAGAGATGTTTCAACTAGTTTATCGTTGGACACTCACGCTGCTGGCTGGCGAGGAATCGTTTCCCTGCTCGTAGTTTGTCTTTAATCGGCAAAACATAATATCATATTGATAAAAATACTGCGCGCTCGAAACCCTAAAACTCGCTTATAATTGAGCTTGTTTCCACATTCTAGCCCTACTTAACACACGCCCATCGTTGTCGGTTGAACAACTGCCTAATTATAGTTAACATTAGAAAACAAATAAATCGACGATTGTAGACAATTGACGTGCCCCACGGTTTTATTTTAGTCTAGTCTATGCATATGTTTATAATTCCCACGACTGTATCTATTTTATTATTTTTTGGTTTCTAGTACATTTATTTTTAACATTGCAATGTATACATTGCCGTTATGTTGTATACAACATAAAACCGTTTAACTTGAAAAGTTTTTCATTCTAACATTACCGAGTCTATTATATCTACCATTCACTTGAAAAGCTGGAAGCGAATGGCTCGGACAGGTCCATGTCCTATTGGCCAAAGATATTCCGGTTGAACTGTGCTATTAGGTGCGCACCCCCTGTTATCACTTATGACCTTCCTGCACGTTTCGATATATCGATTTTTGAAACACAACAGGGATGTTTTTTTCTTTCCAAATACGCCCCCAAATTAAATAGACAACAGAGATGTTTTTTTATTTTTAAATACGCCCCCGAGTTAAATACACAACAGGGATGTTTTTTTCTTTCCAAATACGCCCCCGAGTTAAATACACAACAAAATGTTCAAATATGTTGCAGAAGAATTCGAAGTATCGAGGGAACTAAGTTCTTTTCTTCGATATATCGAATTTAGTGATAAGAGGGGGTGCGCACCTAATTCGACAGTTTTACCGATATTCCACGACAAAAGAGCCATTAATTTAGTTGTTGGAAAGTAATCTAAAAATATTTACTGTGATACTTAAATTACCTAATAAAAAATAATCGAGTTCTGCGGAGAAGCGCCTTCAATCATACCAACACTATAACGGCATACCCACACAACATTTAAATCAGAAATAACCCCCAATCCGAAGACGAAGAAGAAAAGGTTGTCCTCTTCTCTAACCTTTGCAGTTTGCAGTAACAGATGTAGAGAAATCATGTCGAGTGAAGAGGTGAGTTCTCTATTTATATTCTTTGTTTTCACATTTCACGGAAAATATAAACCGAACGAGTTTGAGTTTGAATTCGGCACTTCTTACTGTGATCCAAGAAGTACACTGACGCTTTTCAGGTTGTGAAAATTCTCAAAGATCTCCCGTTGAAGGTGCAAACATCCAGCCTCGCCGGCAGGAAAGAGGTCTTTACGGATGTTCAATCGATTTTACCGAATCCTGGTGAGCTGCTAAAACGTGTTGAGCAAACGTTGATTTATCTACGACATTGTATGTCGTAGTATATATTATTATAGTATTATACTAGCCCGAATGCTTGGTTGAAAACGGCCCGGTAGAAATCCGAGTTCAACGATGACGTGAGGGTTGTCAATCCCCCTGTCATCGATTCATTATTTAGACCTCCCGAGATATGTATGAAAGTCGGATTTGCATCCTGACAGATAATGTTTAGTCAATCTTGCCTCTCCGTTTAAAAGCTGCCATTTTCCCCTTCTTAGCAGTTATGTTTCTAAATTCCTACTTTCCAAGCAGCTCATGCACATGAGCTGTACACTCAAACTGTGCCCAGCATAGTACTTTGTCTCTGTACTTGGACCCCTTGTAAAGTCGTTTGTACTTGATTAACTCTACTATACTTTAACGTATTCCGTACCGGTTACACAGGGTGCGGCATCATAACCTCCTTTTTTTAAATCGTAATAAAACACATTGTACGAATCAAAAAAGTTTCATTTTTTAATATAATGAAAGTACAAACTCAAAGTTTTGTTGAACATGGTTATGAGCATCAAATAAGTTAGGTGACGTCCCTCATTCTCTACAAACTGGGTGAACCGATTTCTGGCATTTGTCATATTTCTTACCAGCATATCAGACGGTGTGTTGGCAATCCCTTCCTGAGTGATGTTCTTCAAATCTTATAGGTTCCGTGGTTTCCAAAAATTCCAAAAAATTAATTGAAATATCAAAAAACCCAATAGAAAAAAAAAAAAAAAAAAAAAAAAAAAAATACTAGGGGCTATATAGGGGGATCGGGCCAGCCATTCCAAGTCACCCCTAATTGAAATTAGGCGACTACTTCACCAAATGTGTAGGGAATGGGTGACGTCATCTGGCTGATTTGACCTTTTTTGATCTAGACACCTTGAAACGTCCAGAAAAAAAATTTGAGCCGAATCGGAGAGGTTGACCTTTTGATTATTCAAGGAATAACCAACCAAAACCTCGGACCAAGGTAAACAGTGGGTGTGGCTGGTCCCGAACCAATTCCAATCGATTCAGGGTCCAAAATTAGTGGAAAATTATACCCCACACGCCTAGGTACCAGAGATCTCGAAAACAGACATTCGAAGTGGGTAGATACATACCCATTTTGACTCATAACTTCTTCCAGTGGTTACCAATCGTTCTGGGACCAATTTCATTGGATTCAGTGTACAAAATTTAGTGGAAGATGATACCCGACTGGCCCAAAATCTCGAAAATCCATTTTTCAAAAAACACATTTTGACCCCTACCCCGCCCAAATTTGGTCTGATCGGGCTGAAAAGTTTCGAGGACTGTCCTAGGCCGAGAACAGACCCCTGACCCAAATTTCAGATTTTTAGAAAAATTTTTACTACCAAAAACGCCGCGGACGGACATTTTGGTTTTTTGATCTAGACACCTTAAAACGCCCAGAAAAAAAAATTTTGAGCCGAAAAGGAGAGGTTGACTTTTTGCATGAAAACATAGGTTGATTATTCAAGGAATAACCAACCAAAAGGTCAATGTCCGTCCGCCGTCCGCGCCGCTTTTGGTAGTAGAAAATTTTCTGAAAATCTGAAATTTGGGGTCTGTTCCCGGCCTAGAACGTTCCTCGTAACTTTTCAGACCGATCGAACTAAGTTTGAGCGGAGTAGGGGTCAGTATGTGTTTTTGAAAAATGAATTTGGACGATCTAGGCGAGTGGGATATCATTTTCCACTAAATTTTGGACGCTGAATCCAATGAAGTGGGTCCCAGAACGTAATAACTTAGTAAAAAGAATCTATTTAAAAGTTTTATTACTAAAATTTAAAAGTTCTTTAAAATTTTGATAGCACTTATATATCTTGTGAAGCTGCACCTGCTATAGTATGTAACGTAATTACTAACAATCTTATGGTTTCAGCTCTGACCGAACAAGTGGTTCGTGGGATATTCAGAGTCCTCCAACTCTCCGTGTCTCGGTATCGAGATTCGTTGTCGCAGAAATATCTGTTGAACATCGTGACTTCCCTCAGTCAAATTCATCCTGATTGGACTATCAAGCATCTGACGCCGGTAATTTCCAATTTAGCAAGTGGGAATGCGACGATAGCCGCCACGTAAGTACGAATCCCTATTTACTTTGAAACGGTAAATGTTAAAATTGTTTGCATTAATTAGTTTCTTTTATAGCAAAAGCACAGCCCAACAATGCATTCATGTACTGAAATGGAGTTGTTCTGTGGTGATAAACGCCTTGCGCAAAGCTACTGGCGAGACGAAAGACGAGCTCCGCAGCCTCTGCTCATCGCAAGCAATGCTCGTGTCATCGATATTCGCTGCAGCCCATCCAAAGTTAGTTTGTATTCTAGTGTTTTTTGTTGGTTATTCCTTGAATAATCAACTTATGTTTTCATGCTCACGGTCACGGAAAGTCAAATATCTCCGATCTGTCCCAACATTTTTTTTTTTGACGTCCGTGGACGTCCGCCGTCCACGCCGTTTTTAGTAGTAGACATTTTTCTAAAAATCTGAAATTTCGGTCAGGGATCCTTTTCTGGCTCTAATTGGTCCTCTAAACTTTTAACCCGATCGGGCCAAACTTGAAGGGGGTGGGGGTCAAATCGTGTTTTGGTTGGTTATTCCTTGAATAATCTACCTATGTTTTCATGCAAAAGGTTGATCTCTCCGATTCGGCTCAAAATTTTTTCTGGACGTTTCAAGGTGTCTAGATCAAAAACGCTGCAAATTCTTACGTTGGTTATTCCTCGGACCAGGCGCATGGAAACTGATTTAAAAACATGGGGGAAATGGGGAAAACGGTGGGTGCGGCGGGTCCCAGACCCATTCCAATTGATTCAGTGTCCATGATTAGTGGAAAATGATACCCCACACGCCCAGGTACCAGAAATCTCATAAACACATATTCAAAATGAGTAATATGTTGTGGCGGGAATGGGAGGTGGGGGATGAATCCCACATCCCACTTCTGATGTTGTAGCGGGAACTGCCCTTTCCCGGTACTCTTCCTCTTCATCAATCAATTCACCTTCCTCCTGATAAGGGTCCATGGCGATTGATAAACACGATGACTTAAATGAACTAATTATATTGGAAACAGTGTTGAAATAACTAAATAAAGAATGTCAGGAATAGATGGCAAAACGAATGGCACAAGACTGCGAAGTTCCCTGGTCGGTGACTCGATGCGGACTCCCAAAGAAAAGATACACGCCAAGGGGATGAACGTACCCCCCTCACAACTCCTTTTCTCCCACTCGTCCACCCAGGGCGCATCGCTGACGATCTCACTGATAGCCCTGTGACATTGCGCGAGTAGCCAGGCGCCTACAAATATATACCCTATTTGACCCATAATTTCTTCCAGTTGGTGCCAATCGTCCTGGGACCCACTTCATTGGATTCAGCGTCCATGATTTAGCGGAAAATGATACCCCATACGCCTAGGTTCCAGAAATCTCAAAAACACATTCAAAATGGGTAGTATATACCCAATTTGACCCATAACTTCTTCCAGTGGGTGCCGATCGTTCTGGGACCTATTTCATTGGATTCAGCGTCCAAAATTTAGTGGAAAATGATACCCCACTCGCCCAAAATCTCAAAAATCCATTTTCAAAAAAAAAAAAAAAAAACCTTTTTGGTTGGTTATTTCTGGAATAATCAACCTATGTTTTCATGCAAAAAGTCAACCTCTCCTTTTCGGCTCAAAAATTTTTTTTCTGGGCGTTTTAAGGTGTCTAGATTAAAAAGGTCAATGTCCGTCCGCCGTTGATATACCTGCCCTAGACTGTTCCTGAGGCCATGTGGCCCATTACAGTCTATCCCAGTCGTGTTTTCCCTTTTTCTTTTCTTTGCGCTAGATCATTGGGAGCCCTGCTCTATGGCTCTACGGCTTCCCCGTATATCAGGTACCCCACCCTCTTCCGGCGTCCGCCTGCCTGTGGCAGCCCAGGGTGGATCTCGTGGAGGTGCCGGGTTTTCCAAGGGGTCTTTTAGTTCAATCTTTTGCTCTGCTAGGCCTCCGTACTAACGCGCCTTTTCTTGTGCTTGCGGTCTTCCATCATTGGCATGTAATGAGCTTTAGGGTGGGGGTGGCTGTGGAGCTGTTGGGACTTAGTGCTTAATGTGGTGGTGGCGGCACTTACTCGCCACATTACTGGGCTTCACTGAACGTACAGGCATTTTGTAGGGGTACCTAAATAGGAAAACACCCCACCTGTGTCCTCCACTCCAGTTCATTCTTCACCCTTTTCTTTGTGCTCCACAGTCCTGCGAAGGAGTCCTTTGCTAAAACGCTGTAGGTAGGGCAAGTACTAGGATATACCTCCCCTGCCTGGATAAAAACCTAAATTTAACTATGCCTAGCCTAAAAAAAAAAAAAAAAAAAAAAATATATATATATAACAGGCGCATATCACATTTTATTTAAAAGACTAGGGAGGGAAGAGAGTACTTGTTATTCCTCCTTCCCCAAAGGCTTAGGTCTAGACCAACCCTGAGCACACCCACCACCTGGCCGGTAGGGAGGGGGATAAATCCCCGCCAGCCAGCCGAGCCCACCCTTCCTAAAGTGGCCCTCCTGGTTCCCGTCTTGTAGGGTTTCCCGTACTGCAGGGTGTTACTAGCCCAGAAGAGCCGACAGCCCAGAAAAAAAAAAAATAAATTAATTAAAAAATAAAAATAAAAAATAAAATAAATAAATAAATAAATAAAATTAAAATCAATAAATAAGGCCCCTGCGCCAGGCACAGAAATAACCAAACCTAACCAATATGCTGCCTCCCCAGAGACTGGCAGGGTCCCCCAACCAGCGACACAAACACTTACTAATACTAATATCACGTCGCTTAACCTATACACATCCAGTCACATATATTCACATTCACACAGATGAATAAATATAGAGGCAAACATACTGGGGAGAGGAGAGTACTGGTATAATTTCCTCCCTCTCCCTTCTAAAAGAACCTATCCTATGAATAAAACCTACGTAAAAAAAAAAACCCTTTATTGATGGCAATTCGTCGCTCTACCTCATGACGTGGACTCCTTCGCCTCTTAGTGCAGCCCAGGCCAACGCAAACTTTCTGAATGCCCCAAATTTCTGACACGTGTCAATCAGTTCAGAGAGTTCGCCTGTCGTGTCAGCCCAGGACTGCAATCCGGCTCTAGCGGCGTCATGCAGGGGGCAGTTCCTGATTATGTGTTCAGCTGTTTCTTCTGGAGCACCACATGGGCAGGATGGGTGCTCTCGTCTGTGGAAGAAGTGGAGCTTTGCGCTGAAGTTGCCATGGCCTGTTATTAATTGGGTCACCTCGTAGCCTGGTTCTAGGTAACCCATGGGCATTCTGTCCCTGACGTTTGGTAGGAACCCATAAGTGTGTCGGCCCTTTTCTGAGCTGTCCCAGCGATGCTGCCATTGATTGTGGACCCAATTTTCAATGGCAGTCATCTTGGCAGCGACACTTGTCTGCCTGCCTAGAACATCCCTGAGCTCAGGATGAATTTGGGCACAGCATCTCTCTGGCCATTTGACCGACACAGTTGCAACTCGCGCATCCAGGACCAGGTCCAGCGGCTCACAGCCCGCAAGGACCTGAACTGCCAATGTAGAGGTGGTGCGATATGCTCTTGTCGTAGACAAGAGCATGATTCTCTGAATGCTGTTGATCTTTTCTCTGTTTGTTTTAGTTGGCTTGCACCACCATGTTGACGCTGCATAGAGGACTGCCGGGAGGAAGACTACTTTATAATATCGCAGTCTCTCCTTGTATGTAACACCCCATGCAGGTCCTGAGATACCCCGCATGGCCCCTGACAGTCGAAGCATTCGGCCTGAGAACGATGCTACATGAGCATTGAGCCTTAGCTGGCGATGCAGTGTGACTCCCAAGTATTTTACTGTCACACTGGCCTGCACCCTGGTGTTACCAGCTCTGAAGCGAGTTGGGTGGCGGGCATCCCCTTCTCCCCGAAACACCAGGGCTTGGGTTTTCTCTGCAGCCATCTTCAACCTGGCTGACCTGCACCAGCTTTCAACCTGCAAGGCGCAGCATTCGGCGCGTCTTAACATGCTGGCCCTGGTGGAGGCTGTGACAATGACTGCAAGGTCGTCCACATACGCGACCGGGGGGAAGTCCATTTGTTCCAACGTAGTCAAGAGGCCGCCAATGACCAGGTTCCAGACTGCTGCGCCCAGTACTGACCCCTGTGGACAGCCCCTTGTAATTGGCACCTCCACTGTGCCAGAACTGGACACCATTGCTGCCCTCCTGCCATCAAAATAGCTCAGCATCAGCCTGTACACGTTCCTTGGGATATTCAATTCTCGTAGTCTTTTCAACACCAATGGCCACCAAACTGCATTGAAAGCACCTGCTATGTCAAAAAAGATGACAGCAACATATTTTTCTGTGGACTCGCTGACGCCACGAAGTAGTTGGGTCATTGCTGACTCAGTGTTTCTCCCTTTTGTGCAGCCATGTTGAGAGTGGTGCGCTGCTTGCTGCAGGTAGGGCTCCATGGTGTCCAGTATTAGGCGCTCTAGGATCTTCCCCTCCATGGACAGCAGGCTAATTGGGCGATAGCTGTTGCAAAGTGACGGATCACGATCCTCAGCCTTGATGATGGCTCGTATGTGGGCAATCTTCCAGGGCCCAGGAAATCTACCTGTGAGAAGGCACCTGTTGTAGCCGTACGCCGTCCATTGTCCACGCCGTTTTTGGTAGTAGAAAATTTTCTAAAAATCAGAAATTTGGGTCAGGGTTCTGTTCCCGGCCTAGGACGGTCCTCCAAGCTTTTCAGCCCGATCGAACCAAATTTGGGCGGGGTAGGGGTCAAAATGTGTTTTTTGAAAAATGGATTTTCGAGATTTTGGGCGATTTAGGCGAGTGGGGTATCATTTTCCACTAAATTTTGGACGCTGAATCAAATGAAATGGGTCCCAGAACGATCGGCACCCACTGGAAGAAGTAATGGGTCAAATTGGGTATTTATTACCCATGTGGGTGACTTCAGCCAAATAGACAAACAAAACACATCGTCATATCCTGTTGTTTATAACCAGCTGTTAAACTTAGCAACCAATTTTGAGCAGTTGCCTACAATTCTTTTTACTGTCCGAGCTTTTTATTCGTACCATTCAATTCAATTTAATACAATTATTATAGCCTTCTAAATTACCTACGTTTTCTCAATATTATATTTGTAAATTAGTGTCGTAGTGCCCCATAGATACACCCATCTTGAACATGTGTTTTCGGGATTTCTGCTACCTAGGCGAGTAGGGTGTCATTTTCCACTAAATCTTGGAAGCTGAATCCAATGAAATGGGTCCCAGAACGATCGGCACCCACTGGAAAAAGTTATGGGTCAAATTGAGTATATATTACCCATTTTAAATATGTGTTTTTGAGATTTCTGGAACCTGGGCGTGTGGGGTATCATTTTCCACTAATCATGGACACTGAATCAATTGGAATGGGTCTGGGACCCGCCGCACCCACCGTTTTCCCCATTTCCCCCATGTTTTTAAATCAGTTTCCATGCGCCTGGTCCGAGGAATAACCAACCCCTGTGTAAGAATTTGCAGCGTTTTTGATCTAGACACCTTGAAACGTCCAGAAAAAAATTTTGAGCCGAATCGGAGAGGTTGACCTTTTGCATGAAAACATAGGTTGATTATTCAGGGAATAACCAACCAAAAGTCAAATGTCCGCCGTACGCCGTCCACCCTCAGCGCCGTTTTCGGTCGTAGAAAATTGTCTACAAATCTGAAATTTGGGTCAGGGTCTGTTCCCGGCCTAGGTCGGTCCTCGAAACTTTTCAGCCCTACGGACCAAATTTAGAAGGGGTAGGGGTCAAAATATGTATTTCGAAAACCGGATTTTCGAGATTCTTGGGAATCTAGGAGAGTGCGGTATCGTTTTCCACTAAATTTTGGACGCTGAATCGATTGGAATTGGTCCGGGACCCACCACATTCACTGTTTCCATTTTTCCCATGTTGAAGAAATGAATCTCTATGCGCCTGGTCCGAGAAATAACCACCCGCGTGAGAGAATTTGCAGCGTTTTTTGAAAAATTTCGAGATTTTTGGCGATCTAGGCGTGTGCTTGTTATTTTCCACTAAATTTTGGACGCTGAATTTATTGAGATGCGACCCGGACCGATCGGTGTCCGCTGAAGGTATGTACCGGTCAAAATGGGTACCCTATCTACCTATTTTGAATCCTGTTGGACGCTGAATCGATTGAAGTGAGTCCGGGACCCTCCGCCATCCTTCTTTTTCCCATGCTCTAAATTTGTTCTCGTGGAGATCTGTTTGAATGCTGAAAAAATAAACTTCGAGAGCCAAATTTCCATGTTCCAGTCGCCATTGTGAATTGTAAATTAAATCTATTTTTTCGTGGTTTGAAAAATGAGAAGTCGAGAGTCAAATTTCCATGTTCCGGTCGCCGCATTGTGAATTAAATATATTTTTTTATGGTTCCTAGTTGGTGATTGCACCAATGAGCTAGCGGTTCCTCAATATTGACAATGTAATTTTGATTTGGGTTGCAGAAAAATATCCAAAACTTACCAAATACTTCAAGCATTGTGGATGGAGAGCCCAGATGTTATCTTGCGGCAGTACCAGGAAGCTCTCTTTGCGCTCGACGATTCCCAGCATTCTATTGTGTTCGGAGCGACGTTCATGAAACACATTTACGAAAATAAGAACTCACAGCTTTTGACTTCCTTGAAGGTAATGAAACATTATCTGTCAGTTCTGTTGTGTTCCTTTATTTACTTGGTCTCTCGTGTCTCTAACTGTCTAACATTTTTGTCTTCGTATCATCTGAGCAGCCTCGTCTGATGGAAAATTTCGTTAAAAATGTGGTCGGAAGCAAATCAAGAGTTCTTCCGCACGTTGTGGACGCTTGCCGCCCTTTGCTTTTACTCGTTGACCACAATGAGTTTTCATCTACGATCCTCCCAGCGATTCAAAAGGCGATGCTCCGCAATCCCGAACTCATCCTTCAAGTGCTCCCTGCGCTACTGTCTAACCTCAATTTGGATTTGAGCCAGTACTGTGCAGCTATCACTAAATCTGTACTGAGTAAGAACAAATGTGGCTTCGTATTGAAGAAAATTGAGATTTACGGCTGTAGAAAACAAAATTTGACCGTTCTGGTTTAATTTTCCAGGTAGTCTATGTAGCAATGACAATGATGCTCGTAAAATGGCCACTGAAACGTTGAAATCACTTGGTACTCAGTGCTCCGACGTAGACGCCGTTCAAGCAACTGCGGATCAACTATTTCAGCTTTTGAATGGCTCTCAGGGGAAAATAACCGTTGCTGACCACAAGACTGCAATACTTCAGGTGCGTACGAACGGTGTGACGTCATTTAATCCCCTAAAACCATCTCCCTCTGCTAAGATCGTCATTCTGGATCCTTTGAAAAAGTTTGAAACGGTATGCGTGGTGGTTTATTGCAAGGATCACAACTATCAAATTTGAGCAACCCCACACAACTGCTCAACCATGCGCATGTGACACTAAGGCTTGGTACACACGAACGACAAATGTCGTGTGTCGTGTGAGGGGGTTTCCCGTCACCGGGGAAGCCTTACGTTAAAGTGTGTGGAGCAGTTCACACGAACGACGGCTCCCGACAGTGCGGGAATTTAACGGGTGCCGGGACGAGGGCTACCTGCTAGCCCGGCATCGGTCGTTTCCCGGCATCGGTCTAGCAGTCCATGTTTGCTTATGGAAGGGTACACACGTACGGTAAGTTCCCGTCACTGATTTGTAGTCCCCACTCCTTCGATTTCTAGGAATACGGGAAAATTCCCGGCCTACGTGTGTACTGCAATGACCGTGAAACTGTCGTTCACGACACACGACATTTGTCGTTCGTGTGTACCAAGCCTACATGTTGTTATTTTAAATAGTACCCCCAATTTTTAACTGCAGATTCGGATTCTACTCAAAATTTCATAACAATTTTATCCCTCAACCAATTCTTTTCTCTATTGCGCGTAATCAGTTTAGCGAGCACGATAAGATGCGCAACCCCAAAATAGTCAAATAGTGGATGATGGTTAACTCATAAATGTGGCACACATGACATTTCATTGTTTTTTCAAGGCTCATCCACTTGTTGTATTCGTATTCCGTTTCTTGATTAAACTCAATTCTTGCGGAATAGTAACCGAAATCTGTTCACCTCGCGTCGGTTTTATTTATTTTTACGAGGCTTTATTACCAAGGTTTGATTAAAAAAAAAAGAAAAAAAAAAGATATGAAATGGATAAAAAACTATTAATAAAAACCCTACAAACTTATGAAATTTTATAAGCAAACGCACGTGAAGAAAGTTGTTTTTTTTTTTTTTTTTTGGCTATATAATCAGATTTTAGTCATTATTCGGCAAAATTGAGTCGCATCAAGTAACGAGTAGCCTCTACTAATACCATCTTAAAACGCTCTTCACGCGATTGTTATTCCTCGGACCAGGGGCTCATTTCTTCAACATAGGGAAAATGGAAACAGTGGGTGTGGCGGGTCCCGGACCAATTCCAATCGATCCAGCGTCCAAAAGTTAGTGGAAAATGATACCCCACACGCCTAGGTACCAAAAATCTCGAAAACACATATTCAAAATGGGTAAATAGGTTCCCATTTTGACCCATAACCTCATCCAGGGGGTGCCAATCGTACCGGGACCCATTTCATTGGACTCAGTGTCCAAAACTTAGTGGAAAATGATACCCCACACGCTTAGATCGCCAAAATTCTCGAAAATCCATTTTTCGAAATACCCATTTTGAACCCTACCCCTCCCAAATTTGATCCGATTGGGCTGAAAACTTTCGAGGACCAACGTAGGCCGGGTATAGACCCTTGACCAAAATTTCAGATTTTTAGAAAATTTTCTACTACCGAAAAAAGCCCGGACAGCGGACGGACACTTGACTTTTTTGATCTAGACACCTTGAAACCTCCAGAAAAAAATTCTGAGCCGAATCGGAGAGGTTGACCTTTTGCATGAAAACATAGGTTCATTCAAGGAATAACCATCCAAAACGATGAAAATTCGCATCCACTATTCAAGGAATAACCATCCAAAACGATGAAAATTCGCATCCACTATTCAACAATTGGTGCATTGACAATCGCATTGCTGCGTATGGTTGGGCAGCAATATGATATTATTTGGCCCGTTTCACACGGGCAGCTTCACGGCTCTCGCTCCCGAGTGAGAGAACGGCTCTCATCACCAGAATGCATTGAGTCCAATGTAGCTTCCAGACGAGGAGCGGGAGCCTTCACGGCTCTAGAGACGAGAGCCTGCACCTCGAGCCGGGGAGCCACGGCTCCTCTTCGAAATGCAAAAGGAAGAGCGGGGGCTTTCACACGAAGAGCGAAAAAGGCTCTTGCTCTCTTCCCCAGTTGACACTTGACGAGGGAAAAGAGGGCGAGCAGTGCCATAACCGCGCCAAAATTCCCGTTTTTTGGACCCGGGGATGAGCACTGTACGTTACCCGTTCGGAGAGGAAGACGATGAATTCAGTCAATGCAATTTACCGCGATATTTCTAGAGGGCTCTTAGGCCATAGTCTCCTCCCCCGCTTGCAGCTATGGACAAAGGAAATAAATGTGTCGTCTGATTCTAATGCAAAATGTAACATATCAAACGTTCCTACAATACTTAAAAGTAATTTTTTTTCAATTTAATTTGTTTATTTTTATTTTTTAAATTGAATTGAAAAAAAAGTAAGGAAATCGAACTATTGAAACTCAATTCGTTATCGCTCAAACGTGCAAAACTATGAGCGTGCGATCCATTCTACGACTGAGCTTAGGGACTAAAACTGGCTTCCTGTGTAGGGTGGTAGGTAGGAGCGAGAGCCGTAAAGCTCCCCGTGTGAAACGGGCCTTTGAGATCCTTGCAATGAACTACTACACATACCATTTCAAACTTTTTCAAAAACCCCAGAATAATGATTTTAGCATGAAGAGGGGAAGGGGTTCGGGGTCACCCTGTAGAATTGCACAAAGCTCAATTTGATTATAATTGATCTAATTTACGTTTCCCAGGCTGTTGGAAATCTGAGTTATAACGCCATTACTGGATCCAGTGTGCAGCAAATATCCACTAAGGTCGCGGAGCACTTTGTTAAGGTGCTTGAAACTGAAGGTGATCTGCAGTCTATTACCAGCATCATAGGAAGAGCTCTGCTAACTGAGATTCAGTCATAGTCCCTCTAACGATTCAAATCGGTCCACGATCGAAAGACAATATGATTTTTATTATTTGTCGTTATTTACAGTGCACGAAAAGACTCTCCTGCACTGCGTGGAAATGCTCGGCCTGTGGTGTTCCAAGTTCACGGTGGCTATTCCTCCACAATTGGTCAAATGGGTCGATCAGTGTCAGACTGTGAAATCATTCACCCCTCTGGTGAGGGCAGCTTACTTAGGCGCTTTGGCCGTTTGTTGCAACTTCTCGACGGCCCCTCAACTGCAAAAGAATGTCCCTTCTCTAATCAAAGTCATTGAGAAGGCTGCGGCTCAACCGTTGCAGGTAGTTTCCTATATCCACCACTATTCTTACTGACCTGGCATAAGATATTTTTTTGAATTACACTGTTTGCCACATCTCTACTTGGATCTACAATTTCAGATGGGGTTAGTTCGTGAGGGGTTAGCCGCAACTTGCCTTCTGTTGAAAATTGCATCAACGGATTCCTTCGATGTTGACCTGTCACTCGTGCACAACGTCATTCTCGACATGGACAAGCAGCTATTTCTCTCTGAGAAATTCCTGTCTCAATCATCACCCGAAGGTAGTAAATTTTATTCCATTCATCACCAATTTACAGATGGGAATAACAATGAGGTACAGCTCTTACGGCTTCATGCGGCATTTTCGTCCAATAACGATTTTTGAGATGGCTTAGTTGTAGTAGAAAAGTGCTTAGCTAATTTAGCAAATTTTCAGCTAAGTAACCTGAAATGTTCATGTGGGCTTGAACTTAGGTCAAACTATTAGGAAATTTTGGGAAACGGTAAAGGAACATGAAAACGATTTCAGGGATAGCAAAGGTGGTTCTGCTTTTGCTAGTCACCTAAGCAAATCCAATCATGATTTCAGTTGCGATCTAACAAAAAGAAATTATATAGAATTTCCTCATTTTTGCTTAAAGGGAGATATGTTGGATGTACAATAAAAATTCGAAAATCTTCAAAGTGATAGGTCTGGTAGGGCTGAATGAGATGATTACTCAGCATATTTTACCATTATTGGGTTCATTCCTGCAATAGCCTGATTTCCCTGTCACAAATGTTACACTCACTATTATTTGAGCTCCCGCTTAGCCACCTCCCATCATAGTTGTTTCTCGTCCCTGCCTGAATACACGTTCTCCCGGTTTTGGTTGGTTATTCCTTGAATAATCAACTTATGTTTTTATGCAAAAAGTCAACCTCTCCGATTCGGCTCAACATTTTTTTCTGGACGTTTCAAGGTGTCTAGATCAAAAAATGAAAACGCTGCAAATTCTTACACAGGGGTTGGTTATTCCTCGGACCGGGCGCTGGTTTGTAATATATATCCAATTTGACCCATAATTTCTTCCAGTGGGTGCCAATCGTTCTGGGACTTACTTCATTGGATTCAGCGTCCAAAATTTAGTGGAAAATGATACCCCACTCGCCTAGATCGCCCAAAATCTCAAAATCCATTTTTCAAAAAACACATTTTGACCTATACCCCGTCCAAATTTGGTTCGATCGGGCTGAAAAGTTTGGAGGACCGTCCTAGGCCGGGAACAGACCCCTGACCCAAATTTCAGATTTTTAGAAAATTTTCTACTACCAAAAACGGCGTGGACGGCGTACGGTGGACGGACATTGACCTTTTGGTTGGTTATTCCCTGAATAATCAACCTATGTTTTCATGCAAATGGTCAACCTCTCCGATTCGGCTCAAAATTTTTTTCTGGACGTTTCATGATGTCCTGATCAAAAAAGGTCAATGTCCGTCCGCCGTACGCCGTTTTTGGCAGTAGAAAATTTTCTAAAAACCTGAATTTTGGGTCAGGGGTCTGTTCCCGGCCTAAGAAGGTCCTCGAAACTTTTCAGCCCGATCGGACCAAATTTGGGCGGAGTAGGGGTCAATATGTGTTCTTTGAAAAATGGATTTTCGAGATTTTTGTCAATCTAGGCTTGTGGGGTACCATTTTCAACTAAATTCTGGTTGCTGAATCCAATGAAAAGGGTCCCAGAACGGTGGGCACCCACTGGAGGAGGCTTTGGGTCAAAATGGGTAACTATCTCTCTGGGTATCTTTGTAAGACGTCTGACGAGTCCATAAGCTATAATCTAGCTTAGCCTAACCAAGAATGTAGGCTGACCAGCAATTATGTCTACTGACTTTCAAATAACTGCAATTTTCTGGCAGGATCGTTTTTTCGGCAGTCCCTTATGTGCCTGATGACTTATATCAGCAAGTCGGTGTTTAACCAAGCAGTATAGGGTATAGTAGTAGTGGTTTTAATTATTCATGAATATGGATGTGAATACGAGTAATAGTATAGTAGTCTAATTATGGGTGGAACCTAAAATAATATGAATCAATTTCAAAATGCAAAAGTGAATGCAATTCGAAACATAATGGCATTGAATAATGAGATAAGAAACAGATGCTACCAACATAACCGGAACTGCAAACATGTCCCTGGCGCGTAAAACAAGTTGACCCACAAAAAGAGGTCATGCGTGTGACAACGCTCTTATTGCTCTAGGCTCTTCTATTTTCCCTAAACTCTCTTGGAAAAAAAAAAAAAAAAAAAAAAAAACCCCTAGGAAATTGATTTTTTTTTTCTTATTAAGAAACAACGCTACGAACGTATGCCTGTATTAATGGACCACTCACAGAAATTGTTGTGCACTTAAAGGCGAGCTGAAAAAAAAAAAAAACAAACTAAAAATGCCACCCTTTTAAATTAACCACACTACTCCAATTTCAGAAAAAATTCTTAAATTCAACAATAAACCCACTAATTATTAAACTTGAAAAAAAAATGTAGGAGGTTTGAAAAAAGTAACACAGTAAAAGAGTAAACACAGACTTAGGTTGCTCAGGTTTCCAGCCCGTTTATTGGGTTGTTACTTTTTGAACATTCTGAATGTAAGCGTATTGTGTAGAGTCAAGTTGAGAGTGTTAACCTCTTCATTGTGATTCAATTAGGCTTCACCTTGATTGATATCTTCAAAACAGTGGCAACGTTGAATTACATCATCCAGCACTTCTGAAAATTTAGGATTTTTTTCCGAGTAATTTGTGAAAATATTAGTCAGTCGGGTTCAGCAGGGTGATGCTGGCAGTGGACATTTGCTTGAAGAATGTGTGAGCTACGGCTTGGACGTGTGGGTCTCTGGACGCCAATAAAGTCTCGACGAGCGTCCTGTAGAGACCAAGTGATTTTTCAGTCACTTGGGAAGTGAGGAGTTTGATGCCTACGATCTGGCACATGCCGTTAGCTTCGTCGAGTTTGATGAGCTCGAAAGCCATCTGTTGTCTCTGACTATCCGGGGCGTTTTTGATCAGGATTTCGATTATCTCAGTTGCATGTTGGGGGCCGTAAGTCTTGAGGTGCACTCTGTAGAGATCGACCAGAGCTGTGACGTCGGCGTTGTCCCCACAACTCGGGTGGGCGATGGCTAGGTCGAGTTTCAGGCGTTCCTCAAGAAAATGTTCCGGGTTGATGATAGCCGTGATACGTTTTTTCAATTCATTCAAGAGCGGAGTCGGGCTTACGTGACACTCTTGTACTGCATTTGAGCAAACTTGGTCAATCAAATCAGAAACAATGTAGCGTACTGGGAAAACATATCCTTGTCGTGACAAGTTTGGTTTATTCCAGCATGAAGTAATCAATGGAGACAATTCCTCCCAGACATTGTTGAGCCTCGCTACTTGAGCTTCATGCGTGGGGCTGTGCACTAAATACTTGCTAACAAACGATCCCGGCGACGAGAAGGGCAGCGTCCTCGAGAACTCGTATTGCAACAGCGTTTTGAAAAAATCCTCTTTCGCCTGTATTAACAAACTTTCGTGCATCATCGCCACGATCTTGGCTTTCCCATCAGTGTTGGCATTTTCCCAAACAGTACCATCGAGATGCCAAAGGAGTTCGAGATACTGCAGTGCGTAGCTGTCATCAAGTTCACTGATGTCAAAAACCAGTTTCAACGCATCTCTGTCTTCTGCAGTCAATAGAGCGACGGTCGAGCTGAAAATCTTGTAATTCTCATCGTCTGGTTCATCATGAAAGCCTTTACTGAGCAGGTTGAAGAGGAGCAGTCGCAAAGAGATGTTTTTCTCCTTTTTAAAAACACCAACAATCGTGCTGATCTTCTGTTCCGTCGGAGCGATCAGAATAGTCATTCTCAAAAGATGTTTTCTCAACGATACCGGAGAATCCATAAAATCGTTTATAATCTTCAGAATTTCGTTTTCGGGAACTTTAACGCATGTGCTAATTAGTGAACCCAGGACCAGCTTCAGATAATCACCAACGGCATATTTCTTGATGAGCGGAAGAGTAATAATAGGATTGGAAATTTTGCTGAAAGATTTGCAAATCCCCTGCTGCGTCTCGTAAAGCGCTTTGACGTCTTTGTTGTATTCCTTAATTTTCGTCTCAGTTGGCGTGAATTGTGATACTGTATCAATGTATTCGCTTGGTGGTAGAAGAATTGACAAGACCCCAATGGCATGAGGGCGATCGTCAGGGTCGGACATCATTCCATGATATATATTGGTGATCGTGGTTGTGAAACCCCAGGCGTCATAGAGCCGACATTTCATACAAAATCGGCTAAAAGTGTTTGAATGGACACTAGTTATCTTCATAATGTTTTTGATTTTGCTTTGAACAAAAAGGGGTTTCCTTCGCATTAGCATAACCAGGTCGTCGTAGCATAAATTCTGATCCTCGGTTGGGTAAGATGATATTAATTTCTCTGTATAATGGACCCAAAGAGTCTTATCTGGCAGTGTCTTCAGATGCCTCATGCATTGTTCCAAGAAGCAAATAGCCTCCGCTGTGGTTGGTCTCGCTTTTATTTGCTGATCGATGTTGGAGAAGATCCACTTAGGGATCTCAATTTGTACTTTTGAGTTTTCTTTGTCCTTAGATCTGAGGTGAATACACAGGGCGTCTAACACTTCCACGCAAAATTGCTGCTCTTCCCTCTGTTTCTTGTAATCGGGCTTTTCATAACGGCGGAGAATCATGGAAAGAATGTTGGCCCGAAAGGGAGTACCTTTGCATAATTGCAAAAAGTGGTTTCCACCTCCCAAGAGCTCGTGCGCTTCTTCCAGATCCGATTCGACGTTGCCTTGTTTTAAGAATGTGCTGTGCAAACGGTGGCTCAACAACACCACAACGTCGTAAATGTTGTAGTCTAACGAGTCCCTGAGTTTGAGAATGTGGAACAATTCAATGATCGGGGCCCAATCGTCATCCTCCAGTTCGAGGTACAATGTCCCGAGGGTTCTCATTTTGTTGAGAACCCTACTATGAAATGCATCGACTTCGTTCCTGAACCGCTTGTTGAAGTATTCAAGAAGGCTTCTAATAGAGCTGGCGGCGCGATTTATGCAGATTGAGTCAATCATAAATTCTGCAATTGCCTGGCGGTTGACAGGGTTGGATACACTTTCGATGAATCGTTTCAATCTTGGGATGGAGGTTGGCACAGGTAAATACGATATGTAGGAAGCCTGCTCGCACTCGTTCTTACAGTCATTCCTCAGTTTCATTTCAATCCATTTCACTTTGTCGTCTTCCGGCATATAAGTGACCCAAACGTCTTGCAATTTGAACAGTATGTCCTCGTCGGTAAAGTTACGCCCATATTTCGTGGTGAAGGCCGAGGCCAGGAAAAAGGGACGCACTGAAGGCCTAATGTACTTCAAAATAATGCGCTCTACTCTCATCGAGCTGTTCAGGATACTTGAAATTTCTTCAGGGAGAAAAGCCTTCAAGTAAACCTTGTTCAGTTGTTCCAGTGAAAGACGATGGAAAAATGTCTTCTCGGCCAAAATTGGTTTGTATTTGTCGTAATCATTCAACACTTTATCCGCCTCCTCTTTTATTAGCTTCTTTGTGGCTCGTCGTCCAAGTTTCAAATAGGGGAAGTATGGGTCAGTGTGATTCTCATACAAGTCAAAAAACGACTTAAAATCCTGGTTTGACAACTGGAGAAGTGCTTTATTGTATGTGGACAGATTTTGACGATTCGTTTTCAGAGATTTTTTGTCCGCTAAGTATTTGAGGTATTCAATTGATAAAGCAGGGTAGGTACTGAGAAGGGCTGTCACCACATTTGGATCTAAACGGAATTTGATATTTGGCAACTCGTTCCGAATGAGGTTTTCTCCACAGACAGGCAGCAAAGTCGATGCTGCGCGCAGACCGTATCGTGATTTGATCCCTATGTACAGAATTTCGCCTGATTTGGTATCTTGAAGAAGCGAAGCGTACTTATTGATGACTTTGAGTCGCGTGGAAAGCGACAACGATGGAATGACGTCACGAATAAAACCTTCTGGATCCTTCAGCTCTTTGAAAAACCATTTGCATTTCATAGCCTGGTTCACTTTGAGCGACTCGCAACTCTGCAATAGGCCGATCACCTGTGATGATACTTTGAACTGATCAATCAGCTTACATTTGAGAAGTTGTTGGAGGTTCGTCCGAGGATAAAAGCCATCCAAGATCACGTTGATTTCTTTGGCTATATCCTGTTCTTTTTCATTCACTAAAATTTGGAACTTCTTTATTACGATAGGGGGTGGACTTTTCTCCTTTGCGATCGCTCGCAGTTTTGTCACAATGTCTCCTCCCATGGTTCACAGATCTGAAACAGCGCAGATAGGAAATTAGAACAATTTATCGTGAACCATTAAATTTCTTCAAATGCATATTTGATAGAATATCTTATAATAGCTCTTGGAAGACACAAGTTTAATAATTTTTCATGTTTGGCTCGTAAATTGATTCCTCCTTGTGAGCTGTGAAAATCCTGGAATTTTAAATCATCACAATATGATACAGCGCCTACACTGTAGTTGGATCCCTCATAGTGCATCTTTGCATGAGAGAACCAGCTACATGCATGAATAGAATGCAACTAAAACAACTAAGTTAAAACTTGTCCGATTTGATCGTCGACACTCGCGGTGTGCTGAAAGTAGCCAAATATACATTTCATAGCGTTAGATTTCATCATTTTAATACTGGATCATTTCGAATTCATCTATTCCGAACCATTATTGCACTTACCTCTAGCCAACATACAATTTCCGTTGTATCAATTGATTTAAGGCCAAAATGGGTGCAATATGTTTCCAACTTTTCAGAAAAACAAGCATGGTAGGTATAATAATTTACTTACGACCATTTGGGCAGGTAAGTTGTTTGATACTTAGTAACACCTAGGGGGTTTTACATGGAAATTCTGTTAAAATGAGACCTGAATGGAAAATGAATCATTTGATTCATACCAGGCCGACCAGTAATTGGTGTAACCCAGTAATTGGTGTGGCTCTGGCTAACGTAGACATGATGTAAACGTTGATTTCTGGGTATAGGATGATAATTTTAGAGTTATACCTACAAGAAGGATAAATAACAGCGGTAAATCATAACTATAGTAGCTTTGTTCAATCACCTTAGAGGCATGAACGAGTTTGGTTGGTTATTCCTTGAATAATCAATCTATGTTTTCATGCAAAAGGTCAACCTCTCCGATTTGGCTCAAATTTTTTTTCTGGGCGTTTTAAGGCGTCTAGATCAAAAAACCAAAATGTCCGTCCACCGTACGCGCCGTTTTTTGGCAGTAGAAAATTTTCTAAAAACCTGAATTTTGGGTCAGGGGTCTGTTCCCGGTCTAGGAAGGTCCTCGAAACTTTTCTGACCGATCGGACCAAATTTGGGCGGGGTAGGGGTCAAAATGTGTTTTTTGAAAAATGGATTTTCGAGATTTTGGGTGATCTAGGCGAGTGGGGTATCATTTTTCACTAAATTTTGGACGCTCTATCCAATGAAAAGAATCCCAGAACGATTGGCATAACCTACCCGTGTGTAAGAATTTGCAGCGTTTTATAATATGTACTTCATTTTGACTAGGTAGGTAAGTTTGCGATCTACCTCAAGTTGAATGAATGGATGAATTTCGACATGTTTTGAAATTTATTGGGTGTAGTACGCGTGAAGTACATACCCTATGTAAACCACTAGGAATTTGACTAAAAACGTTCGTGATTATGACATATTATTTCTTACCTATAAACAGTGGAACCTCAAATACAGTTCTTTAATCCCGATTTGGGGCCCTGAGTTAGGAACCTGGGTGACTGAAATCAACTCGCGTAGGACGATAGAAGCGAATGAAGAGATAACGCAGAGGTGCTGATTTTGGTGATGCGTCAAATCTAATTTTATGTGTTCATTTCGAACAAATATTAAACTAGAGCGGAATAATTTGTTTGTCGAACTAATGACGAGCAATAGAACACAACACAAAAGAAGAACAACGACTTTCCCCTCCCTTTCCTGCCCAGTTTCCTGACTCACCCTCCGGTACGATGTTATCACGCAAGTTATCTTCTTCTTCTTCTTCGCGCTGCAACAATAAATTGTCGTGGTTAAGGCCCAATCACACAGGACGCTACGTTTACACAAGAGCCGGAATTCGGCCGATTTTTTATTCTCCAGAGTACGGCCGTTAACGGCAGACATGGGGCGAGTAAACAAAAGTAGAAAGTTCAATGTGATTCGGACGAAGTGTTTACACTATGCCCGACTTGCTCGGTCGAACTCCGCCAAACTCTCTTGTCTTCCGATTCCGAACCAAATAGTTTTGTTTTGTTCGGCCGAATCTGGCGTCTCCGTACACACTTCACCTGCTGGACATAGAATAGTTTTCCTCGATTTCTCGTGTTTTCTCCTGGGCCCAAAGTTTGCTCAAGTTTTCCTTTGGGCCCACCCCTCAGCCAATCGTTTGGTTTTAGGCGTCCCCAAAATTGCTCCAAACTCTTGGAGGGGGTTCGAAGGAGGATATTATTCGGTGAAGTAGGCAGTGGTGGGATCTCGAAATATCAATCGCTCGATGGGCGGTGTCTTCCCATCTGCTGACTCGCCGGACACGTGGAGATTTTGAGAGCGCCTAAAAATCCGAAATGTTGCGGATTTCTCAGCGCTCGAGTTTTCTCACGGCCCGTGAGAAAATGCTTTGCTGGTGATCCTGCGACGGCGGATGTCTGGGTTTCGAGTTTCCCAAGGGTGTCGTCTCCTCGCTGCTGTCGGGTCTGAGCGTACGACTTCAAATTGTACGGTTTTAAGTCGTACAGTGTTCTTCTGGATATTCTCCTGAAGTAGGTCATGTAGGTCCTCAAAATTTTGTCTCGACATGCGGAAATAATTTACAAAACGATCCTCATGTGTCTGCATCTCCCGACATAGACAGACGGTGGTATTCCCCGAGCCTTTCTCTTCTTTGATTAATTGGGTGCACCCAATACCATCTGTTGAACTAATGCTAGTAGAAGTAGCGCCTTTTCCTCATCGGAGTCACAATCGGAAGTCATCACAGCTACCTATGCGCGAACCTCTGTCGTAGCACGCACAAAACTGAGTCGCGACCAGATAACGCCCAATAATAGAACGCGGTGTGTGCGAAGCCGAACGCCGGGGAGAACGCGCGTTACGGTGGTCAGGTTGTATGACGGACATAAGCATCATCCAGGCGTCGATTAAAGCACTCACAGCACCCAACATCTCATCAAAGGTGGTGAAGGACTGTGAACAGACTCTCTGTGCTCTAGCGGCCCGCAATACAGTGTCCCTTGAGTGGGTGGCGGGGCACAGGGGAATTGAGGGCAACGAAAAAGCCGATGAGCTGGCCAGGAGGGCCTCTAAAACCCCCTTTGTGGGCCCAGAGCCGGCTGTAGGTTTGCCCAAAAGCTCCTTCAGAGCTGCCATCAAGGAGTGGACGCACAAGAAACACACCGACAGATGGCGGAATATTGAGGGACATGTCCACAGTAAGCGTATGGTGGCAGAACCCCATCCATCACTCACCAAGGACCTACTCAGACTTAAACGCGGCAACCTAAGAGCGATAGTTGGCCAACTAACCGGCTTCGCTCCTCTGCGTTTTCATCTGAACCGCATAGGGGTAACACAACCAACAACTCTATGCAGATTCTGTGAGGAAGCAGACGAAACTGCAACTCACATAATCTTTGAGTGCCCAGCACTCACATTCCGCAGATACACCCTCTTTGGGACACAAACCCCAATGAGAACCGTACCCCGCAATACGTTAGTTCACAACCTAACAACCCTCATCAGGGGACTAGGGCTGTTTGTGGACTAAAGAATGAGACACCTGGAGAAGCACAACAAGCCACCAGGCTTCCGCGCTTGGGGCCCCCCATAACCCCTCCTCTAGGTGCCTTTTTACCATTTACCATTTTATTTGGGAAGAGCTCCAGATTCCAAGAGTTTCCAGCCACCCCAGGCAGGTTATAATCCCCTGCCAAGACAAGATGGAAGTCAGGGTAGATGGAGGAAATAGTTTCAACCTCCTCAAAGTGACGCTGGTACGCTAACAGAGGCGAGTAGTGTGGGAGGTATGCAGTACCAACTATGAGGTGAAGGTCAGGGAGGATCACAAAGATGTGCTCCAGAGATCAGGTGCAGCATAGATGAAAGAGCGAAGATGACTGACTAGCTACAGTCCGGAAGGAGCTTCCTCTTGCATCTCCCGCCAGCTGTGAATTGCGGTCTGTTATTCGTTTCCTGGCTGCTAAGAGGAAATCGGCGAAGGAAATTCACGAAGAACTTTGTGAAGTGTATGGAGAAAAGTGTATGAGCTCTGGGATGGTGCGCGGATGGGTCAGGGAACTTAAAAATGGCCAAATAGATGTCCACGACAAAGCCCGTGCAGGGCCGTTATCGGAATCTGACGAAACAATTGCCAGAGTCGATGCGGCAATGCTCAAAGATCGACGGATTACAGTTTGGGAGCTGTGTGAACAGATTCCGAAGGTCAGCAATATCACAATCGACAAGATTTTGCATGAACATTTAGGCTATTCAAAGGTCTGCGCAAGATGGGTAACAAAAATGCTCATTGCAGACCACCAGCATTGAACAGGTTGTAGCGAACCATGAAATTCTCGCTTTTCAAGGAACGACCGAAGAGGGATTTCTGGACTCTATTGTTACTGGTCACGAGACCTGGGTACAACACCACACTGGAAACAAAGCAGCAATCGAAGGAGTGGAAGCACCCTTCTTCGCTAAGAGCTAAGAAGTTCAAACAAATCCTGTCTGCCGGAAAAATCATGGCATGCGTTTTTAGTTGGTTATTCCTTAAATAAACAACCTATGTTTTCATGCAAATGGTCAACCTCTCCGATTTGGCTCAAATTTTGGTTGGTTATTCCTTGAATAATCATCCTATGTTTTCATGATAATGGTCAACCTCTCCGATTCGGCTCAAAATTTTTTTCTGAACGTTTCATGATGTCCTGATTAAAAAAGGTCAATGTCCGTACGCGCCGTTTTTGGTAGTAGAAAATTTTCTAAAAATCTGAAATTTGGGTCAGGGGTCTGTTCCCGGCCGAGACGGGTCCTCGAAATTTTTCAGCCCGATCGGACCAAATTTGGGGGGGGGGGGGGGGGGGTTCAAAATGTGTTTTTTGAAAAATGGATTTTCGAGATTTTGGGCGATTTAGGCGAGTAGGGTGTCATTTTCCACTAAATTTTGGGCGCTGAATCCAATAAAATGGGTCCCAGAACAATTGGCACCCACCGGAAGAAGTTATGGGTCAAAATGGGTATGTATCCACCCATTTTGTATGTCAGGATTTCTGGTGCCTAGGCGTGACGGGTATCATATTCCACTAAATTTTGGACCCTGAATCGATTGAATTGGGTCTGGGACCCACCACACCCACTGTTTCCCCCATTCGAGGAATAACCAACCCGTGTGTAAGAATTTGCAGATTTTTTTTTTCTGGACGTTTCATGGTGTCTAGATCACCATTGTCCGCGCCGTTATTGGTTGTAGACAATTTTCTAAAAATGTAAAATTTGGGTCAGGGGTCTGTTCCCGGCCTAGGACGGTCCTCGAAACTTTTCAGCCCGATCGGACCAAATTTGGGCGGGGTAGGGGTCAAAATGTGTTTTTTGAAAAATGGATTTTTCGAGATTTTGGGTGACCTAGGCGAGTAGGGTATCAATTTCCACTAAATTTTGGACGCTGAATCCAATGAAATGGGTCCCAGAACGATTAGCACCCAGTGGAAGAAGTTATGGGTCAAATTGGGTATTTATTACCCATTTTGAATATGTGTTTTCGGGATTTCTGGTACCTAGGCGTGTGGGGTATAACTTTCCACTAAATCTTGGACGCTGAATTCAATGAAGTGGGTATCAGAACGATGCACCCACTGGAAGAAGTTATGGGTGAACTTGGGTATATATTACCCATTTTTTTGGATCGAAAAGGCGGATTGTTGTGCGAGTTTATGTCTCGAGGGACAACGATCAATGCTGAACGGTACTGTGAGACCTTGAAAAATCTTAGACGTGCAATTCAGAACAAGAGAAGAGAGAATGCAGAATTCGCCATGACAACGCCCGACCGCACCCCGCCCGTCGAACCACAGCCCTCATCGAAGAATTTGGATGGAAAATTGTGTCTCACCCACCCTACAGTCCAGACTTGGCACCAAGTGACTTCCATCTGCCTCGAGTTGAAGTAAAACCTTGGCGGAACCCAATTCAAGATAGATGAAGAGGTACAAAATGGGGTTGTTAGTTTTCTACTCGGACAGGCGGCAGAGTTCTATGACGCTGGTTTTTATGAAGTGGGTGCTTCGAATGCAGAAGTGTATAGAACGCAACGGCGGTTATGTAGAAAAATAAAAGAAGGACTGAACTTTCAAAAATATACTTTTCTTTTATATTAAACTAGTTTTTTTATGTGAAAAAATTTTGTGTAACTTATTTTGCGGACACGCCCCGTAATTTTCAAGGTGTGTAGATCAAAATAAGCAAATGTCCGCTCGCCATCCATGCCGATTTTGGTAGTAGACAAGGACAATTTTCAGAAAATTAAAAAGCTTAAATTCTAGTTGGTCCTCGAAACTTATAAGCCCGATCGAACCAAATTTGGGGGAGTTTAACAGTGTATTTCGAAAAATGGATTTTTGGCGGTCTAGGCGTGTGGGGTATTATTTTCCACCAAATTTTGGACGATGAATCCTATGAAACGGGTCCTGGAACGGTTGGCGCCCACTAGATGAGGTTCTTGGTCAAAATGGGTCCATATGTTCCTATTTCAATTGTGTGTTTTCGAGATTTCTGATACCTAGGCGTGTGGGGTATCCTCTAAATTTTGGACCCTGAATCGATTGAAATGGGTCCGGGACACGCCAAACCGACTGTTCTCCCCATTTTCCCCTAGTTCGATATTTTCGACGATTTAGGCGTGTAGGGGATCGTTTCCTACTAATTTTAGGACGCTGAATCGATTGGAATGAGTCTCTATGATGCTTTTGGTCCGAGGAATAACAACCCCTCTGAAAGAATTTTCAGCTTTTTTTTTTCTTCTTTTTTTCAGCTCTGAGCCAGGTGGTGTGGTTGTGTGAAAAGATCCTAATGGAACTCGCCAGTAGCATTCAGGGCTCCCCAGAGCCCGTGTACAAAGCGCTCGTCCTTAGCATGATCAGTGGTCGTCCCATCAAGAGAAAAATCCACGCCATTCTGCAAAGGATGTTTTCGTCTCTTCAGGGAACGTCCATCACAACTGCGTTATTGGATCAAATCACTGATATGCTCATCAAGAATAAAGTCCAAGTATGATCTGTGCTGCCCAAAGTTGTTTAACTGTGCATGCTATTTTTACCAATTGTGAATCATAATCGGGCAGTTGGAGACTCAGTTGGGATACTATGCTAAGAATTCAAGTCTTACAAAAATCTTACAGATTCCTATGGTGTTCTAAAGATGTACCCGATGTTTGAGTTCATTCATCTTATTTTCATAGTGGAATGGTGGTCAAAAAGAGAACTTTGAAGGCGCTGATGTCTCCGGTTGCTTGGAAGTGAAGCCGACAGAAATCGTCGAAGGGATCACCACGATTTGTTCTGGCTCAAACCTGAGTCTTGAAGACCGTAAACTCTTGGCTCTCCATTCGGTACTTGCTTGCCATCACCCGTTCGTCGGTAAGCACTTAATTATATGTAGTACCATGTTTCTTGAGACATCAAAACGTTCTTGTTAAATCCAATTATTAAATTCGCTGTTGTAGCATCTGCTCAAGCAAATTTGTGGCTCAAGTTGCTCAAGTTCTTCAAACTAGTGCCCAAAGATTTCATCAGGGACTATCGGACTAAGTTTGTCAATTTACTTGTCCGGGATTTCAAATGCCATCCGGTAAGTCCACAGTTGATTATGTTCACTCTCTGAGAACGTCTTTGCAAGCCCTGCTGATAGTTGACATGTTTAATTTTGTTGTTCAGAGTTACGAACATGCTCTTCGAACTGTAGTCAGCTTGAATCCGGACGCAACACTTTCCCCTCTTCTCGATATTGTCAACCAAGTCTTCAGCGACGGTGAACTTCTTCACGTCACTCAGAACGATTACAACATTTTCCTCAGCCCACCCGGTGTCCTCTATGACAGAAGCATCCTAGCTAAGTAACGTACTTTCGTTTTTGCTCTAGTGTCCGATAGTCAGATATGGACTGTTACAGGATCCTATCTAAGTATGTTTCTATCACAGACAACTTTATGGTTACAGCAAAGATAATGATGGGTTGTCTAATGCTAAGAATATGAAGCGGGAAAGTAAAATTTATTCGTACAAAGAACAACAGGAAGAAATAATTCTCAGAAAAGAACTCGAAGAGAAGAAACGTCGGGAAGGAAAAGTTCGTGGCTTGTGTATTTACATTTTCCTTTGCTGAAATGTAGTTTAATTTGTCTACGGGTTGATACGATTTTCAATTCTAGATTGCTCAACCGGAAATGACTCCAAAGCAGAAGGAACTGGTAAAACAGCAATTGGACAAAGAAACACTAATTAGAGAGCGTCTTCAAAACGTGAGTGTGTTCGTTCTCAATGGTAGCGAGGTTTGGTGAGAAAGAACCACCTTTGATGCCTTTACTTTGGGAGTTGGGATCTCTCACCTAACCTACTTACATAAATAAAGAGAATAATCGAGGCCCTATGGAGTTGTTGCTGTAGAAAATTTGAATAAAATCAGGCTGGAGGTAGGAATATTTGACTTGATCCCGGGCTTTTCCATTCCCAATAAACTTCAGGTTTTTCCAAACGCAGCGCGAAACATTGGGAGGTATGCATACAAATTGGTAAAAGCTCATTAATTGAGAGGGGTGAGATCAATCTCACAAAACCCGTCAAGTGTTGCGCTTTCACCCAGGTATTTGACGTTTCAATGGATTAGGCTTGTACTGATTGGTTACGTATAGTAATCCGAGTGGAAGCCTTCCCTAACCTTTCCCCAGATCTAAGTATCCCACCTCTGACTCCTTCTGTTCATGTTTGACGTTCTGCGGGTTGTCATGTCCAGCCCAAAATGTCTGCGTCTAGCAGTGATTCAGATGGCAATCAGCAAAAAGGTTGTGTGAATATAATTTAAAACCTTCCAATACTTTTGGACAAACCTCAGCTTCCGGAGATTAAAAAACTAAAACGCTGCAAATTTGTTTACAGGGGTTGGTTATTCCTCGGACCAGTAGCATGGGGATTCACTCCAATCGATTCAGCGTCGAAAATTTAGTGGAAAGTGATACCACACACGCTTAGGTACCAAAAATCTTGAAAACACAGATTCGAAATGAGTAGAGAGATAGTTACCCATTTTTCACCCACAACCTCTTCCGGTGGGCGCCAATCGTTCTGGGACCCATTTCACTGGATTCATTGTCCAAAATTATCATGCGCAAAAAACCCAATCTACTGTACGTAGGTGCTCGTTGAACCCTTCACAATTAATCCGCATGAAATTGTAAATGAACTTGGTAGAAGGGAAAAATATAACCTCATTCACTGTAACATACAGAAAACAGTCAAAGGATGGATGGGGTTCATCTAGCCTGTAAAGTGGAGATGAAACAGGGTTCACCGTAACAGAGCTGCAGTTGGTCAAACATAGGTCCAGTATATTTATGACAGGGACAAAAAAATCCCGCACTCAATCCAGTTCCAGGATAGCCCATTTCAGTATTACTATATTTTTAATGTATAATATTCTCTTTTTCCTGTTGAATGATACGTCATCGCGTTTGGAACTGGACTGACAGAAGTTTAGTTTCCTCCACGGCTGTCTCACTTTTGGTTGGTTATTCCTTAAATAATCAACCTATTTTCATGCAAAAAATCAATCTCTCCGATTCGGCCCAAATTTTTTTTTCTGGACGTTTCAAGGTGTCTAGATCAAAATTAGCAAATGTCCGTCCGCCGTCCTCTGTCCACGCCGACTTTGGTAGTACAAATTATTCAAGAAATCTGAAATTTTGGTCAGGGGTCCGTTCATGGCTCTAGTTGGTCCTCGAAACTTTTCAACCCGATCGGGCCAAATTTGGGTAGGGTAGGGGTCAAAATGTGAATTTCGAAAAATGGATTTTTGAGATTTTTTGCAATTTAGGTGTGTGAGGTATCATTTTCCTCTTAATTCAGGACGCTGAATCCAATTTAATGGGTCTTAGAACGATTGGCACCCATTGGAAGAGGTTATGGGTCAAAATGATATCTATTACCCATTTTGAATATGTGTTTTCGAGATTTCTGGCACCTAGGTGTGTGGGGTGAATTTGCAGCGTTTTTCTGAGCTTTAGCTCACATGTCAGAGCTGTATCTCAACTTAACGCATCATCGAAATGGAAGATCAATATCAACTCCTGAGGTTTAACTCAAAAGGTGAGATTCATCTCCCTTACTTGAGATGAATCTCACGAGACGAGTTCCATCTTCACTTTTTATGCATACCGATCCGAGCTTTAGCTCACAAAATGGTGTGGCTTTTGATCAACTTGATTCATACCACCCGATGTTTTATGCCAGCTGTTTCCGCCTTTCCTGTCTCTCAGCTATGCCTCTTGATAAACTTACTCACAAATCTATTTCTCGAGTGTTTAGCGGAGTGAATTATTTTGCAGGCGTCGTCTCGATTGGAATGTGCTGTGAAAATCGTCGAATCAGTCGGGAAAGGGGCTCCTTTGGCGATTGCAGTCAAACTTCCTGCCTTGATACCCCAATTGGTCCGCGGGCTGTCTTCCCCTCTGTGCGCTCCACATCTTGCTCAGCTGTATATCACGTTGTCCGCACCCGCCTTCATCTCAGTCAGAGTACGGTCGCCTCTTGTGATCGAACGGGTCAGCCATACCAGCCTAAGGTTGTTAAGACCAAAATGTGAAGTTGACTCCGCTTGGGATAATCAAGATCTTGGTAAGATCGTAAATCGAAGAATGACTGTGAAATGAGTTCAGCTTGTGTAAGAAAGGATGAAAACTCCGGCCGATTCCAATACCTGTACCTACCTAGGGGGACTATGCGTACTTGCATAATAAGCCCATTTATTCGTTTATTAACAAACAACAATTTCAATTCCCTTTGCGCTCCAAATGTGTCGAAATGAGCCTTTGAAATGGCAACTCACTTTCTTGATCCCGAATCATCAGTTCAAAACTGAGGTCCTCATAAACGCTTTTGGTTGGTTATTCATTGAATAATCAACCAATGTTTTCATGCAAAAAGTCAATCTCTCCAATTCGGCCCAACAAATTGTTCTGGACGTTTCAAGGAGTCGAGATCAAAAGTGGCAAATGTCCGTCCGCCGTCCACGCCGACTTTGGTAGTAGAAATTGTTCTAAAATTCTGAAATTTTGGTCAGGGGTCCGTTAATGGCTCTAGTTAGTCCTCGTAACTTTTCAACCCGATCGGACCAAATTTGGGTGGGGTAGGGGTCAAGATGTGAATTTCGAAAAGTGGATTTTTGAGATTTTTTGCAACTTGGGTGTGTGGGGTATAATTTTCCACTAAATTTTGGAGAACGATTGGCATCCATTGGAAGAGATTGGAAGGTCAAAATGGGTATCTATTACCCATTTTGAATATGTGTTTTCGAGATTTCTGGTACCTAGGCGTGTGGGGTATCATTTTCCACAAAATTCTTGACCCTGGATTGATTGGAATGAGTCTGGGACCCGCCACACCCACTGTTTCCCCCACTTTCCCCTTGTTTGAATATGTGTTTTTGAGGTTTCTGCTACCTAGCCGTGTGGGGTATCATTTTCCACTAAATTTTGGACGCTGATTCCGATGAAACGGGTCCCGGAACGATTGGTGCTCTCTGGACGAGATTATGAGTCAAAATGAGTACCTATCTACCCATTTCGAATAGGTGTTTTCGTGATTTCTGTAACCTTGGCGTGTGGGGTATCATTTTCCACTTAATTTTGGACCCTCAATCGATTAGAATGGGTCCGGGACCCACCACACCCACTGTTTCCATTTTCCCCATGTTGAAGAAATGAGTCTCCATGCGCCTGGTCCGAGGAATAACCAACCCGTGGCTTAGAATTTGCAGCGTTTTTGGTTATTCTCACCCAGTTTTAAAAAATTGTATTTTCAGATGAAAGCATGAGAAAAGCTATCGAAGATATTGATTCGCTCGGTCAGGAATTGACTGCTCCTGCTCTCACATATCTTCTGCCAATGGTCGAAGTAGCCGCCACCGGAGTTTCTCCATCAGATCCCTTGCTCCCTACATGCATCAGGATCTTGCACAATCAAGCTCGTATGCGAAAAAGCATCGGACCTCTTCACGATCCGAATTTGCTTCCTCGCTGCCAGCTCATCGCTCTACTCATCAACATAACCAGTAAGTTGTATCCCGTACGAAAAATTATCCAACGCGCCTCTCATACCAATGTTATCATTCATTGAATGTATCTATTTGATTGCTCCTTAGGTTTTACGAGCGCTCGAGTTCAGCAGCAGGCTGTATCTTGTCTGCAGGAGCTAGCGATAGCTTCTAACGGCGTTGGAGAGGCAGCTGTTGCGTCTGAAAGTGAAATTGATCGATTGCTATTTGCTCTCCAACATTCATCTCCTCAAGTTCGAGATGCTGCGCAAAGAGTACGTCTTGAAGTAGTAAATAAGTATGAGGAGAGTTTGGGATGTGATATACGTATAATAGTTGAACTAATTTCTGTTCTCACCAACTCTCTTCTGGAAGTTACTACAGGTTTAGTGTACTGGCGGCTGAAATAGAGGATCTCTTCAGATCCTCTCTTTTGAACGAGCCCCCTGGCTATGATCCCCCCCCCCCCCAAGCTGCCAGAATTCAAGGAAGCTGAAAGGAAGGAATAAGATCTCTTCATTGGAGAGTGCTTGGGCGGGATCTACGAGTAGTTCTAGAATATAGAACCCCTCCCCATACCGATAATTGTTGGGAATCATTTTACCCTAGTTGGAAGAAGCGTACACAGGAGCCAACGACCCTGAGTGGGGTCTGATAGGCCCTTGTGCGAACTTGATCCTAATCCCCTCCCCAATTAGTCGCGGCCACCGTTCGGCTAACCGAATTAAAACTCATCGCGTTTCAGGCTTTGTTCGCTCTTCTCCCTGTTCTGCCGAGAAACGGCAAGTCTCCTGGTATGGAATTCAGAATCGTCAAAAGGCTTTGGGTAGCCAAATTTGACGTTGTGCCTGGAAATAGGTGCGTACATTTCCGGCATGGTCACTGCAAAAGTCCGATTGTATCCCCAATCTTCAGAAGGATTGATGATATCACGCTCTATTTCAGGGAAATAGCAAATAAAATGTGGGACCAAGGATCTTTCAGCGCCAAAATCCCTGGGCTGTGCGAAGGCCTCATAGACGACGTCACTCACCCAGTGGTTGATATTCAGCAAGCGGCCGCTCTCGCGTTGGCAGCTCTCCTTCCTGAAACTGACAAATGTGACGTCACGACGATTCTATCGTTGTTACTCAACATTTACGCTGAAAAGAATAACGTACGTTTAATCATGCAAAAGCAATTGTGTTACGCTCAGATAATTTACTTATCTATGCCATTTCAAGATAATTTTCGAATAGATTTCACCAGCAATCAAATGTGTAATGCACGAGACGACTGCTTATATCATCGCACGCCGCGGGCGTATCTAGAGCAAAATATTCCTCAGCACTTTTCGATTATTCATGTGAATATTAGGAGCTATAACAAAAATTTGGATGAATTTCTCATGTGGTTGGATGGTTATATGGACTCGTTTGATGTGATGGTACTTACTGAGGCATGGTTGGGCAACTGTACCGTGTTTCAAAGTATCCCTAGGTTTACTGTTGTACATACTGCAAGCCATATAAATCAAAATGATGGGGTAGTCCTGTATGTAAGGTCGTGCTATAATTATTAAGTGAATTTCATAACCTTGCATTATGCAACTACCGCTCATGTTCAGCTAGCTTTGGATAAGAGAAATGTAGATATTGTGGCTGTCTATCGAAATGCCAAGGGTAATATTGACATGTTTACCAACGATCTAGTAACCTTATTGTCAACAACACTAGATTAAAATGTTATGTGTTATCTGGGTGACATAAACATTGACTTGTTGGATGTGGTGGACCCCAGTGTTATAAGATATATTTCGGAACCAGCTGAGCTGGGCCTCACATCGCTCATAGACGAGTTTGTTTGCCTACACGAGTCCAGGGCATAAGTAGTGCAACCTGCATTGATCATGTATTTGTTCGAGCACGCCCTAACTCTTACATGTCAACTGTGCTGGTTCGAATCCAGCACCCCCGGCGTTTACGTGAGGCCAACTCAGTACCGGCAGTAAGTATCCGAATACGGTTTTCCGGGGGCTTAACACACACGAGTGTCAGCCTATGTTGGAGCTCGCAAATACTGACCAACTCTCACCTTTGGGCGAGAGGATGTTGGATGGGCCTGAACAGCCTCTGCCGGCGTCCTCTCGCCTGAGGGTGAGGAGGTCGGCAAAGGCTCTCAGAAGCCTATCCGAAGCCTATCCGACTTCCCTTCTGTATGCGCGGGCACAATAGACCCTTGAGGTCGCAGCGCCGTAGGGGCAGCAACTGCCCCACGTCCTTCAGTTGGAGGCCAAAGGACAAAAAAAAGAAAAAAACGGATCTCTCTGCCACCGCTGTGTCCGTGTTCCGTCCTGGGAAGCATTCCCTTCTGGCAGGGAACCGCACGGTAACCCTTGTCGATGAGGAAACCCTAAAAAATTGCATTACCTCGTACGATTGGGACGCAGTAACTGCCCTTAACTGTACGAATCTCGTTGCTGCTCGACTATTAGAGAGCCTAAAACAATGCACAAATTCTGCAACGCGGGAGATTCGTTTGCCTCACGCTAAATAAAATTAACTCCATGGTGGATCACAAATGGTTTACTCGCATCCATCCGCCATAGGCTCAAATTGTGCAAGAAATTCTAAAAGGGAGACCTTCAACGAACAACTTCGTTGTCGTTAGAGGAAATACCGCCGTGTTAAGATTAACTCAAGTTCAAGGTCAAAAACGAATATTATGGAAATAAATTTGAGGAATCTAAGGGGAAGCCCAAAGACATTTGGAAAATAATAGATGAATCGTTTTTATTCAAAAGTAAAGGGGCCATTCAGTGCGAGAAAATGGTTTCCAACCTTGCAAACAAACACTATGTGAGAGCAAGAATCATGCTTGTTCTATCGCTGCCTGCAATTCCAATGACCACTTTGCTAGTGATGGTAAAAACATGGCTGCCAAAATCGGCGATTGGCAATTTGGCGATTTAGGCGTGTGGGATATCATTTTACACTAAACTTTGAACGCTGAATCGATTGGAATGAGTCTCCATGCTTCAGATCCGAGGAATAATCAACCCCTGTGTAAGAATTTGCAGCGTTTTTTTCTCTCATCAAGAAATTTAGTGTGATAAACCTTCTTTGATTGTCTTCAGCGGAATAAATTATTTTTCATTTCATATCCTAAAATAAATGCTTGACATCAAAAACTGTTTACGTTCTACTAAGTGGATAACAAAATATTGATGCATGATCTAAATATAATACGTTGCAGATGATTCCCGCTAAAGTCGACAGCTTAGGAAGGATCGTCGAAAAGCCTGTTGACACCTGGGAACCCCGGTCGGGCGTCGCTCTGACTCTGACTCAATTGGCACCTCTACTCAGCCCTCCACAAGTCACCGAATTAGCTAAATTTTATGTTGATAAGGGGCTTGGTGACAGAAATGACGTGGTTCGAAATAACATGCTCGCTGCCGCGTTGGCAGCAGTTGATCAACACGGCAATGTAAGCTGGAGGTTGTGCAGATTTTCTCAACTCGTGGAACCACAAGTTTTCAACAATTTTCTTATATCATTGTCTGATCCACAGGAGACGGTTAGCCAGTTGCTTCCTATATTCGAGCCAGTCCTGGACAAAGGTCCTGATTGCAGCAGTTACGATGCTGTTCGTCAGTCGGTTGTCATTCTCATGGGGAGCCTCGCCAGGCACTTGGACAAAGACGATCCAAAGGTCAAGCCAATTGTCACCAAGTTGATCGATGCCCTCTCCACACCTTCTCAACAGGTAAGCTTAAAGCTACTTCAGTGTTCGTAAAAGTGGTCGGAGTAGAAGCGATACCAAATTGGTGGGTTCCTTATTCATCTAGGTACAAGAAGCGGTAGCTAGCTGTCTTCCAGCACTCGTGCCCAGCATCAAAGACGAAGCTCCGGCCCTGGTTCAAAAACTTCTCGACCAGCTTCTTTCTTCGGAGTCCTATGGTCAGAGGAAAGGAGCCGCTTATGGTTTGGCCGGTATTGTCAAAGGCATGGGAATTCTGGTTTTAAAACAACTCGACATCATGACCACGTTGACGGATGCTATACAGGATAAGAAAAACTACAGACATAGAGAAGGTATGCGTAAAGTGACTTTCCAGCTGATTGTTTAAAAAAATTCCTTCATTGGAGCTTAGCATACATTTTGTTTAATGTAACAAAAGCTGAAGAAAATATTGTTGAATACTAAATGTAAGAGTATTAGGGAAAATTGGTAAATCTAACTTTACTCAATTTTGGTTGGTTATTCCTTGAATAGTCAACCTATGTTTTCATGCAAATGGTCAACCTCTCCAATTCGGCTCAAAATTTTTTTCTGGACGTTTCAGAGTGTCTAGATCAAAAACGCTGCAAATTCTTACACAGGGGTTGGTTATTCCTCGGACCAGGTGCGTGGAAACTCATTTCTTCATCATGGGGAAAATGGGGATAACGGTGGGTGCGGCGGGTCCCAGACCCATTCCAATCGATTCAGTGTCCATGATTTAGTGGAAAATGATACCCTACACGCCCAGGTACCAGAAATCTCATAAACACTTATTTAAAATGGGTAATATATACCCAATTTGACCCATAACTTCTTCCAGTGGGTGCCAATCGTCCTGAGACCCACTTCATTGGATTCAGCTTCCAAGATTTAGCGGAAAATGGTGCCCCACACGCCTAGGTTCCAGAAATCTCAAAAACACATATTCAGAATGGGTAATATATACCCAATTTGACCCATAACTTCTTCCAGTGGGTGCCAATCGTCCTGAGACCCACTTCATTGGATTCAGCTTCCAAAATTTAGTGGAAAATGATACCCCACTCGCCTAAATCGCCCAAAATCTCGAAAATCCATTTTTCAAAAAACACATTTTGACCCCTACCCCACCCAAATTTGGTCCGATTGGGCTGAAAAGCTTGGAGGACCGTCCTAGGCCGGGAACAGACCCCTGACCCAAATTTCAGATTTTTAGAAAATTTTCTACTACCAAAAACGGCGTGGACGGCGGACGGCGTACGGCGGACGGACATTGACCATTTTGGTTGGTTAAGTTTCCATGAGCTTGGTCTGACGAATAACCAACCCCTGTGTAAGAACTTGCAGCGTTTTACCCAAGTTATCTATTAGAAAAGACTGGTTTTTTAAAATGCTATTATATAAATATATATACATATATAGTAATGCTATTTTAATTTCAATTGTTTTCAAGCTTTCTTTTATGTTGAATACACAATTGTTTAAATTAGTGAGGTCAACCTAAAAATGATGAACAATCTTTGAATGCTTCCTGAATCGTATTTGAATTAAATTCAAATTTCAATTTCAGGAGCGCTTTTCGCATTTGAAATGCTCTGCTCCGTCTTGGGCCGGCTTTTCGAACCTTACATCGTGCACGTTTTACCCCACCTGTTGCTTTGCTTCGGTGATGGCAATCAGTACGTTCGAGACGCGACTGACGACTGTGCCAAGGTGGTTATGAGTAAATTATCGGCTCACGGGGTTAAGTTGGTGTTACCCTCTCTTCTCGCTGCCTTGGAGAAGGATTCGTGGCGAACCAAAACCGGTAGGCACTCTTGAGCAGCCGAGAGATGGGAGATGGTCAAGGGAACGTGTAGGTATCTCATTTTGGAACGTTTCAGGTTCTGTCGAACTTCTCGGTGCCATGGCGTACTGCGCGCCCAAACAACTCTCGTCGTGCTTGCCTTCCATCGTTCCCAAGTTGATTGAAGTTTTGAGTGATTCGCATGTAAAGGTTCAAACCGCGGGCACTGAAGCTTTAAAACAAATCGGCAGCGTCATTCGTAATCCCGAAATTCAAGGTGAGAAGTTTGTCTTCGATAAAACTGATGACCAACTGCTAGCCAAACCATTCAATAGAAGTCGTATAACATTTTTTCTCGTCTTTACTAGCGATCGTTCCCGTGCTGCTTGAAGCTCTGCAAGACCCTTCCAACAGAACTGCGACCTGCCTCCAAACTCTGCTCGACACCCAGTTTGTTCATTTCATCGACGCTCCCTCACTCGCTCTTATTATGCCTGTTGTGCAACGAGCCTTCCAAGACAGGTCTACCGAAACCAGAAAAATGGCAGCTCAAATCATCGGCAACATGTACTCATTGACGGATCAAAAGGATTTGACTCCTTACCTGCCTACTATCATTCCGGGGCTAAAAACGTCTCTTCTCGATCCTGTGCCAGAGGTAGATCGGACTATCCCGCCATGGCGTACCGTGTTCAACAAGCGAACGTTAAGTGTTGATTTCTAATCTTAGCCACTTTTCTTGCAGGTGCGAAGCGTGTCGGCTCGTGCTCTCGGCGCCATGGTTCGTGGTATGGGTGAAGCCAGCTTTGAAGACCTCCTTCCCTGGTTGATGAAGACACTCACTTCCGAAAACAGTTCAGTCGACAGATCTGGCGCCGCCCAGGGTCTCAGCGAAGTTGTTGGTGGCCTGGGAGTTGAGAAACTGCACAAACTCATGCCAGGTTAAAGTTAATGGAGTTTCTCTCATGCGTGAACGATCCTGTTTTGAATTATCAATGAAATTTCATTTTTTTCTTTTCAGAAATTATTAGCACGGCGGAGAGGCCAGATATCTCTCCTCACGTGAAGGACGGTTACATCATGATGTTCATCTACATGCCTGTTGTGTTCACCAACGAATTCACGCCTTACATTGGTGAAATCATCACTCCAATTTTGAAGGTAAGCGTATTTGTATGGTATTCAACTACGTTATGTTGCTTTACTTAATCATCAAAAATTAATGTTGGTCATTTTTCAGGCGCTTGCTGACGAGAACGAGTACGTCCGCGACACAGCGCTGAAAGCCGGCCAAAGAATCGTGAACTTGTATGCTGACTCAGCCATCACGTTGTTGCTGCCTGAACTCGAAGGAGGACTTTTTGATGACAATTGGAGGATTAGATATAGGTCTGTCAAAGTGGACATGGCGCAGTCTTGTAAGGAACTTTTTCACTTTTATTGTTATATTGCATTTGTAACAATGTTTCCAGTTCTGTGCAACTCCTTGGTGACCTGCTGTACCGCATATCGGGAGTGTCTGGTAAAATGAGCACAGAAACAGCCAACGAAGACGACAACTTCGGTACTGAACAATCACACAAGGTGAGTAGCTTAGACACGTAATTTTCCTGCGGCGTACCCCCCTTTTTGAAAATTCAAGTTTCTCTGATACCCGTTATTTGTATGTTCAAGGCTATCATCTCAGCTTTGGGCGTTGAAAGGAGGAATCGAGTGCTCGCGGGACTATACATGGGAAGGTCTGACGTGGCGCTGATGGTGCGACAAGCTGCTCTCCACGTGTGGAAAGTGGTGGTCACCAACACGCCTCGTACCCTTAGGGAAATCTTGCCAACCCTTTTCAGTTTGTTACTAGGTTGTTTGGCATCCACCAGCCATGACAAACGGCAAGTAAGTACTGAACGGGGTGAATTTACATGGTTTGTAGTACTCCTGGTGCAGGTTCATGAGTCGAGGTCATTTTGGATTGTTCTAGGTCGCTGCAAAGACTCTCGGTGACCTGGTGAGAAAACTTGGAGAGAGAGTGCTACCAGAAATAATTCCCATCTTGGAAAATGGTTTGGAATCTGATCAGCCAGACCAGCGACAAGGCGTTTGTATCGGTTTATCCGAGATGATGGCGTCTACATCGCGTGATATGGTGCTTGCTTTCGTCAACAGCCTCGTTCCCACCGTAAGGTGAGTTGGAACTTGTGGCGTATCGCCCCAGACGAATTGCAGTCTTCTTGAGCAGGTTATGCCTCCGTGTGCATAGAAGCTCCTCAATACTTTTTCTGAATGCGCATACTGTTGCAGGAAAGCTCTGTGTGACCCGCTCCCAGAAGTTCGACAAGCCGCCGCCAAGACCTTCGACAGCCTCCACGCTACAGTCGGCGTCAGAGCATTGGATGACATCCTCCCGCAAATGCTGCAGCAGTTGGTTAGCTCATAACAGTCATTGTAGCTGCTGTCGATGAAAAAAATACAAAATTCAAGTTGCAATCAACGATTTCAGAACAACGCTGACGGAGAATCCTCAGAATGGGCATTGGACGGATTGAGGCAAGTGATGGCCATCAAGTCGAGAGTCGTCTTGCCTTATCTCATCCCTCAGCTTACGTCACCGCCGGTCAACACCAAAGCCTTGTCCATTCTGGCATCCGTTGCTGGCGAGGCACTAACGAAATACCTCATAAAAATCCTGCCAGCGCTCCTCTCGGCATTGGCCACTTCCGAAAACAATCCTCAGGTGGGATCACTGCATAAAATAACCTGTCGACCTATTTTCACTATAAAAAGCGTTCATTGCTTTCTTCTGTAAACGTATAGTTTGTGCCTAAAAGTTTGAATGTTTTCATAGGAGCTTGAGTATTGCCAAGCAGTCATACTGTCCGTCCTCGATGAAGTGGGCATCTGTACGATTATCGATCAACTTCTCGAAGCTTCACGCTCAGATTCACTCGGCACCCGTCGAGCGGCGGCCACCTTGCTCTGCGCCTTCACGTCTCACACAAAAGCAGACTATAGTCAACACGTCCCCCAACTAATTCGCGGCTTGATATTGTCCTTCGTCGACAAGGATCCGCTTGTTCTTCAGATGTCGTGGGAATCTCTTTCATCTGTCACCAAGGTTATCATAAAAATTGTGTTAACCGCAAATTATTGGGACACACATTCAACCACGCCTCCTACCTAAAAATGTTTGTTCTTTTTACAGTCGTTGGACGCTTCCCAGCAAATCCAATATGTTGGAGACGTTCGCCAAGCCATCAAGTTTGCTTCGAGCGATTTGAAAAATGGGGAAAACTTGCTTCCAGGTCTTTGTCTTCCCAAGGTAAGCACATTCTGATCGATTGGTGTACCTCAAGTAAGTAGTTTTCATTATTTGTTTGTTTTTGTTGAACATTTCTTGGCCTGTTACCTCCCTCGGTGTTACACTTTAATTAGAAACCGGGAACTTCCGAAGAGAAAAAAAATACATGATTGAGCACGAGATCGATGTAATACAAAAGAAAAAAGCTACATCACTTTATATCAATTCTTATCTCTTTCTACAATCAAAAGTAACACTTCCTTTCCTCTTTCTCCTTTTATTGTCCCGATACAACATCTCCCCCTCTTAAAAAAAATAACAGTTTCTTTCTTTGAATAATAATCAATTCTCTTCCCGACCGGATTTCCACTTGAATATTGATCTCTTCCGGCTATTTTAGTTCGAGAGGAAAACGTTTTGGTACTCCGCGGAGCCGTCCAGATATTCTAGGGGTCTGTCCCATTGAGTCCTGTGGAGGGACAACGTTCTTGTTGGATGTTGGTTCCGTGGCTGGTGGAAACCCATGAAACGCTGGTGACGCCGGTCCTTCTGTTGGTGTGGTGGCTTGATCTATTGTATCCGGGGGCTGGTCCTCGCTCCGACGTGGTGATTTTGGCCACAGCTGATCAACATGTCGCTTCCATAGTTGCTGATTGTTAGATTTGATGAGGTACGTTTGGTCACCCAAACGGTCAACGACAGCACCCTTCACCCATGAAGGGTCGTCCTTCTTATAAGACCGGACCCAGACTTCCGATTCATTCTCCAACGCAATGTTTCGCCTTCCACCCTGTTTCATGACGGTGAGTTGACGTCCCGTAGTGATGTCTTCATCTGTTGGTATCAGTTGGTTGAATATGATGATGGGTTTCTTTTTGAAGATCATTCCCGCGGGCGTTTCTTTGGTACCATCATGCTCGGTGTTGCGGTACTGAAATAAATATCGATTAACTGCTGAAACGAGCGACGTTGATTTGTTTTCGCTCAGGGTTTTCAAGATAGCTTTCTTTACTATTTTCACTGCAGATTCGGCTTGTCCATTACTTGTGGGGTGAAATGGTGGCCCTTTCAAATGCACAATCCCGAGGTTTTCCAGAAACGACGAAAATTTACTTCCTGAGAAGCACTGGGCTCCATCTGTTGTGACCGCACGAGGAAGTCCAAATCGGCTGAACGTCTCTTCCAATTTCTCAATGGCTACGTCCGCTGTTGCCGATGACACGAAAAAATTCTCGATCCAACGAGAGGTTGGGTCCATGAGGACGAAACAGTAAATACGTTTGTTGATAGGACCCAGGAAATCGGCGTGAATCCGACTCCAGACTCTTTGTGGGTACGGCTATGGTTTTAGGGCTGAGCGTGGTGGGTTTGGTTTGAATTTTCCACACGTTTCGCAGTTTTGTGCTACTTTCTCGATGTCTCTGTCGAGGGCCGGCCACCAGAAAAATGATCTGGCCAACGACTTCATCTTTGTAGCGCCAAAGTGGTTTCTGTGCAGTTCGTCTAATACCTTGATTCTTAGTTTAGCAGGTACAATGACTCGGTATCCCCACATTAAACAACCTTTTTCGACGGTGAGCTCGCAAGCTCTTCGGCTGTAAGGGACAAACCGCTCGTCCTCGGGGATGTTCTCGTCACTTTCCAGGCAGTGAACCACTTTTGATATCTCCAAATCCTTCCTGGTTTCTGTTTTGACTGTTTTCCAATTTACCCAAAACGGCGAGTTTTCATGTACATAGTTCAGGTAATTGACCTCTTCGAAAGGATCAGTCACCTTCACTTGTTTTATGGGTATGCGTGACAAAAAATCTGCACAGTTGTCATGTGTTCTCACGCACTTCAACTTCACTGAAATCAAAATTAGAGATTAGGAACGCCCATCTTTGAATTCTGTTTGCCGCGTAAATTGGCAAACCCTTTTTGGAGGCAAAAATGTATACCAGTGGGCGATGATCGGTGACGAGCTCAAACTTTCGTCCAAATAAAAAATCCTTAAACCGGCAGACACCGAATATTAGTGCATAAGCTTCGCGTTCTATTGTTGGATACTTGCATTGAGCTTCGTTCAACACTTGTGACGCGTATGCTATTGGTTTAGTCTCCCCATTAGCAAAAACATGTTGCAGAACCGCACCCACAGCTTTCGCTGACGCGTCCACCACCAGCTGTAACTTCTGGTCAGGCTGAAAATGGGTGAGTACCGGTTTGGAAATCAGTACCTTCTTGATGTTGCGAAATGCTTATTCATGCTTCCATGTCCAATTCCAAATAACACCTTTCTTGAGTAGATGGTACAGCGGTGCCAACGTTTTTGCTGCTGAGGGAACAAACTTTATGTAGAATGTGATTAAACCTAGAAATGATTTTAAGGTTGTCACATCAGTTGGGTGAGGAGCTTCTCTAATGTCTTTTATGTGGTCATCTGTCGGGTGTAATCCATCTTTGTCAATTCTATGACCCAAATATATAATGGAAGGTTTGGCAAACACGCATTTGTCCGCTTTGGCCCTCAGATTGACCGAATGCAGTACTGATAGTACTTTCCGAAGCCGGTCATTATGCTCCGTTCTAGTCCTTCCCGAAACATATATATCGTCTAAAAGACAACCGACACCTTTCATTCCACGAATTAAATTGTTCATGACACGTTGGAATAATGTGGGAGCTGAGGAAATTCCAAAACAAAGTTTTTTATACCTGAATAACCCCATATGGGTTGTAATTGTCGTCAGTTCACGTGATTTTTGGTCAAGTTCCAGTTGCTGATAGGCATCACGCAGATCCCTTTGGAGAACACTGTGGCTCCGCCGAAGTTTGCGCAAAGATGGTCCACTCTTGGTAGCGATTCCCCACTGTTTTCCAACCAGGGGTTGACTGTCAGACGAAAATCTCCGCAGATCCGCACCGAGTTGTTTGGTTTCAGTACCGGGACTATTGGTGTTCCCCATTGACTGTACTCCACCGGTTCGATGATGTCAGTTTTCAGTAACCGCATTAGCTCTGCTTCTACCTTGTCCTTCAATGCAATCGGCAGTGTTCTGGCTTTAAAAAACGCCGGTTGGGCCCCTGGTTTCAGCTGTAACGTCACTTGATGTTTGGAGAACGTACCACCCTCGGGTTTGAATACCTCAGGAAATTCTGCTAAAATTTTGCGTATGTCCGGAGGTGCTTTGGGAATTTCGAAATCTCGTAAATTCAAAAGCTTGGTGGTTTTAGTTTTCAATAAGCGTAAACCCGTACGTCCAACCAACGGTGGTCCTCCTCTCTCAACGACAAAGAAATCCATGTCCCCCGAAAAGTTTTCGTGTTGAACAGGAAGAGTCACTTTACCTTTAGGTTCAATTTTGTGGCCCACATAGTCACTGAACGTCAATGGGTGTTGTTGTAGGGGAAATTTTGCGAAATTATTCTTATAGAAATCATAAGAGATAACGTTCTGTGCACACCCAGTATCCAATTCAAACGAATACACTTTGCTGTTGATGGAAAATACTACTTTGATAGGTTGTGGGCTTCGTGAGGGATAGGCGTCCTCTAGAGCATAGAAAAAGGAATCATTTAGGAATACCTCCTCCTCTGTTTCCGCGCTATCCCCTGATGTCAAAAACTTGTGATCGGCCTTACTTCCGGGTTTCAGTTTGCTTTTATACGACTTACACACTGATGATAGATGCCCCTGGGCCGAACACGTGTTGCACGTCGCAAATTTAAATTTGCATTGTTTTGAGTCATGATTTTTCCAGCCGCAGTGGACACATTTAGTTCTCCTGGTATTCTTGCTATTTCCCGATGACCAGTTTCTTCCAGGGTTATGAGGTTTTGCCTTTCCGCCTTTCATGTAATTTATGTCCGGCTCCTCTTTGATCTCATGTCCCAAAGTGCGATGGCTAAGTGCCGCTTCTCTCGTTGTAGCTAGTCGTACGGCTTCCGCCAACGTGAAAGTTGACGATGAGGGATCTTCTTCCATTAATCGGTCTTGGATTTTGGCACTGGAAAGACCAGCCACGAAAATATCGCGCATAACAACGGCCAATTCCGATCCAAATGAACACTTGGAAGCTACCTCTCGCACCCTGGCAGAAAAATCCGTGACGCTTTCGCTTTCCTGTTGCCGTAAGGAATAAAATTCCTTCCTCTTGGCTGAACTCGTGCTTATTGGCTCGAAATGTTTCGTCAATAACGCACTGAGGCTATCGAACGACGAATTTTCATCCTCAGGTTCGTCCGGTAGACACAAACTATGCAGTAAAGCGAATGTTGAGTCGCCCAGAGATGCAAGCAAGTACGACTTTTTTACCTTAACGTCGACCGTCCCGCACGTGATGAAGAGATTCTTCATTCGTTTCAGGAAAAGTTTCCAGGACGCTTGTTCCGGGTGGAACAGCGTCGGCGGTGGCAACGGTGTTGACATCACTAAGTCACTACACTGAAATGGCAGTTCCGCGAACGCGTTGATTCGACGTCTCGTCGCCAGTTGTTACACTTTAATTAGAAACCGGGAACTTCCGAAGAGAAAAAAAATACATGATTGAGCACGAGATCGATGTAATACAAAAGAAAAATCTACATCACTTTATATCAATTCTTATCTCTTTCTACAATCAAAAGTAACACTTCCTTTCCTCTTTCTCCTTTTATTGTCCCGATACAACACTCGGTATGTTCTTGTGTTGAGAAGGTATTTTCTACATTTCTCAGCTAAAACGCTAAGGCGGTTGTCAGGTCGATGTGGTGGCGCCAGACTTTTCTAAGGCTTTTGACAAGCTCCCACACCAAGCTATTTCTGAGGCATTGGAGTCAGTTGGCCTTTTTGGTGCTCTGCTTTCATGGATACGAAGCTATCTCAAGGATCGAACTTCGTCTGTGCGTGTTGGTGGCACAGTCTCTGAGCCTTTTATGGCCACCTCTGGTGTTCCTCAAGGCTCACACCTGGGCCCTCTCCTCTTTATACTCACCATTGATCGTGTCTGCGCTGGCCTCGGGGATGGGCAGGTCTTCGTTTATGCCGACGATGTCAAGATTTTCTCTCGCATCCAAAGTATCACTGATTGCCTCACTCTCCAATCACGCCTGGACGCTTTCATCACTTACTGCTCCTCTGTCGGCCTCTTCCTGAACCCTAGCAAGTTAGAGGTATCCACCTTTCATCTATCGTTATCTCCTATATACCATGTCTACAGCATCAATGGATCTCAACTTGCGCGTCCGTCACTCATCCATGATCTTGGGGTATGTCTGGATCCGCAGCTCACTTTCAATGAGCACGTGTCGCAGGTCAACTCTCGAGCTATGCGGTCTCTGAATTTCCTCTAGCAGAATACTAGGGAATTCACTCATATCCCAGCCCTCATCACACTGTATCGTGCCATTGTTCAGCCATGCCTCGAGTACGCCTCAGTCGTCTAGAGCCCGTTTTATGGCTGCCACATTGACCTGATTGGTCCCGCACATGGGTCCCCTTCACGTTGAACAATTACATGCTGCACCGCCCCCTCAGCCGTCTGCCCCGCACCGCCAACCATCTGCTCGCTGCTGCAGATATGGATCAGCCCCTTCATCCTCAAGAGACGCCTGCTGGATGCCTTACTTACTCCTCCCTGTGTTGCCAAAAGCGCAAAGGTGTATTGAAGGAAAACTTCCGAAACGCTCTCTGTCGAGCAAAGTGGGGAAGCATGGAGAACCGGGGAAATGCAGAAAGGTGTTGAGGCACATCTTCCGGGGTGCGCTCTGCTGGGCTGAGTGCGAAAGTGCGGAAGGGTATAAAAGGGGCTCGCACTACGAGAGTCGAGTCAGTTTTCGTGAAAGCAACCAAAGAAGAGGTTTGAGGTATGTTCCGAAAGAAATATTCTGACTTAACAATTTGCTGGTCATTGTACTTGTTTAGATTAACGAATCATATTTGCATGATTGATAAAGGAAATTGGAAAGCCTCGGTGACTACAATATGGTTGCCGGGGCGATTGAACCATGAAGTAGTATGGTTCATATTCAGAGAGGCTTGGGGCAGAGATAAAAGGGGGAGGTTGGTGCTCTGCTGGACCTAAAGGTCCGAAAGACTATAAGTATTGTCTTATAGTCAATGAAACGGATTCCTCAATTCCCTAAAGGAATTGTAGAATCCCACGATGTCAGTTACAAAAGGTAACCCCAAATAATTACGCTGAATACGATAAGATACCTAGGCAATAAAGTAAATTGGAATTTGGTAAATCCGCGTAAATTTACCACACCCTGATACTGCAACTCTCACTAATTTTTGAACTCCCTATGGTTATTCATTGTTTATTTTTTATTCCTATTATTATCCACCAGTGTTTGATTCGACCAATATACTGTAAACTGGGCTCCTTCCCGTGTAACATAAAAAAATAAAAGACTCATAAGTTTGGGTTTGAAAAGCTTCCCAGTGAGAACACCTAATCGCAGCGGAAACAATTCCAAAACTTTGACTGTTTTTCAGGGAATCACGCCTATTCTACCTCTCTTCAGAGAGTCTATACTCAACGGTGCTCCAGAAGTCAAAGAGGCAGCTGCTCAAGCCCTCGGAGAAGCTATTTCGTTGACCACTGCAACCAGTTTGCAGCCTTCCGTCGTTCATATCACCGGACCTCTCATTCGTATCCTCGGCGACAGGTTCTCTCCGTCCGTCAAAGCTGCTGTCCTACAAACGTTGGCTACTCTTCTCGCAAAGGTAACATTACGTTAACTCGAAGTATGGTAGGCAAAAACCATGAAGGATTTTGGTCAATTATTGATGATTGAGTCTGTTGTGTTCAGGTCGGAATGTTGCTGAAACAATTCCTCCCCCAATTGCAAACGACATTTCTCAAAGCGCTGAACGACAGTAACCGCCTCGTCAGACTCAAGGCGGCGATGGCTTTGAGTCATCTCATTCTGATACATACTCGTCCAGACCCTCTGTTCCAAGAACTTCACTCGTCTGTCAAGACAGCCGAAGAACCAGCTGTGAGGTGAGGTCTTGGGGATTGATAAGTCATCGGTGTTGGTTTCTTACGCCCGTTACGATTTTGCTAGATTTAAATTGAAATATTGGCTAGTGAGCCAATCCTCGTGTTTTTCAAATGACCTATTTAGCATCCCGAGCTAGGTGTTTGAATTGAGGTTGATTTAAGTTCATGACCCTTCATTTCTAGAGAAACAATGTTGCAAGCTCTGCGAGGGGTTATTTCTGCGGCCGGAGACAAGATGTCCGACCCTGTGTTGAAGTCCGTCTACACTTCCCTTTCTAGTCTCCTGAATCACCCAGAAGAAGGTACTCGGTCGGGCGGCGGAGGCTGCACCGGGGCCATGCTCCGGTGGCTTCCTCACGAACTCCTTCAGTCAGCGATTAGCGACATCCTCCGTGAGTGTATCTCACAATTTCAACGTTGTATCATGTAAGTTCACTTAACTAAAGGATAATTTACGATAAGTATATTCTTTGCAGAGGACGACACTACAACAGAATGGACGTGGCGACATGGCAGGAGCGTCGCCCTCTTCGTTGCCCTCAAAGAAGCTCCAGAACGAATTTACAGTTCTGAAAATAAAGACCGTGTTCACCAAGTTATCCTCAGTTTCCTCCAAGCCGACCGAGTAAGTTTTAAGAGAAGTAATATTGTACCTAATACTAGCTCCTACAGTTTATGTAACAATAATGGAAAAATAATCGTTGTCGTCATCGTTGTGCTTTGAATAAAAAATCTGCAAATTCTCACACACGGGTTGGTTATTCCTCGAATGGGGGAAACGGTGGATGTGGCGGGTCCCGGACCCATTCCAATCGATTCAGGGTCCAAAATTTAGTGGCAATGATATCCCACACGCTATTCGCCCTAGTTCAGGTTACACCATGGCGCAAGTGGCTAGCGCGTTCGGCAGTAACCGGAAGGTACTCAGTTCGAACCTAGGTGGAGATTTAGTTTTTTTTTACCCATAAATTGACCAATTACTTCTTCCAGTGGGTGCCAATCGTTCTGGGACCAATTTATTTGGATTCAGCGTCCAAAATTTAGTGGAAAATGACACCCTACTCGCCTAGATCGCCCAAAATCTCGAAAATCCATTTTTCAAAAAACACATTTTGACCCCTACCCCCGCCAAATTTGGTCCGATCGGGCTGAAAAGTTTCGAGGACCCGTCTCGGCAGGGAACAGACCCCTGACCAAAATTTCAGATTTTTAGAAAATTTTCTACTACCAAAAAGGGCGCGGACGATGGACGGCGGACGGACATTGACCTTTTGGTTGGTTATTCCTTGAATAATCAACCTATGTTTTCATGATAATGGTCAACCTCTCCGATTCGGCTCAAAATTTTTTTCTGGACGTTTCATGATGTCCTGATCAAAAAAGGTCAATGTCCGTCCGCCGTCCGCCGTACGCCGTACGCCGTACGCCGTCCGCCGTCCGCCGTCCGCCGTACGCCGTCCATTGTCCACGCCGTTTTTGGTAGTAGAAAATGTTCTAAAAATCTGAAATTTGGGTCAGGGGTCTGTTCCCAGCCGAGATGGGTCCTCGAAACTTTTCAGCCCGATCGGACCAAATTTGGAGGGGGTAGGGGTCAAAATGTGTTTTTTGAAAAATGGATTTTCGAGATTTTGGGTGATTTAGGCGAGTGGGGTGTCATTTTCCACTAAATTTCGGACGCTGAATCCAATAAAATGGGTCCCAGAACAATTGGCACCCACTGGAAGAAGTAATGGGCCAAATTGGGAATTTATTACCCATGTGGGTGACTTCAGCCGAATAGACAAACAAAACACATCGTCATATCCTGTTGTTTATAACCAGCTGTTAAACTTAGCAACCAATTTTGAGCAGTTGCCCACAATTCTTTTTACTGTCCGAGCTTTTTATTCGTACCATTCAATTCAATTTAATACAATTATTATAGCCTTCTAAATTACCTACGTTTTCTCAATATTATATTAGTAAATTAGTGTCGTAGTGCCCTATAGATACACCCATCTTGAATATGTGTTTTCGGGATTTCTGCTACCTAGGCGAGTAGGGTGTCATTTTCCACTAAATTTTGGACGCTGAATCGATTGAAATGGGTCTGAGACCCGCCACACCCACTGTTTCCCCCATTCGAGGAATAACCAACCCGTGTGTAAGAATTTGCAGCGTTTTATACCTGCTGCCCGGTCGAGAACGTTCTGGGACGAACGGGGAGGTTCCCGAATGTTCGAGACCCTTAAACCTCCACAGGTCGTTGACCTTGCGACGCCAGCAGCCCATTTGACCAGCGCCAGTGCGAGCTCGCAACAATATAATTTATCATATTAGCGCACCCCGCGCAACCATGAGCAAGTGACACTAACTTTCTTATATTAAATGGTAACCCCAATTTTCTATTGCAATTTTCTATATTTTGGATTCTACCAAAAATGTCATGAAAACTTCATCCCTCAAAATTTTTTTTTTTACTTCGCGCAACCAAAGCCCAGCGGACACGCAAAGTTGCATATCAAATATTGGATGATGGTGAACTCTTATGTGTGGTACATTAATTTTCATTGTTCTTCAACGCTGATTCACGAGATGCTGTAATGTTTTTTGAGTTGACTGGACTTTTTGCGGAATAATGACCGAAATTCGTTTATTTCACGTGAAATAATCCTCTTTCTTAACGCGTATTTTGATCAGGACATCATGAAACGTCCAGAAAAAAAATTTGAGCCAAATCGGAGAGGTTGACCATTATCATGAAAACATAGGTTGATTATTCGAGGAATAACCAACCAAAACTGTCTTCCCCCACCCTGCCTTTGAAGTTAATTTTACTGTTTTCCAACTCCGACGAAACGTTTTTGTAAAATAAAAGAGGAGATATTTTGGAGGAATTTCCGATGAAGGCGAGACGATTTTTGGACCTGAATCAATGAAGATTCTTGCATCGGTGTTTTTTTTTTTTTTTTTTTTTTTTAAGTAGGTACAATATGAAAGTTGAGAAATATTCCTGCAAAACAGCAATATTCTCAAAAGGGTTGAACCGTAGCTTGGAGAATTCCAACTCCAGCCAACTAAACTTTGCTATTAATAATCTTGAAGAGCCTGTGCATTCCTTTTTCTGCGGCCCAGATACCCACGCTCCCCTCTTTTCCTTCCTGTATAACCCATGATTTTTATCGATTTATTTGTAGCATCTTTGTAGATTTTAGCATCACTCATGTTTTATTTTTAATTTGAAAAATATCAAAGCAAAGTTTCCGTTATTTAGGTATTGTTTAACAAATTAATGGGTAATCATATTACATATAAACGATAGGAGATTTTCACTGAATAACCCACCCTGCCGTTGCCGTTCTTCTTTGGTACAATGATACATCAATCAGACGCTGTGTCGATCGAGGTGACAACTTTGATGAGCGATCGCTCGTTCGTGGAACACGGAAGACGCGAAGAGACACGAGCGAGGAAAAAAGTGTTTCAATTATCCTCCTGATTGAAGGTTGGAAGTAAAGCCAGATTGACATGGAAGATTATTTCATGTCATTCCAGTTATTCCACTTATGGCTCCACGTGGCACAACGTTGGCCAGGTTTAATTCTCTAGACAACCCTCTTGTCAAGGCTTTGTATAGAGTTGTACACATCAGAGAGGCACAAAAATATTTATCAACAACAAATATTCAAGAGATTATATACTGTGATCAAATTTCCCAGAGTTAGCTCCCTTAATTTCTTATTACCTTCATATCGACAAGTTATATGTATAATTTTGTTATGTTTATCAGGTCCCAATAGCGTTGAATGGAGTGAGATCATGTGGTTATCTATTTGACTACTTGCTCAACCAAGAAGATCCAGTACTTCAGCCGTTGCTCTCTTCGTTTGTTCGGGTCAGTAGTGTTTCCAAAATTTCCAATTCGACGATATATTTCAAAATTTACATATTACTATGTCTCAAGATTATTACAATGATAGTGGAAAATAATCGTCTGAATATTTGCATCAGGCGATGAACCACACGTGGGCAGAGACCAAGCAACTTGTGGCGAGGGTGTGCATATTTCTGGCTAGAAAAGAAATTCAATCGCCCGATTTCCTGAAAGCCGTCATTCCGATGTTGGTCAACGGAACCAAAGAGAAGAACGGCTACGTTAAGTCCAATTCTGAGCTAGCTCTGGTTGCTGTCCTCCGTTTACGACACAAACAACAAAAACTCCAGGTGAGTCCATAAGAGGAAACCTTGCCGAACATATTTAGTACAGTTGGCCCACTGTACCAAGTATTGTATTAAAATGGATGTTACATCCAGTTTTGTTGCAGTGGCTACCTGAACCACCCCCATACATTTAACTGCGCATGAGTCACAGCTCAGTGTTTTATTAGCTGAGTGGAATGAATGTCCTGTTTCATCTTAAAGTTATATGTTTTTGTTTGCCTCGAATTCTAGGAATGCCTCGCTCTGCTCGATGAAGGCGCTCGAGAGTCACTCAGTGACGTCATTGCTAAGGTCCTCAACAAAGTGGCTGCCTCCTACGTCGATGGGAAATTAGACGATTTGGACGACACGCTATTGACATGAGGACTTGCCCTCACCACGTATTTCATTGTACATTTTCGTCACGGTTATTTAATATTAATAATATACTTAATTAAATATCAATTTCGTTTTGTTTTCCTTCGTTCAAAAAAGGTCCTCTTTGGAGGGATTGCGCGGATATGTTCGTCATTTCGCTCCATTCGGTCAAAGTATTGCATATGAACCAACTGAATACGTCTTAATATGCCGACTCAAACAGTACCTACAAATCAATCGAAACTGTTTCTAGCCTTCTGAATAAGTTGCAACAGTATCGCCTGTCGCGATTAGGACTTGTTCCATCATGCTCAGCCAATAATGAAAGGAAATTGAAATGAATGATGATTGAAAGATTTATTCCATCATGAGTGGATATGAACAGCATTAATGGAACTAACACCATACATTTATTTCCAAATTAAGATGGCCTAGGTGCCGGACGACGAGCTGAACTACCCATTTTAGATAGGTACCCAACATAAACCCTCCACCCAAAGAGCTCTTGTACCCTGGTACAAAAAATAGTACTGGCTATCAACGCTCTCCTAGCTCCTTTTTGGGGCACGAATCATTCAAGTTCAGCCTTGGACGCAGAGCAGACAGCACGTGTTGAGGATCATTTTTCCATCAATGTTCTGAAGAAAGTTGAGTTGTTACTAAAATTATAGATTCGTTACTAACATTACTGATAGAAAGAAAGATTAGGGCGTTGGAGGAGTACTCCAAAACGCTTAAATTGACCATCAACCCCCCCAAAAAAAAGAAGGTACTGTTTTTTCAGAAATTGAGGAACCGAAGAAGAGTCGAGCTTGGGATGGTGTGCGTCAAACGCTGGTAAGGCCCTGTACACATGACGACGTTTGTCGCTCGGTAAACGCCGCGGTTGTCGCTCGGCTGTCAAGCGCGCGTTTGTCACATACATAGAAGCAATGGGATCGTACACATGCTGTCGCGCGCTTTGAAAAAGCTTGTAGTTTCCACATCAAACGCCGCGTTTGTCGCGCGCTTGAAGTTACTATATTTCGCATTATTCCGTACACGTGCACTCAGTCAAACGCTCGCTTTTGCAGTGGAAAGGTGATCTGAGCCCTGGTCTTGTGTGTTGATCTTGTTTGTGTTTTTGTGTGCAATGGATGCGGAAGCGTTCGACACAGAACTATTCATCGATGAGATCGAAAAAGAAGGTGTATCTGGGACATGGAGTGTCCAGATTATAAAATTAGAGTCTTAAAAAAGACTGCTTGGCAGGAGATTGTGGACGTTTTCGCAGAAGAAAAAATGACACAGGAACAGAAGACAGACAGAGACTTCAACATTACTTTTTTCAACATTACATTTTTTAAAACATTACTTTGTAAATTAGGCTAATTTTTTCCAAAAGGTTTGATAAAAAATATTGTTGTCATTTTTATATTTGAACGTATACAGTGATATGAATTGTAATACAATACCTTAATGTTACAACGAGTTTTTCTTCTGGTGAAATTGCATCCCTCACAACACATTCACAAGATGATATGTCTTCAGTGACTAAAGATAATAGTTCATCAAATGTACTTATACTCATACGGAAGTAGTTGAAAAACTTGTTGGGGTATTCCCTTAATTTTGGATATAGAGTCACAAATGAACCCATGGTTAACCGGTCATCTATTAGAGGATGAACCCACCATTACCTTTGTCTTCTACGCCTATCCTTGTGTCTACGGTACAATAACCACAAATAGGTAAACTCCTCTAACTCCATGTGTTCGCACTGAGTCCGTGGGTGGAACTGCCGGATGCATGCTGTCATGAAAACGTCGACAAAGCGCGCGGTTGACGCCCTCATGTGTACGGTATCACAATTTCCAACGCGCGACAAACGTCGTCATGTGTACAGGGCCTAAGCGGAAGTTGCTCCGACAGGGAAGCAACATGCTGGCTGATTGATTCAATTGTCTCCTCGGTGGCATTATGCTCTAGTGAAGTCTGGGGTCTCCGATTGAGGAGATTTAAGTATTGCAGGTACGAATTTTCAAGAGCCTCCTCAGATTACCAAGGTGCATTCCCCATTACATGGTGAGAGCAGAGACCGGAAGACTTGGGGCTTTCGTCCTGGACCGGATGGTGGGGAACATTGCTTAGGATGCGCCTGGAAAAATATCCCCGTTCGTGCTGTGATGCTCTCGTTCGGACCTCAGCCAAAGAGAAGTGCAACCTTAAATTGAATTGGGTTAAACAATTGAAGCGTCTGTTGACTGGAATGGGTTATTCAGACTTATGGAAGGCGCAGAATGCAGACCTGTGTGTGAATGCGGACCTGTGCAGAATGTGGCACGGGAAGGGCAAGCTGTCATCAATCATGCTGTAATCATTGCTGTGTTTTCAAAAGCGGCCTACGAGGATTGTTTGCTCCTCAGCAAACAACAGAGTAAGAGGTTCCTCTCACTTATCGATGGTTACTGTAGCATACAGGGCTTACTTGAGATGGAAAGTTCCCTTTGAGGTGAGGTTGCCCAATTCAGACTGAGTGGCGAAGCCCTCCTACGTGTCTCACATAAGGGAAATGTATGGAGGATGAATCAAGAGAAAGTCTGCATTTTGTGCAACACATGCCAACCAGAGACCATCTTGCATATAGTTGGCAAATGCCCTCAGCTGAATGGGGACCTAACTAGGTATTTTGGATCTGACCACTTAAGCGATGAATTCATCCAGTTTTGAAAAATTCCCGTGAGCACACAATGCCTCTTTTTATAAATTGAATATTTTGCCATTCTTCATACTAAATGAGCATGCATTTGTAAGGCATCTTGTAAAAAGTAAGCGCTTTGTTCATCCGTCTCATGAAATTAGCAGTAGGTTTAAAACGAACAGTTATATTGTAGTCCCTCTCAATACCAAAACTCTTGCAAAGAATTTCTATGAGTCTTGTTCGGTTAGGATCATCCGACCGATCTGATGACATTTATTTATTCTGGTGATAATACATTTAAGCAGGTTTCAGAGAAACTAAAATCATACTATGTAGGCCGGTTAGCTTTGTAACAATAATTTTTTAGATTATTTATTTATTTATTATTTTTAAATTGTATGTGCATAATATTGTTCCTCTATTTGCTGTGATTTATTACTCATTACAAAAGAAATTTACTTATATATATTTTTATTATTATTTCCTACATTCAATACTATCACTATACTACTTCGGTTATCCAATACATTTTATTGGATAATTTGGCAATCTTGATGTTACCTTGTATTGTATTGTAATCGTAGAAGTTAGGTTCATCTGGCTCGGTGGGAGTTAAACAGGCTGCTCATCCCCTGCCACGGGCATTTGCCCGTATAGGGGATTAATTTCCATAATTGTGGCAGGCTATTAAATCGCCTGTGCTGGATTTTTGTTTGTATCCCATTCTGTTCTAAGTTTTTTTGGAAATAAAAATTAAAAAAAAAAAATTTGTTTGTTAATGGTCATAAATGAGGATCAATCTATTGTTTAGACTGGCCAATGTCGTACTGGCTTACCTGAAGAGAAGGAAGTTTATGGAGAAAAATCTTGATAGACAGGACTTTAAAATTAATTCAGTTTATATTTAATTTCAATATTATGAGATAATATTAGACACTTCTAGTAGCACTATTTTCCAGTATTGTATAAAGAAGTTACTATTTATTGGTTGGTTATTCCTAAAATAATCAACATATTATGTTTTCAGGCAAAAAGTCCATCTCTCCGATTCGGCCCAAAATATTTTTCTGGACGTTTCAAGGTATCTAAATCAAAATTAGCAAATGTCCGTCCGCCATCCACACCGACTTTGGTAGTAGAAATTATTCTAAAACTCTGAAATTTTGGTCAGGGGTCCGTTCTTGGCTCTAGTTGGTCCTCGAAACTTTTCAACCCGATCGGGTCAAATTTGGGTGAGGTAGGGGTCAAAATGTAAATTTCGAAAAATGGATTTTTGAGATTTTTTGCAATCTAGGTGTGTGGGGTATCATTTTCTACTCAATTCTGGACGCTAAATCCAATAAAAAGAGTCCCAGAACGATTGGCACCCACTGGAAGAGGTTATGGGTCAAAATGGATATCTATAACCTATTTTGAATAAATGTTTTCGAGATTTCTGGTACCTAGGCGTGTGGCGTATATCATTTTCCACTAAATTCTGGACCCCGGATCGATTGGAATGGGTCCGGGATCCGCCGCACCCACTGTTTCCCCCATTTTCCCCTTTTTTGAATATGTGTGTTTGAGATTTCTGCTACCTAAACGTGTGGGGTATCATTATCTACTAAATTTTGCACGCTGATTTCAATTAGACGGGTCCCGGAACGATTGGTGCCCCCTGGATGAGGTTATGGGTCAAAATGAGTGCCTTTCTACCCATTTCGAATATGAGTTTTCTAGATTTCTTTAACCTAGGCGTGTGAGGTATCATTTTCCACTAAGTTGTGGACCCTCAATCGATTGGAATGGGTCCGGGACCCACCACACCCACTGTTTCCATTTTCCCCATCTTGAAGAATGAATCTCCATGCGCCTGGTTCGAAGAATAACCAACCCGTGTGTATTAATTTGCAGCGTATGTTTTCATGCAAAAAGTCAATCTCTCCCATTCGGGCCACAATTTTTTTTCTGGACGTTTCAAGGTGTCTGGATCAAAAAACTAAAATGTCCGTCCGCCGTACGCCGTCGGCGCCGTTTTTGGTAGTACAAAATTTTCTAGAAATCTGAAATTTGGGTCCCGGCCTAGGACGGTCCTCGAAACTTTTCAGTCCGATCAGACCAAATTTGGGCGGGGTAGGGCTCAAAATGTGTTTTTTGACAAATGGATTTTCAAGATTTTTGGGCGATATAAGCGAGTAGGGTATCATTTTCCACCAAATTTTGGACGCTGAATCCATTGAAAGGGGTCCCAGAACGATTGGCACCCACTGGAAGATGTTATGGGTCAAATTGGGTATATATATGTTGTAGCGGGAATGGGAGGTGGGGGATGAATCCCACTTCTGATGTAACGGGAACTGCCCTTTCCTGGTACTCTTCCTCTTCATCAATTAACTCACCTTCTTCCCGATAAGGGTCCATGGCGATTAATAAACACGATGACTTGACTTTACTAATTATATTGGAAACAGTGTTGAATTAACGAAATAAAGAATGTCAGAAATAGAAAGCAAAACGAAAGGCACAAGACTGCGAAGTTCCCTGGTCGGTGACTCGATGCGGACCGCCGAAGAAAAGGTACACGCCAAGGGGATGAACGTACCCCCCTCACAACTCCTTTTCTCCCACTCGTCCACCCAGGGCGCATCGCTGACGATCTCACTGATAGCCCTGTGACATTGCGCGAGTAGCCAGGCGCCTACACGGCCATCCTGACGGCACCGTCGTCCTCGACGTCAGTAGCTGGAAGAAACCAAGCCAAACCAGGTGTGGTCAGTTCTCATCAAGAGCTCCAGCGCGCCCTACTCATGAATTGCTGTTAAAGCAAACATGGAGCAATCTGCTCCAACCAAGGATAGGATGTGGGGAAGACCACATTTCATAAACAATAGCAGACCATTTTAGATCATACTGACTGGCAAAATGGACATTAAGCTTTAGCAGAGCAGTTAATTTGTCACTAGCACCTGGCAACAGAGGCCATAAACAGTACCTACATAAGCTGTACATCTCAGAGACATACTCGATAACAGACTAGGAAGCACTGCTGATGAGGATATGCTGTCCCATACTGAACAAGGCCATCACAATCTGAGCCAGAAACCTGTCTCCTGCTGAGTGTATTTCTGCTCGAGGTACGCTCCGTACTGAGCAAACTGCTCGAAGCCACCTCACTGAGCTTACACTCGAGACCATGTTTCTAAGGCTACGCGAGGCATCCTGTTCGAGACCTCTCATATCCGCATCCCAAGCAACCCAATACTGCCTGAAATCGTGACTCCACTCATTTAACGATTATTGTGTGGCTACTGTGACAAATCAACACCTTGTTTGTACACAAGACAATTGGTGCAAAGAGCACGCATTAATCATTAAGTTCTGCCTCGTCTTCACTAAGGACTAGTGATGGGCAACTTTCTGCCGGATCTGGCAATCGACGAATACGGTCATGAGGATATTTGTAGGTCCTGCGACCATCGCTAGACACTATTTCGTATCTGTCATTTGGAAGAATTTTTAAAATTTTAAAAGGTCCTTTATACTTAGGATCAAGTTTGGTCTGATTGCGTTCTTCGTTTTTGAGAAGTACTAAATCTCCAACAGCCAATGGAACAACTTTGGCTTTACCTTTGTCAAACTTAGCCTTACTGTACTCAGCGCTCTTCTCCATCTCCCGACTAGCCTGTGCTCTAGCTTGCTCCAGCGACACTTCCGGAACACCAGTGACAGCCTCTCCCGCGATGACGAGATCCCTAGGGCGTGACACTATCCCGAACATCAATTCCATGGGGTAACATTTGGTTACACGATGAGGAGCAGTGTTGATAGCTAACTGCACCTCACCAATCACCTGCTGCCATGATTTGCTATCATCAGACTCAGCTACAGTTAACATGTCTTTCAAGACTTTCATCTGACGCTCAACCTGCCCATTGGCCCTACTGGCTCCTGTTGCAATGAAATGCAACCCAATATGGGACTGAGTGCAAAAGTCTTTGAAATTCTTGTTGGCGAAAGATCTGCCTTGATCGACAATTAGCAAGGATGGAGGTCCAAACAAATTAATCACGTTGGTCAAAGCACGAATAGCATTCGCAGCATCCAGTTTCTTGGTATGTATCAGCAAGGTGTATTAGGTAAATGCATCTACAAAAACAAAAAGGTACTCCTTTGCATCGTTCTTTCCACTAAGCTTTCCAGAGATGTCCAAATGGACAGAGTGCCATGGAACAGCAGTCTTAGGAATGGGATGCAACTGGATCTGCCTTGCACCAGAATCTGACTTATTCACCCTACAGGTGAGGCAGTTCTCCACAAATTTCCAATTGAACTTTGTCATATGCTCAAACCAATAATGGTTGTACAAGGTTTCAATGGTCTTTTAACCGGATGGTAAATTGACCAGTCTTCACACACGTCTTGGGAATTCCTTTAATAATGAATGGCTCAAATTTTTGCAAAATTGAAATGAGGTTCAATCTATCATTCTCTGGGATGTCGGTTTTAATTTAATCATAACGATTTTTTGGAATGCAAACACGCTATGTTGACTGGATTAGTCTCACTAAGTGCAGAAAACAAGGACTCATCATCGTCATCCAGGAGAGTGCCATCTGACTCACAAATACTCGGATTACTAAAATTTTTTTTTCTGAAAACTTGAGCAATTCTGCAGAGCAACAGTAGAACTAGGATGAGAATGCTGAACAGTACAAGTATTGGCTAGACAATCAATTGCACTCTCTTGGGTTCTACTCTTGACTCCAGTCAAAAAAACATTCATTTTCTGTAAGAGTTACTTGGACATTCTGTGAAAGTATGCCAACAACGATTGGAACATTTAAAAATTGTCTGGAACCAGATGGAACAAAATCTTCAATGTAAACCCATTGATAACAACTGGGAAACGTAATTGACTAGTACAGGTCAATTACCTATTGATTCCCCTAATCCACATAAAGTGACAACATTTTCAAATCTGGTTCCCTCAAACCTTGCACTTGTTCTTAAACCCAAGAAGGAGCACAAAGAGAAACTATCAAATTGATAACGGATACGCTCACCCCTGTGATCAAGGTGGCCCATGGGATTGGCCAGACAGAGGCCAACTCGCTTTTCTCCAGTTGTCAGCTCGTCCTTCTTCTCTGATGTCTTCAGTGGGCATTTGGATGCAAATGTCCTGGCCGCATCCAATTGTAGCAGCTGATGTCGGATCTGAGATTCCCAGAAGATGAATCCTTCATAAACTTGGTTGGATGAGTGATATGTCTTCCCACGGGTGTCTTGAAATGTGTCGAATTCTGTGATGATGAGCCTGAAGGTGACACTTCGGACCCAGATGGTTGAGGCACATGAGAAAACTTCATTTTCTTCACTGTGTTCCCAGAATCTCCTTGTGAAATATTGGGGCGTTTAAAAGGAGTGGCTATGGCCCTTAACTCCTGAATCAATTTCTGTTTGGTTCTGACATCTTCAGTATGAGCTAGACGTCGTATCCATGTATGGAACTTTGCCATGTGTGCCATGCTGAACGTTAAAACAATCTCCTCTACGCTCATGCCTGTAGTTTCGAATTAAGAGTCGAGATAATTTTATTTGCATAAGAAACAAAATTTTCGCCATCTGTGGGTTGGCTCTCCATAATTTTGTACAATACTGAAGCAGGCGTCTCATTAGCATCATATTGAGCTAAAAAACTCTCTTTGAATTCATTCCAAGTGAGGTTGGGTTTTGTTACTTGGATTAGCCATTGGGCGGCAGCACCTCCCAATGCATTTCCCAAACACATGAGAAGTTTTCCTCCTGCAAGGGGGGACTCGGTCATAAATACGTCGACCACGCCTACCCAAGCTCTTGCACTAATTATTGATGTTTGGTCAGGATCAAACTCAGGTAGTCGGACGTGGGCAGATGGGGGACCTCTCACGGCCCCAAAAGCCTTTTCAGTAACTTCGATGAATCGTTGCGTCGTACGTAGTTGCTCTTGAGCCAACTCTTGCCAAGTGTATCTGCGTTCTGATCGAAAACTTCGATCGCGGGCGTCATCATAATGAAAATTCTCGTACCTGGGATCATTCTGCGAATATCCTTGATGTGGAAGGTGGGGTGCGAATCCCACTTCTGATGTTGTAGCGGGAATGGGAGGTGGGGGATGAATCCCACTTCTGATGTAACGGGAACTGCCCTTTCCTGGTACTCTTCCTCTTCATCAATTAACTCACCTTCTTCCCGATAAGGGTCCATGGCGATTAATAAACACGATGACTTGACTTTACTAATTATATTGGAAACAGTGTTGAATTAACGAAATAAAGAATGTCAGAAATAGAAAGCAAAACGAAAGGCACAAGACTGCGAAGTTCCCTGGTCGGTGACTCGATGCGGACCGCCGAAGAAAAGGTACACGCCAAGGGGATGAACGTACCCCCCTCACAACTCCTTTTCTCCCACTCGTCCACCCAGGGCGCATCGCTGACGATCTCACTGATAGCCCTGTGACATTGCGCGAGTAGCCAGGCGCCTACATATATATACATATATGTAAGACCGTAGCGCGTACTGGTTAATAAAGAAAACACAACATCGATGCTTTACATTATATTCCGGCTAAAGAATCGAAAAATAAGTGTTTTCCGCAACATCATGATACACTGGTTCCACGCGGTATTATAATTACTATCGACATGCGTTCGTCTCAAGTCCGTCTTCACTACTGGCTCGCCCCGATGCGTTACTCGGGGGAACCTGATTGATAATCAGCACGAGAGTCGAGAGTGCAAGTTTAGATATATTACCCATTTTGAATATGTTTTTTCGGGATTTCTGGTACCTAGGCGTGCGTGTGGGGTATCATTTTCCACTACATCTTGGACGCTGAATCGATTGGAATGATCCGGGACCCACCACTCACTGTTTCCTCCATTTTCCCCATGTTGAAGAAATGAGTCTCCGTACGCCTGGTCCGAGGTTTTAATTGAATCTAGGAGTACGAACTCCTTTGCTGTAGAGGCCAGATGTCACCTACAACAAAAAAACCCTTTGACTGATTGAACATGATAGATTCTTCAGCGAATGCAAAGTTAATAACAAAATAATTTCGAATGTAAACGAATATATTCAATTTTATGCGATTCTTGTGACAAAATTACTAAAAAAAATTTCAAAGTGGCTGAACTCTTGTTGTTTAGGTCTACAATAAATGAATTGACATCATTTAACAATTTTTTGCTCAACTATGCTTAGCTTTCAGTAATGTGTTAAGGAATTATACTGAGACCGTATCTGACTAATCAACTGATTACAATTTTCATGTATGTGAAAAAATCTAAGTTGAGAATCTGTTCAACTGTATTCGCCAATGTATTCACAATACTAGCTGAAGCTTTCCAGTGACGATGAAAAGCATGAAATGGACGGATTTTTCTCCGAAAACTCCATCAAAGCTACGTAATGAGTCTGCGCATCCTCTATGAGTTTCTCAGTTCCAATTTTTATGTTATCAAAAAATTTGGACAACTCTTTTTTCAAATCTGTCAATGACGATATATTGCTGTTCGGCGATGATTTCGAGGATGCTCTGATGCCCGCATTATCTTCACTCTGAATGTAATCTGAGATTTGAGATATTGAACCTCTGGAATAGTGATTTTCTTTGCTCAACAATGACTCGTAGAATGTATCAAAACGTAAATCGGATTTGTCCTTTTCTTCTCCACAGTAGTTCCCCTCCATCGGCTCTTCATTTCTTGCTTGCTGACTGACAGTGGTTGTCAATTGACAGGACAAACGGTCTTGAGGTAGCGGTGAATGAATAATTTTGTCAGTTTTGCTTTCCTTTTTTGAAAATGCTCCGAATTGGGTAATTAATTCGTCAACGATTGTTTCGAGTTTGTCAACTTGGCTCGGCCTCTTCGGGGCCGCGTTACAACGTGTTTTCACCGTCGTTGACACCCATGAAATGTTACGACGAATCTCATCTACTTTTCTCTGAGCTTTGCAAATGTATGTTTTGAGCCTCTCTTTTTCATCTGTTGCCTTCATGGAGGTACTAGCGAGAATTATGGAAGTTGATGTGAATTTATCAGCCCTTGGAGGGACGAATTGATCCTTTGAATGTGTTTGACTAGTTCGACTCGTAGGTTGTGTCTTGAGTCTTTGGTTTAGGAAGACACGCTGGCGTCCAGTCTGTAGAACAGGTAGGCACCAAACACTTAGAGGCTGACGTGGGACGTTAATAGGAGCATTGCACGACATTGAGCAGTTACTCCTGGGAAGGAGACGAATTAAACGCTTTTGCCTCATGGTCTGAGACTTCCTATTTAAATGGATGGGACATTGCGAGAAGGAGCTGCGACAGTTTGCCCGAGACGCTCTATCCGGTTTTGAATGCTCGTTAATGACACACTGGACAGATTTTGTCACACCGCGTTGTTGCTGCAAAAAAATCGTTTGGGTGGACGCATCATGCAGAACAGCCCCGAATTTTATCGACGTCTTTTTTGCAGGAGTGTGCGTCCTGCTACTAACGCTTTTCTTTGACGGTTTGCGCATGGGCTGGTCGCAGACGCTTCCCTTTTTATATGATTTAGAAGGACTCATCTTGGTACTGACCTTCCCTGTTGGTTTCCTCAATACCTTCCCAAGACAGCCAGAGAGCAAAGATGATTTTTGAACGCTTGCTGATTTTGTCTTTCTCACAACTGTCAACCCCGGGTACAAAGGTAAAGAGAGACCTGCCATCGTCATGCTGAGGGTATCCAGAAAGAAGTGAATTCCTCGTGGGTGAATTGTCAGTTGGAGGAAGGCAAGTGGTGTCTTGCCTTGTGGAATTTTGAATCGCAACGAAATTGAACATTCGCTTGTATAATCAATATTGACACAAAAAGCTGGGCGATGGTAGAAAAATGAAGCTAGTTTGTGTGTTGCTAAGAAGGTACGTGATTTTCCATAATATTAGGTTGTATTATTTCTGTGATTGCCGTACTGAGCACATCGGGTGCACCACTCCTACCTCTGGTACCTGGCGTCCATGAGGATTTCTACTGTTCAGCAAGCAGATGTCTCGAGCCCTGTACAACCGTGTATTCTGTAAGGAATGTGCGAGAGCTTCCTTTTAGCATAGGCTCCTCTCTAGCCGTACGCCGATTTTGGTAGTAGAAAAATTTCAAGAAATCTGAAATTTTGGTCAGGGACCTGTTTTTGGCTTTAGTTGGTCCTCAAACCTTTTCAGCCCGATCGGACCAAATTGGGAGGAGGGGGGTAGGAGTAATTATGTGTTTTTCGAAAAATGAATTTTCGAGATTTCTGGTACCTAGGCGTGTGGGGTATTATTTTCCACTACATTTTGGTCGCATAATCAAATGAGACGGGTCCTGGGACGATTGGTGCACACCTCAGAGGTTATGGGTCAAAATGGGTATCTATCTACCTATTTTGAATGTGGGTTTTTGACAATTCTGGGTCGTAGGCGCGTGGGATATAATTTTCCATTTAACATTGAACGCTGAATCGATTGGAATGAGTCTCCACGCGCCTAGTCCGATGAATAATCTACTCCTGTGTAAGTATTTGAAACTCCTTTATTTATTTGTTTTTTAAATTTGCAGTGTTTTGGTTATTACTTTGGTTATTACTTGAATAATCAAGCAATCTATGTTTTCATGCAAAAAGTCAAACATTCCGAATCTGCACACATCTTTTTCTGGGCGCTTCAAAGCGTCTAAATAGAAAATGAGCAAATATCGGTCCGCTGTCCACGCCGATTTTGGTAGTTGACAATTTTCTGAAAATCGGAAATGTGGATCAGGGATCCGTTTTTGGTTCTAGTTGGTCCTCGAAACGTTTGAGCTCGATCGGATTAAATTTGGAGTAGGTATGGGTCAAAATGTGTTTTTTGAAAAAAGGATTTTCGAGATTTTGGGATCTAGGCGGGTGAGTTATTATTTTCGACTAAACTTTGGATGCTTGAGCTAATGAGACTGGTCCCAGAACGATTGGCGCCCACTGTAAGGCCGGCAGGGTGTCATAAATTCTGGCCAACACTGAAGGGACCGCATCCTATGGAATGCTACTCTCTGAGAGGTAGTACTCACATTAATAGGGCAGTTATGAGATACCACCACAGTTTTTGGTAGCGAAAAATCCGTAAACAATATTCCTGTCATGTGTGCCTGCTAAAATTGCAATGTGGGATCGTGGGCACCAACTAAAGATTGGAGGTTAACATCAACACAAGAAAAGAAAAATCATTCTCGTGGTTAATAGATTATAATTATTACTATTCATTGCGACATAATTTGTGTACCCACCGAGAAACGTCTCATTTTACAATAAAAGAGTCAATCTTACAGGGCGGATATGAATGAATTGATCAAGTTTGGGCAAAGGGAGAGAAGCACTTATTCAAACGACGAGACATCTCAGACGTTGGAGTGGAAAACATTGGATCAGATGGAAATGGATCATATAAATGTGATGGTTTAATTAGGTAAGTACGTACTTGACAAATAACAAATAAAACCTAACCACGTGAAGCTTCAGTCTGAGCTAACAATAAACCGCTGAGCGCTCGAATGAAACAATTCTCACTTGTTTACTGATAACTCATTATTCTTTGTATCGGTAATAAATCGCGAGAAAATACTCACACTCCATTAAATTACCTTGCACTTGAGATTTTTTACATGGAAAATATAGAGTATTATCGCACTTGGCGGGATTCGGCGTCAGATAGGATTTTAAAAGTATTTGTTCCAGCATTTTGGCGTTTGCCTCACTCAAGTTCATTAATTGTGCTGTTGCCATCGGTTTTTACTTCAAATATCAAGCAACTATTTCGTGAAAACTCAAATGCGAGTCCTGGTCTGAGTCTTCGACAAAATGGCTTAAAACGTGATCGTTGAATTCATCAAAAGGCGTTGATTTAGCATAAAATTTGGTGCACAGTGGACAAATCCGATCTTCAAAATTGTTCTCTTTATTTCTCAGAGTGACGCCACTGGAGACCTTCATGACTTCACCTTCACTTCTGTTGGTTTCGTCAATTTCAGAGCTCATGCTCTGAAGGTCTTGATATTCTTCGATGGTGCAGCTTTGTGAGTTTTCGGTCGATCTCAGTAATGTGGGAAAAGTTGGATGGAATTGACCTGCAAGCACGAGATTCTCGGTTATTTACCGAAAATATTACGTTTCGAAAATGCAGCAACACCAACTTTCATTGCTAGAAGGTTCCGGTCTTCGCTTGACTGACCTTAGCAACTTTCGATACTCGAAAACACCAGAAAAATTGCCCTAACTACAACGTGAAAATAATATTGAACGTTTTGCTCACAAGCCTTACTTTTGCTCATTTTTGAAATGACGTCGATAGCCGCTTTGAGTCCTTGCTGCTGTAGCTTCAGAAGCCTCTTTTCCTCTTCGAAGTTGGTCAAAATGTTCACGAGCTCCGTCTGCATCATCCCGTCCTCTCCGTCATCGTCATCGACATCCATTATTGGATATTCGCAGTCTTTGATAGAAGTTATCGTGTTCCAGTCAACCTCAGGAAAATAAGTATGGAAATACAAGTATGGAAAGATACAGCTTTGCTGAATTATCCACAATGATTTGTTATTTGTAGATGGTTAAGGTCCATCATTAACATTTTAAATATTTATCATAACACATACTATATTTATTATAATAACCTATTTCCTATTTATATAAGCAGAAAATGAAGCCCCTAAAATATAACTTCAAAAAAAAATCAATAAATTGACAATTTTAACAAATTCATTTTGACCCAGCCTTATAAACTGAATAAAAACCATGCTGGGAATTACTAGTATTCCTCAGCTATAAATTATTCGTATACGATCAATATAATACTTCATATAATAATAAAGACACTATTCAAGGAATTTAAGATACTTTTGAATGAAATCCAAAGGTATAATACTAATAATTAACCTCTGTTAATTATTCGTTGTTCGTTCGGTTCGTTCATGGGGAATGAATATGCAGTTTTTATTAGCAAAAGCCCCACGAAACACCTTGAAAGCCAAAAAGGCTCAAGGAATCGTTAAACAAGGAATACCTCTACTCACCATGTTAATATCCTTTTGGTGCCCATGACTCATTCTCAACGGGATTTCATCCAGGCTCGACTGGTTACCACCTGAAACAGGAATATTAAGTTCTTTCTTGGACAAGCAACGGAGAATTAAATGAATGAAGATAAAAGAAGTGTCTCCTGCTGGATTTAGGCTTCCTACTGTGTTTGTTCATACTTAGATTTGGATACATAGGTCGAAACAATCCTACTTCTGCGGGTGAAATTGAAGTCGATGTTACTGAATCATTGCCAAGTCGACGATAGAAGGTAGTTCTCTTTCCCTCTCGAGACTGCCCTTGACTAGGTACCACAATACTAGTTGAGACACATCAGGGAATCGACCCAATGGTCTCTCTTCGATTTGTAGGATTTTCATCCAACATCGATTCATATTCGTGCAGAGGAACACACTTACTCCGAGAAGTACCTACAACTCTCCTCGTAAAGATTCTACCTATTGATACCATAGAGGACTTACTTGGACTATGAATTAGGGTGCTGAGAGACTTCTTGGGCTTATACGCTCTGAGATCACCGTCTACACTCTTCTCGTCTGTGATTTTTGATAAATGCTCCCACAGATGTTTGTTCTCATTGGCAACCATGTAAATGTGATGGCTCAGTTTTGATTTTTGCCTGTTCAATTCTTCCAGTTTCCTCAACAAGGCGGCAACGTCGACGACCGTCGTTGAATCTCTTTTGACGGCCTCAGGAATACTATGCCTCTCAATTCTGAGCTGAAGGTTTTCCTCCTCCATCATGGATAGTCGGTTTTGCAGTTGTTGACATCTCTCTTTCATCGCTTGGAGAGCAGCTCTCAAAGCTGTGTTCGACGCGCCATTCGCCTGTTCGGCCATCGGGCTTGGATAAGACGAGGAAGACGGTGTGGAACCAGCAGAAGACATTTCACAAAATCATGTTACCTGTAGGCACAGCAGACAAAATCCCAAAGTCATGAAGGAACTCAGTAGGACGACAACGATTTCACTTCCCAAGACTCACTTCACACTCAGCGAAGCAATCAACACCCATGAACACATAACTGAGAGAGATAGTAAGACAAGACAAACAAGCCTTGAAAAATGAAAGTACGAAGCATGAAGCTACAGAGCTACACTAGCAAAACATTTCTTCAGCAGGAAGTAGGGATGAACGATACTGATCGATATCAAGATGGTATCGATACTTTTCTTCCGATACCAATCATTTTAGTATCGATACTTTATTTTCGATACCGATACTGATATCGGTAAAAATAATTGGGATCGAAAGAAGTATTAAACAATAACAGTACCTCAAATTTTTGTTAAAAATTACCAATTAAGAATCAAGAAGACCCTCTCCTTAAGGTTGCTACACTTGTTTCGGCCAGAACATCGAGTATATACTTCGGGTATATACCATAGACTAAGGTATATACTCGAAGGGCCAGAAGCTTCGGAGAGAGATCCCTCTTACCTGCATTGGCTAGGAGATGTCTTGTGTAGAAGAAAAATGCCTTGCTATCATATTAGTGTTAAGACAGCGTTAAATGTGTTATTTTGTTCCGTGGTCACATTGTTAGTTGTGCGTGTTCATTGGTAAAGTGATTTACTTAAGCGTGTGACAGGGTGATTATATATAAGGTTCTGATTTAGTGGGAGGAAAGTAGCGAAATTGCGTGAAATGCGTCAGTAAAACACATCCTGTGTTTCAATAATTCCGTCTGAAATATGTAAATAGTGGTAACCGGGGGCAAGCCCCCTGGCAAGACGCGGAGCGCCCAGTTTTGCTCGATACCGATACTTTTGATCCGATACCTGCTTGGTATCGATACCATTCTTTTGATACCGATACTAGTACTCATATCGATCCTCCCCAGTATCGATCATCCCTAGCAGGAAGTATAAGATGATGAGCTCAGCGATAAGATGAATAATCGATTTCCTTTGATATATCGTTACGACTTAACTAATGATCGTTCTCTTAAAATTGTTGAACCTGATATTGTTGATCGAACAATATCAGGTTCTCATAATATCGCTGTACTTATCCATAATTAGGCAAGGAGGTAGTTAAGATTATTAATTTTCTGGGTAAAGTTCATGATTCAAGTGGTAAGAAACAACAGTTAGGGACGTTCCGATACTACCGATATGGGTAGGTATCGATACTTTTGTTTAGATACTACTGGTATCGTATTGGTATCGAATCATCCGATATTATAGTAGTATCGAAAGAAAATCTGCCGTATCGATATCGAACTTTATGGACGTCTGGCAACACTGATTATTCGGTTATCTTATCTCGTTATTTGTAAAATGTTATTAAGTTACTTTTGTACATCTTCCTAGGCAGCGTTGGTGACAAAGAGTGGTTCCGTTAAGAAGTAGAATAGGATAGAAAAAAACTTTGTTAGCTGGGAGCTTGTTTTACATTTGTGTTAGTATTTCCATTTATTATTCTTTAAGTAACAATTTTTGTAATAAACCTTTTGTTGAGGTTTGAGGACAACTACCCAATTCTTGACATTCCCCTCTTAGCTAAGTGACATTATACACGAGTGTCATCTAGAGTAGAACTAGGGAGGTCACTGAGTCAGGGTTGAGTGCTGCTGTCGCGGAAGGGGTTGTAAAGCGGAAAAGGTTGTAACCTCGAGGAGTTTTGTTTAGGGGTGTGTCGGTCCAGGTAATTCTTAGGAGCGGTTCCAACGGTTACAGTGACAATGACGTAACCGTTCCAACTTACCGGTACAGCAGGGTGTAACGTGGCTACCCCCTCCCACCCAAGAGAATCATTCTGTTCCCTAGGTATTCATCAAGGAATTCAGATGAGTGTTACAAAAACATGAGAATTAAAGGGAATAATAAATTATATTGTAATTGGATAGGTACCTACTTACAAGTTAAAAATAATTGATGAAGGTTCCTACCATCTCTCCATTTTACAGTGAAAACAGTTTTTCATTACAATTTAAATAATGCAGCACTATTGTTTTCTTTTGGGGGTAAGCGAGCTCCTCCTTTCAGACAATATCATCAGACCATTATTCTTCCAGTGGGTGCCAATCGTTCTGGGACCCATTTAATTGGATTCAGCGTCCAAAATTCAGTGGAAAACTATACCCCACACGCCTAGGTATCAGAAATCCCGAAAACACATATTCAAAATGGGTAATAAATACCCAATTTGACCCATTACTTCTTCCAGTGGGTGCCAATCGTTCTGGGACCCGTTTCATTGGATTCAGCGTCCAAAATTTAGTGGAAAATGACACCCTACTCGCCTAGATCGCCCAAAATCTCGAAAATTCATTTCGGCGGACGGACATCGACCTTTATTGATCCAGACACCATGAAACGTCCAGAAAAAAATTTTCAGCCGAATCGGAGAGGTTGACCATTATCATGAAAACATAGGTTGATTATTCAAGGAATAACCAACCAACAGGGGGACATTTCATCGGAATTGTACTAAAAGGATACAGAGTCCAACAAAACTCGGAATCGGACCTTCCCCATCAAGTTCTGATCATATCGATACCGAATCGACCCCTTGCCGGTCCGTGGAACCACTCGCAAATCAGCTTTCAGCTCCATCCTTCCCGATCCAGTTCCGATCTTATCGGTCCAGTCCACCTTATCGGTCCAGTTCCGATCTTATCGGTCCAGTTCCAACCTTCCCGGTCCAGTTCCGATCTTATCGGTCCAGCTCCAACCTTCCCGGTCCAGTTCCGATCTTATTGGTCCAGTCCACCTTATCGATCCAGTTCCGATCTTATCGGTCCAGTTCCAACCTTCCCGGTCCAGTTCCAATCTTATCGATACCGAACCGACCCCTTGCCAGTCCGTGGAACCGTACCGGTAAAGGCTGGGGTCTTGTCACTGCTTGGAACCGTTCCAATGTGAGACTCGGTTACACAGTCCCAGTACTGCTGTACCAACACACCTCTAGTTTTGTTGTTTGGCCATATTGACATTGGTGGGCTTGGCTATGAAAGTGTTTTTATATCTTCTTTCGAGGTGAGACGTATTTAACGAGAATATAAAGAAAGAGATCGAGCAAGTATATCGATTCTATCCCAGCATCTTCCCCAGGTTCCATTAGTTTGAATTAGTAGTAGTTAAACCAATATCGCGTTACCTTTTGTATGATTAAACGTCTGATTTTGCCTGGAATTTCGTGCTTCCAAATCCACCACGGTGTATACTCATTACTGTATACAATACAGTGTGGGTACTCATTCGATACTACCTATATCGATAATTTTGATCCGATACCTGCTTGGTATCGATACCATTCTTTTGATACCAATACTAGATCTCATATCGATCCTCCCCCGGCATCGATCATCTCTAGCTATAGCTTGTCGGTAATTAAAGAATGCGTAGGAGCTGCTGTCTGGCGGAGTAGAAGCAAAACAAAAAGCGGGGAAAATTTCCCGTTTGTACAATATTGTTCTCCCCTACAAACGTCAGCACTGAATCGACTCCCGAAAAGTGCTAAGCACCGCTCGGCGCACACAAGCAACAAACGGGGAACGCAACAACAATTTTCTTTTTTTCCAAGCGCTCGGCTTTAACGTGCTTAGGGATGCTTATTGTGAATTATGTATCGATATATGGTTTGATACGATGCCACTTCAGTGGTATCGATACTAAAATGTTATGAAATAAAAATATAGATATTTCAATATATCGAAAAATTGATATCAATTTATTTATTTTTTCTGCTGGAAAAACTACAAAGTTTTGAAAGGTGTAGAAATAAAACTATTAGAACAATAAAACAATTCAAAATTGAATATAAGTAAATTAATTGAATATAAACATGATATTTATTATTGGCGAATCCTGCCCAGTAAATATGATTTCGTAATCGAATTTTTTTCATTTCTCAAAAAATGTGCCCACAAAACACTCTTCGAGGCGGGTTATTTTGATTTCAGCATTATTTCGAGTTAGTCTTTAGAAGTAAACAAAGCACACAGTGGACAATAGTGAAGGTGTGAACATGGTGTGAACCTACTATAACCAATGCATCAGCTTGCGTACAAGTCCGCAACTCAGTGGGACATTTTCATGTTTTAAACAAACTCGCAACTCGCCTCGCTCGTTGCTCGCGTCCCGTATCTTGCATTCAGTCGACATGGAAATGTCGACGTCGATCGATGTAGCGCAGCTATTAGTCTGGAGCAACACAGCAATGGAGGAACACAGTGTACAAGCGGCGACGAATTACATAAGACTAATTTAATTACCACTATGAAACTGGTTGCTGGGCGGGGTTTACACTGCGGCATAGTTGCTGGCGGGAGCGCTAAGTAAACATGAACTGATTTTTGAATTTATGTGCCAGGGTCAAGACATGAAAAAAATGTCAAAAGTGACATGAAAAAGTGAGATGAATTTCACTTACAACCGAGTCGTTGCTAGGGAAATGGTACTTCGTCATTTCTCATCCCACAAAATTCGTTCACCACTCGTTGGATAGCTCTCGAATTATCCAAAAATATAGTTGCTGGCGGGAGCGCTAAGTAAACATGAACTGATTTTTGAATTTATGTGCCAGGGTCAAGACATGAAAAAAATGTCAAAAGTGACATGAAAAAGTGAGATGAATTTCACTTACAACCGAGTCGTTGCTAGGGAAATGGTACTTCGTCATTTCTCATCCCACAAAATTCGTTCACCACTCGTTGGATAGCTCTCGAATTATCAAAAAATATCATGCAAAGCACTGCGAAGTGCGTGGGCAAAAAGCGAACATGAACATTCCGTAACCATGGTTTCCGTAACGCTTTTTCGTGATAATCAACCTATGTTTTTATGATAATGGCCGACCTCTCCGATTCGGCTCAAAATTTTTTTCTGGACGTTTCATGATGTCCTGATCAAAAAAATCTGCAAATTCTTACACACGGGTTGGTTATTCCTCGAATGGGGGAAACAGTGGGTGTGGCGGGTCCCAGACCCATTCCAATCGATTCAGGGTCCAAAATTTAGTGGAATATGATACCCCACACGCCCAGGTACTAGAAATCCTGACACATACCAAATGGGTGGATACATACCCATTTTGACCCATAACTTCTTCCGGTGGGTGCCAATCGTTCTGGGACACACATCATTGAATTCAGCGTCCAAAATTTAGTGGAAAATGATACCCCACACGCCTAGGTAGCAGAAATCCCGAAAACACATATTCAAGATGGGTGTATCTATGGGGCACTACGACACTAATTTACTAATATAATATTGAGAAAACGTAGGTAATTTAGAAGGCTATAATAATTGTATTAAATTGAATTGAATGGTACGAATAAAAAGCTCGGACAGTAAAAAGAATATTGTAGGCAACTGCTCAAAATTGGTTGCTAAGTTTAACAGCTGGTTATAAACAACAGGATATGACGATGTGTTTTGTTTGTCTATTCGGCTGAAGTCACCCACATGGGTAATAAATTCCCAATTTGACCCATTACTTCTTCCAGCGGGTGCCAATTGTTCTGGGACCCATTTTATTGGATTCAGCGTCCGAAATTTAGTGGAAAATGACACCCCACTCGCCTAAATCACCCAAAATCTCGAAAATCCATTTTTCAAAAAACACATTTTGACCCCTACCCCCTCCAAATTTGGTCCGATCGGGCTGAAAAGTTTCGAGGACCCATCTCGGCTGGGAACAGACCCCTGACCCAAATTTCAGATTTTTAGAACATTTTCTACTACCAAAAACGGCGTGGACAATGGACGGCGGACGGCGGACGGCGGACGGACATTGACCTTTTTTGATCAGGACATCATGAAACGTCCAGAAAAAAATTTTGAGCCGAATCGGAGAGGTTGACCATTATCATGAAAACATAGGTTGATTATTCAAGGAATAACCAACCAAAAGGTCAATGTCCGTCCTATTAAAATGTCGGCATAAATACCTTGGGTATTTGTGGTGGTGTGCTCGTAGGTACACTCTTCTCTCCAAATTTCCCGGTGTGTACCGTGCGCCTCCTCTATAGGGTCGTATCGGATGATATCCTCTTCAATAGGAAGACTTCTCGATACGGCAGTCGCTGTAGGTAGCTCCGACTCGAATCCCCGGCGACTACTGACTGGCTGTCAGCTGAACTCCTTGGTCATGGGGTTAACACTAGGTAGTAGTGTAGTGGATGACCAGAGAAGTGAAGCAAGCAAACCCAATATTCATAATTCAAGAATTTAAATTCTGATACTCCCCCCATTCTTGAATTTTAATAGGAACTATAAATCCAATAACATCTGCTCGCCGCAGGTCATAGCTGTGTCTCAAGGATGTGAATTTTGACCAATGGAAATCGACCCATTGAAAAATTTAGAACAAAATCAAACTAAAGAAATACAGACGAACTTCGACCGCTGTAGTTAAAGAGGCTCCTAATCAGGAATGTTTTTAAAGAGATGGTTAAGGTGGAGCCGCTTCCTTAACTTCTCTAGCACCCATTTGTTTTAACGCCAGGTTCCTTGAAAAGAAGATACAACATCGTTAGGTATCTTGAACAAGTTATGGATTGAAATACTTCATTATACTTCATATATTCAGCCTGAGTAATGCTTTTACATGTACGCTTCATAAGTATTTCAATAGATAAATGAATGAACGCCAGATACTTTCAAACCATGAATCCTGTCACCAGTTATACAGTAATTTGTGTTGCCTTTGTTAGGTACTCTTCATTTTCCATAGTAGTACTCCTTCTTGTAGAATGCGAAAATGTTCCCTTCAATTGGAACTTCATCTGGACCTCTATGTAACAACATCGACGTATACATAGAGTTATTTGTCACAGATGTATTCAGGCATTTAAGCCTTCTCTAGAGAAGTCACTAGGACATCTCTAAATTTCTCGAACAGCGCCCCCGTCAACGGCTTTGTGAAAATATCACCTAACTGTTCACTCGAGGCAATCCACACAACATCGACTTTGCCTTCTCTCACCTGTTGGCGAACGAAGTGCAGGTGTAGATTTACCACATGTTTCAACGCCTTCGACTCGTCTGTCTTGGCTAAGGCCATGGCAGCTTTGTTGTCTTCAAATACAACAGGCGTCAGGTTCAAGCTAAGCAGTTGCTTGCACATTTCCTGCAGGCCTGCTAGCTCTCTACACGCAATGGACATCGAGATGTATTCACTCTCTGCAGAGGAGAGTGATACTTGCGTAAGCTTTTTGGATCGCCATGAAATTAAATCACCCCATAATTTAATAGCGTATCCACATGTTGAAAGTCCCATTGAGTCATTTAGACCCAGTGACGCATCAGGAAAACATTCGATCTCTCCAGTGCGCCCTGTATACAGTAATCCACAATCGATGGTACCTCTCAGGTAATCAAGGACTCTCATTGCTTTGTTCCAGTCTTCTAATGTGTAACAACTCTGTCTTCGACACAACAGATTCGTTGCGAATGTTATATCAGGCCTTGTTCCATTTTGCAGATACAAAAGTGAGCCTACTAATTGTCTGTACGGCACTTTTGGAGCAATACTGCTCTCTTCTGTTTTCCTCGGCTGCAAAGGAACCATTGGGTATCTTGACACCTGATTTGAGTTGGGACTATATTTCTTCAGCAATCTCTCGGTGAAACTTCTTTGATGGATGAACATCTTCTGGTTGCTTCGCTGCCTCAATATCTCCAGTCCCAGGTACACCTTAGGAACTCCAAGATCTTTGATCTTGAATTCTTGAGCCAGGCTCCTTTTTAGCTCAGCTCCTTTTGCTGCTGAATTTGTAGCAATTAAGATGTCGTCAACGTACAGGATTAGCAAAGCAAACTTATCTTCTTGTCTCCAAACGAAAATGCACCTTTGAAAGGGGTAAATTTTGAAACCCAGCTTCTCCATTACTTCGGAGAATTTTATGTGCCACCTTTTCGGGGAGACCTTTAGGCCATAAATGGCTTTCTCTAGCTTACACACACTGTTGACTGACAGATCTTCTTTGGAGTGAATAAATTCATTCCATCCTTCGGGTATTTTGATGTAAACATCCTTTTCAACCACCCCATTTAAAAAAGCTGTGGTAACATCTAGCTGGTGTAAGTCTAGATTCAACTTGTTTGCTACTGCCAGAACAAATCTGACATCATTCAGCCTTGCCACAGGTGAGTATACCTCTGACAAGTCATACTGATTTTTATCAGCAAACCCTCTCACGACTAATCTGCTTTTGTATCGAACAGATCCATCGGCTTCGACTTTCCTCTTATTGACCCATTTTGTGTTAAGGATCTTTGTGTTAGGAGGAAGACTAGACTTTGGAATTATTTTCCAAGTGTCATTCTCTGCAAGGGACTGAAATTCTGAATTTATTGCCCCTCTCCACAGCGCAGAATCCTTCGAATTTATAGCTTCAGCGTAGCTCTCAGGATCCCCTTCCTCTGTCAGGTATGCGCCTTCTTCCATTGTTTCGTAGAACTCCCAGTCACCTTGATCGCCTATAATCTCCTGAAATTCAACGTTTTCAGGTAGGCTCGAATCTTCTGGTTCACTTTGTGGAACTTGTAATTCCGACTGTTCTAATTTTTCATCAGTGGTGTTTTGTATTTGTGTTGTTTCCTCGACTTCAACACCCTCGTCACCTACTGAATATTCCTCAGCTACCTGGAACGGCTCCCCCCTTTCTGAATGTCTCAAAACTGCTTGGTTGGAACCATATGTTCTTGCTTCAACAAAATCGACATGTTTGGATCTCACTAGCTTTCTGGTAATTGCATCTAAGACCAGATAGCCAGTTTGCTGGCATTCAAGAAGGTAACCTTTTTGGCTCCTAGGTTGCATTTTTCCCTTAGGGGTGGGAACCAGGTAGTAAACTTCACATCCAAACCTCTTCACAAATGTCAGGTTTGGTTTCTGTCCCAGAGCCACCTCATAGGGCGATTTGAAACCAATTGATGCATTAGGCACTCGATTATGCACAAATAATACATGGTTCATTGCAAATCCCCAATATGACACTGGCATGTCTGCTGAAATCAGGTTGGCTCGTATTTTCTGTTGCAGTTCCAGATTTAAACGCTCTGAGGGTGCGTTGTGTTGTGGCGTGGCAGGCTCACATATTGTGAGTGTAATCCCTTCATCATGCATCCTCTTCTGCATCATCGTCGTTTTATACTCGCATCCTCCATCAGTTCTAATCTCGATCACCTTGGCTGTCTCCCCACACATCAAGCGAATTTCCGCGAGACATCGTGATAGAGCAAGATGAACTTGCGTCTTATCCGTGAGCCCATATGCAAATGCATACCTGGAGAAATCATCAGTGAAAGTCACAATGTACTTGTAACATGTGCTCCAAGCCAATGGTTTGATGGGGCCTTGTAGATCTGAGTATAAACGTTGAAACGGGACCTGCGAACGCCTTCTCTCCTGGGTGCAAGGTTGGCGTTTTGCTTTAGCCATTTTGCAGGCTGAACAGTCTAATACATCGTCACCAACTTTGACATTTGTAATTCCCATCTCCCTCAGAACTCGAATGAGGTAATTTTTAGAGATATGATTCAATCTCAGGTGCCAGAGCATGCCTGGGCTAGGCCTTGAAGCTGGTACATCAGCTGGTCTCAAAATGGCCTGTGTCTCTCGTTCCAGGTTACTGCTTGGCTCTCTCACACTTCCACCTGCGGTTGGCTCACTCTGTTGCTCTTCTTCTTCGTTGTTGCAGTGCCCACTTGGATCTCTCTGTTGATGTACTACTAGTTGATCATTCCTCCCCCCCAGAGAAGTGTCACAGACGCTACTCTGGTCAGCAACTAGTCCCAAACACGGGCGTTTGTGTTGAACAGACTCATCTAAGCCAAGAGCTGCCAAAATGGCTGTACGCTTGTGGGAATCAGCTCCAACTAGGGGAAGTGTAAACTCCAGTCGCCAAAAACGACCGTCGAATTTCCCTTTCTTCACCACTCGATTGGTGGAAACATCTAAGATGCAGACTCCGTCTTTGGAGAATGTTGCCTGAACATTGTCTGTCAGGACACGTCGAAGTGCAAACAAGTTAGTACACAAAGCAGGAGTGTACAGGACGTCTTTTAGGCATCCAAATAAACCATTATTCTCAATAACCACCTCTCCCATTTCCTCAACAATTAAATCAGCTCCTGTATCCCCATTTGCACATGAAATTCTTTTAGGAACTGGTAGTCTACGAATGTTGGAAAGTAGACTTCTCTGATTTATTAAGTGGTCTGTAGCACCAGTGTCCAGAATCATGGTTAGAAAGCCTGTGTACATACCATCAGTCTTGCCGAGTAGAGCTGATGAAGGTTCCTCGGCAGATGAGGACTGGTTGTTGGCGTAGAAGGTGTGCAATACCCAGACCTTTCTATGGGGATTATCATAGTCATCGTCGTCGCCCACTATCTGGAGGGCGGCGCTCCCCTTAGTAGCCAACAATTGTTTGGCTGCAGACAAAGGCATTTTTCTCAGAGAGGGTTGTCCAGGGTCCCTAGAACTCGACCTAGGCTTACCCTTTCTCGACGACAACAATCTCTGTTGAGCTGGCTGTCTGGACTCAGTGCTGCCCTTCTTCAATGGGCAATTTCTGCTTCGATGGTTTGTTAGCTCCCTGCAAGTGTAACAGAACCATCCAGACGTCCTACACATGGGCGTTTTGTGACCAGTACGATTGCACTTGAAGCACACAGTTCTACTGGTGACCTTTTCACCCGTATTTTGGTGTTGTGTCAAATTTCTTTGATGATGTTGCTTGCCAACTTTTCTTCGGTATTGACCATTGATGTTCCGAGTTTTGTTGCCATTCCGTTGTTGCCCAGTCCAGAGAGCATTGCCAGGAAGGGAAGCACGTCGAATTTCCTCCTCCTGACGTCGTCCCATTTCAATAAATCGCTCCTGCAACGCTTGAATTGTCGATAGTTCAGGGCGATCTATTTCAGCTGTGAAAAGCTCTGGTACAGCGTGTTTGGTGGCAAACAGGAAGTTGTACACCCTGTCCTCGTTTGGAACTTCCTCATATCTGGACAGCTGGCTTACCAAGCTTTCAAACCTGGCAACAAATGCGGTTGGCGTTTCAGCCTTCGGATCAAATTTCATTGAATTCAACTTATTCAATATTCCATATTTGTAGTGACGACTTTTAGGCTGGCAAGTCGCTTCCAATTTCCTGAGCATTTGAAATGGCTCCTTTTCTGAACGGACCAGGCTATGCATCTCGTCGTCGATGCTCTGTACAATTAGGGCCAATACTTTCTTTTTGAGCATCGCCGCGCCTGCCGCTGAAAACTCAGGGGGTATGGCTGGATTCTCCTCAACTGTGAATCCACAACCATGGCTTTCAATTTCAGTCATCAACCTCGATTTCCAGCTCTCAAAGGATGACTGATATGTCAGCTGGTAATCAATTTTCGTAAATCTGACCTTGTTGGCCAGAGATATACTTTTGGGCGGATTTGTGTGGAGGTTAGGGGTCCCAAACGTCGACTGGGTATTTACCCCCATTGCAGCTGCAATCATGCCCAATGATTTTTGCATCGCCGCCATCGTCTTCTCCACTTCGCTCAGCCTCTCTTGAGCATTCAAAATTATTTCCCCAGATGGACTTGACTCGACTAGTCCCTCAGGTCTGGGCTCTTCATTTTTCAACAAGAGCTCCTCCATCTCGTCATCAACCTCCATATCTACGTTGTTGATGTTCTCTCCTTGTCTGCAGACACACATGGGGATTAGTGTTTCACTCGAATAGTACTCCCAAATATCTACCTGCATATGTATAAAAGCAACATCGAATTGAGTTCACCAGATAAATAAATAATTATTTGACATCGGCTAGTGGCTCATGCTTATACTCTGTAATGAAATTCACAAAGATTATACATACACAGGAATATTATCAATTGTCATCAGTACTACTCAACATCATATTCAAATTATATGTGTCATTCGATTGGCTTTAGAGACTTTTCTCAATTGTCAAAAACAATTTCATTCAATTTTGTATGATTATTTTATGTGCATTTTCAATTTCTCAAAAACATTGAATTTACTCTTCATGTGTGACTAGCAGCAGCTTTTTCTCTCTCTCTATGTGGTCTGGCCAGACAATAACTGCTAATTGACACACCATCGACTCTCTTACTCTTCGGGTACGGGGAAGCATCGAAAAACCCCCTTTTCCCACACTTGCCACATTTAGGAGGGGATATTTACGCTATATAGTAAATAATCAGCTTCGGGAGAATCAAGAATCCCACCCTCCATTTTTCTCACTGGGTCCATCAAATTGACCAGAATAATGATTTTATAAGTTACTTCCATTATTATATCCTTCTAGCTAATGGGGTACTTAGTTTTTGCACATCTCAAACACATCTAAACGTTTGAATTCGAATATCATACTGTCTTTAATTTCATTGAACGCCAATCATAAACAAAATAGGGAGCACGGTACACGGGTATCTCAAATGCGAGATTCAATTTTAACATCTACTCAATTTTTCGTGGCAAGGAGCATTATAGATGCTCTCATCAAACATCGAATTGGCTGGCTGGATATACCAGGGGTCGCAACCTGCACTGGTATCTCCTCTCGCTAGCCTTCTACGCAGGCTCGGGGCGGAAATGCTCATAAACTTGCAAACAGGGAGTGAATGAGTCCCATGGTTGACTACATCCAACCCTGGTCACAAGTCAGCTTCTATCGACGTTGTGCTTGCTGCTTTCCTTCAAAGGTTCCCACTGTGCAGCTAATTTATGCCAGGCTTACTCAAACGCTTGGTGGCTTCACAGATTTTTACATCTAACTTCTACACCCAAGATAACTCGACATCTTGGGTAGTACCTTATACATCGACTAAGGTACCATCCTGGGCAAAAATATACATCAAGGTAAGGTAAGAGAGAAAAACGAACCTCCTTCGATACTCGAGTATTTAGTTTATTTATGTATCAATCTAATTTTGCTTCTAGCCCAGGGTTTTCGAGATTATCTGGAAACTCGATTTATGTTTAGAACTATGTCCATCATCAACTCCGGCGGTATACCATTTTGGACATTCTACAAACTTCGCTCGTTCTCTGGTTGAATGCGCAACTTGGACTCGGCAACCTGAGAACGGCAATAAATTCAAACTTCCAACTCGTGTGGGATACTGAGCATGGGACAATTCACAGGACGCGTGTACACAGTGTATTTTTATTCGCGAAATAAATTGTCAAATTTATCAACTACTTGCGTACACATGTGTACATTTTCGGAATATTTTATTTCCCTATTCCACGAATTTTCCCATATTCACTCGTCGAACAAAACAAAATCCTCCCTTTCTAAAAACGAACTAACGCGGTAGTGCGCGTGGTCATCGAAACCATTTTTATGAGGCGAATTATTTTTCCGGATATTATCTCGACGAGTGACACAAAATAACAATCACAGGATTTATTTTGGCTCAGTAATTCTAATCGCATCGTCAGTAAGTATGGGTCTCCAGTTTGAATCGAATTAGGAGCCATCTTTAATGGCGACGCGTTCATTACATCGTTGGTTGCACGCGGCTCGCAAATATTTTAGGATGAATATCTCAATTCCTAAATCGGCAACCCCGCTTGATTCAAAAATTTCTTTAGCAAGGAACTATTTATCCTTTAGCGTGATATTTTCAACCAACTGCACAACTCAAAGCTTGAACATCTCCGCTCCGTAAACTAGGCACTACAACGTGGGGTTATATTTCTCGTCATTGTAAAGCGTGCGCTAGACGCCCACGGCGCCGTATTAAAATGTCGGCATAAATACCTTGGGTATTTGTGGTGGTGTGCTCGTAGGTACACTCTTCTCTCCAAATTTCCCGGTGTGTACCGTGCGCCTCCTCTATTGGGTCGTATCGGATGATATCCTCTTCAATAGGAAGACTTCTCGATACGGCAGTCGCTGTAGGTAGCTCCGACTCGAATCCCCGGCGACTACTGACTGGCTGTCAGCTGAACTCCTTGGTCATGGGGTTAACACTAGGTAGTAGTGTAGTGGATGACCAGAGAAGTGAAGCAAGCAAACCCAATATTCATAATTCAAGAATTTAAATTCTAATAATTCAAACTAAAGATAAGTTTATAATGAAACTTGTTAACAAGTCAAAATAGCTATAAGTTTATAAAAAAAAAACCAACAGGTCATCGATACTGGGACCCTCTAATAATATTGTCTTATAGCAGGCAACTGCAATGAAAATATTGACAATGCCATGAATCACAGCATGGCATTTCACAACTTCTCTACCGAATGGACGAACTATTTTGATTTTGAACGCCTAGTGACTATTTTACTGGTGACGAACGCTAGCTAGTTCAGGCATACAAATCAATTAGGATCAAAGGAACTATTGAATTATTAGGAATGTGAACTATGTGTGTATGCGTCTGCGTAGTATGTATAGCAACGACATTTGGATTTTACCCAGTACCAATACCAAGCCAAGCCAAACTGAACTGTAGTTCGCCTGAACGACCGACTGATGTGAATAGTTCACACTCTGGAGCAGCTCATCTGAACTAGTTCGTTCGCGAACTACACATCTCTAATTTCGAGCTAAAATCGATTCGATCTACAATATTCTCAGCAAGGAACGCTTACTTACTAAATAAGCGTAGTAAGCAAAGCTCATAGGTTCCCTTGATATGGAATGACGTAACTGAAGTCCCTTCGCAGTAACATGATCTGAGTATTTTATCCCCCAATTTCGGACAGTGCTTAATAACAACTCATGGAATAAGTAACTTATTCCATGATAACAACCGAAGTGGAGTTTTTTAAACCGAATTTCACACTGTATCTGCCACTGAAAAAGCTCAGCAATTATTAACTCATTCTTGATTCTGTGATGTTTCAGTCAGTAACGTGAGGAATGGATGCGATTAAAGCGACATCTGTCTCGATGACGATGAATTAATTCTATTGACCATTTTCTACTCCCCGCGATATGTTGACCTTTGCCTCTTGAAACGGCTCCTTATCTTCTGTGTTGGGTTTTCCCTCGATGAAGAATCCTGAAATCAACTACTTCAATACTATTGAACTGGAGGTATTCATTTGTGAATGAACTAAAACAAAAAGGGTACCGACACTCCTGAATATTGATCAAGCCTCGGCCATGGTAATATCGTTCAATTTCAACACTTTCCTACCCAATAATATGAGCTGTTTCGAGTAATCAGTGAGTTTTATTGAAGGGTTAAGTTACCTATTATTACAGGCTTGTGTGATTGAGTGCTAAGCTTAGTGTAAAGAGTATTTTTTTGCTGAACAATAAATTGGTAAGTAGTGATAGGTTCAGGTATCAACATGCTGCTGGAACCTACTGGACTATGAGGATTTAGTATGTGAATAAAATAACTGGCAAATACTTTGAACAATACGGAAAATTTTGCATAATATGAGGATTTACTGAAGTTCGGCAATATTGTGCTATAATAATCGTAAAATAATGCGGTTTTTAGTTAGATTGATTAGTCGGAATACAGCGCGGCCATGAAGATGCGTTTCTATTAAAATAAAATACTTGTCGCATTTACTATGATTTTAATTTCCAGGAGTTGGAAATTCGGCACAGCTCGTCTTCACTTGCTAACTTGAAGGGTTCACTAAAGTTCTCAAAAGCATTCACCATTCTTATTCTCTCTACAATCTGTTATTGTCGTGGTAAGTGATCTTGACTGGATACTGTAGGAAAGGGCAGGATGGATTATTTCAAAGGGCATGGGGTTAATTATTTCAGGCTCTTCTCGGTGGAGACAGGTATTGATAGTTGATATTTGACATCATTTTTGCATAATATTCCATCATGAGAGACAGGTTACAATGTAATATCGTGGATCAAAGAATAAACCTTCTACTTGATGGAAATGATTGTCTAGTAAAGTATCGTGGAGAGACCAAGATGGATGGAGCAGATTTCTGTTTGCACCTCATGATTGTGTTGATGCCACCCAGTATGGCCATCTCTAGCACCCTGCTTTAGCTTGAAGGACACAATCACTCCCAGAATTTTAGCATGGGACTGATCTACCAGCAACTCCGAGCAAACGAAGATGTTTATGGCGTTAGTTTTGGCCAAGCAACTTGAATTGGGATCATAGTTCATACCCAGGGAGCAAGTGGACCCATGCTCCCTAAAGGTAGGGGTAAAACAGCTGAAGACAGCTGGGAAAACAAAACTGATACTCACAGCTCGAACTAAAGAGGAAACAAGAAAGCTGGCAACAACCCTTCAACAAAAAGGTTTCAAGGTCACTGACCAGGGTAGGAGGGAGAACCCAATATTGATGAGGATACACCGGGTAGACAGCCGAATTCAAAAAGGAGATCTACCCCAGAGGGTGCTCGCTCAGAACAGCTGGTTGTTGGAACATCTCACTGCACACGAGTGGGAGGAAGGTTTCAAGCCAGCATTAGTTCATATAGTTCATACCCAAACTGTCTCTGCATTACTCTGGCATAAGGAAACGTATGCAACATGGATGCGACCAAGCAACCAACAACCAGGAGGGATGTGGATACTGCAGGTTGTAGGGATGGACCTACCTGGGACTGGCGCAGTGCTCCTTACAATCGGATATTGGATCATTGGATATGAATGCCATGCTGTTAGCCAATGTCTGTAAAGGCCTGAGCACAGGTACTTGCTGTATTTAGATTGATGTGTACTGTAGAGGGGTCTGCGCTGCACATACCAAAACAGTTTCCCCAATTGGTGGACGTAAGACTCATCTGCTGAGGAGAGGACGTCGTAGTTCCCATGGATACAAGTGATTTGGCGTCAGCTTCCAACGCTGATCCTCTTGTATCAGCGTGACCTTCCTGCAGTCTCGCTAGAGCTGTTTATTTTGTATCAGTGTGACCTTTGTGACATTGAGTAAGAGAGCCACGACGCTTCCTGTTGCAATTCTTTCAAGATTGAATGGGTTGGGCGTCAAAATTGAGGGTATTTAGCGAGGGGGGCACTGGAAAGCGAGTGTTGGAGGTGAGTGGAGACAAAATATGCACTTGGGAAGACGTCAGAGTAGCTGGGATCACCAATTTACACACAAGGGCGTGTATTGAATGTTACTTCTGCTACCATGTGATATTGCTACCATTCACGTACCTTTTTGATGACTGAAGAGTGAAGATGGGAAACGCAAATAACGCAGTCTAGGAGGGGAAAATGGGTATATATTCTTCAAAGAAGCAAATAGCGTAATTACTCAAGTTACACTTGTGTATTGTAATGGTTAAGAAGGGAATACCCTTCCTTCTTGCTTTTTCTTGCTGCTCAACAGCGTCACACCTTACTGCAGCCCCTCCAGAGCTGATCCTTTGTATCAGCAAGACTTTGCTGCAGCCTCTTTTATGCTGATTGTCTTGTATCAGCTAGACCTCAGTGCCCTGGTGGCCTCTCTTGCTCCAGGGCTGAGGCATACCTCAAGGACGATTGCTAGACCCTGACCACTTCTGCATGTTTTCTGTATTTCTCTTGCCACAAGTTCAGCACACTAAGGTTATGAAAATTTGGTTTTTTGATTTAGGAAAGATAAGAGATATTCATCGGTTTCCTTTGGTACAAAATGAACTATAGTTTTGAATGAATTTCACCTTTTCAGAATCGTTATTTGAAAATCCTTCTCTCTGTATTTTGTTCACCAGTTTCAAAATCTTACAGGAATATTCCCAAAGCACGCCTTCATCAGTAGAAAGTTCAGGAACTTGTCAGTAATGGTTCTTGATGACAAGCAAATGTGCCCAGGAGCGTGGTCTCTCGTTCGATACATTTGGAGTGCTTGCGCCGCGCTGCAAAAAGGATACGTATGTCACAACTAAATCTTGTAGCTTTGAACTTTTATTTTTACCTTTGATGGGCAGAACCGGTATTTACCGCATGTATTCATAGTTTTAAAATATTAAGAACTATATTATTCAGAGATATAAAGGCTACCAAATTGCGTTTCTATTTAGTTGCAGGAGTTGACCTTTGTCATCAGCACTACCGAGGATTCAGTCTTGGAGACCTATTCGATTCAGTATTCTCGTAAAGCAGACGACACTAAATGCATAATTGGTGATACTGATAAGCCGTAAGTAATATTTCTCATGTGCAAAGTAAGCACTGTGACAAATGTCCTGTTGGCTCATGTATTGCACTGTATGCTGACTGAGGACTAGGGGTTGGATTCATAGCGATTGTGCTCCATGTTGATGGGAGGAATAGGTGGATTGAATGGTGAAAAGAGGGACAAACAAAACTGATTTTGCCTTCAGTTTTTAGCAGAAACGTTTGAGGTTGAAAATATCGTATCAAAAGTGCATTATTATATGAGAAGTATCATATTTAGTCGGTTATTCCTTGAATAATATACCAATCTTATCATGCAAGAGGTCTCCAATTTGTCCCAAAATTTGACAGTTGTGTTTTTAGGTGTCTAGGTTGCTGCAAATTCATTCAGAGGGGTCTGTTATTCCTCGGACCAGAAGCATGGAGACTCATTCCAATGATTATGCGTCCAAAATTTAGTGGAAAATGATACCCTACACGCCTACCGCAGGTACCCCGAAAATCCCCAAAACTCACATTCGAAGTAGTGAAGTAGGTGCCTATTTGACCTATACCCCACCCCCTGTGGGTACCAATCAGTCCGACTCAAGTTTCATTGGATTCAGCGTCTAAAATTGTCTAAATCGCAAAAATCTCGAAAATCTTTTTAAAAAAACACACATTTTGACCAGCCGGAAGAGGTTATGTCCAGAATGGCTATCATTTTACTTATTTCGAATGTGGGTTTTGAAATTGCTGGCACCTAGGCGCGTGGGAATCATTTTCCACCAAATTTTGGACGCTGAATTGATTGGGATGAGTCTCCATGCTCCTGGAATAACCAATCTTTGTGAAAGGATTTGCAGCGTTTTTTTATCTAGACACCTTGAAATGCAAACTGTCAAATATTAGGGCAAACGAGAGAGGTTGACCTCAAGCATGAATACCAAGGAATAATCTTGCTCTTCATTTTGAACTAAACCCATCCATAACTGGACCCAATCCGCAGTTGTTCATATTGTCTTTACAGAACAGCGGAAATCAATGAATCATCAATACAAGCAGACATTTTGAGTGCCCTGTCAAGGCTCCTTCATTCAATCAAGTCTTTGAACCCATTGCCAGATGACGTCAAACTTCAACTCGCACTTTCATTCCATAAAGAAGGTATGATGGTTTGGCTATTTAATACAAAGGGGCGTGCCATGTGGCGAGGATAACACGGTCGTCTTGCTCTTCATTTACCAAAAAATCTGGGCAGAGTTGTGAACCAGAAAATAGCTATTATTAAAATACTATTGGGTGTTGATTATGTGCTGAATTGCAGTGACTCCCAAAGAATTCAACCCTGATTACTTCTACTCCTTGGACCCTGAGAGTCCAGAACCGTCAAACATTTCCAATTTGATGAATGAAATTGAAACTCCTTTTCATCGCATCTCTGTGGGAATGAATGTCAACAGTCCTGAGGTACCTCAAATCTTGATATGTACTAGTGGTCCAAAATATTTGTTCTTATACAAATCAGAATTGAGGAAAACTGTATAAGTAATACATTGTAGCTCCCTCTCCTCCTGCTTTGTTATCTGGAAATGGAAATGACTTTGGAAGCTTGTGGAGGGATTTTCCCACCATTCAGGCATACTCATCCAACTTTGGGAATCTTGCTCTCATCAATTGTTTTTTCATTTTTCAATAGATGGAAAAAGAAAAAGACAATTCAGAAGAGAATGTTCTGTTGGAGGTTTCTGTGGAGGATGAAAAAACAGCACAGACTTCGTTAAAACCAATTTGTTCAGGTGGGTTCACATTATTAACCATTGCTCAGTAGAACATGAGCTGGGGTGAGACTACTACCGTCTCTGCCCTGTTGGGAGGGCACAGACTGCCTCTATGGTAGGCTATGGACGACAGGGAGCCATGAGGCAACCCAATGTTTACTGGAAGACAGAATAACGCAACCTGTACCTGTAGTAGTTGTCTCAAGGAAGTTTTGAGTGAGGTTCTTGCGCTTGAAATGTATATTTCACATTGCGTTCTTCCATTGCAGATCCACCAATACCAGTTGAGCTAAACAAAGTTGTCAATTGCATATGCAAGATGAATTTGGAGAAAACCTGCCTGTTTGAGTGTTATAAATGCAAACATTGGCACCATTTGGTAAGACTTGCATTTGATTCCTCTTCTTGAGAATTAAGTAGTCAGCTATTGTCACTGCTGATTGCATAGGAGCTGGGCGCCATTTTAACATACCAGTTAATGATATAAGCAGCTTTAGAATGGTCTGACAATAATGAGAGTAAGCACCAAATTGCACCAGATCACCTATTATCCCTCTTTGCTCCAGTATATGTACTTGGTATACCCCAAAACCAAGAATTGCATGATGTAGAACGGACTATTGACATTCTCTTTCTTAATGTTCTTTTAAAGATTTGCTACCAACGAAAACCCACTACAGTGTTGAATGCAGAAGAAAAAGTTTGTTGCTTCAAATGTGCACTTGACAACCCCAAATCTGAGTGTCTCGATGCCACAAGTGTGGCAGCTAATGTTCCATTTTCAGCAATTGAGGTGAGTTTGTGCTTTGTTAAGAACTCAAAATCTCAAACCTACATCTCTTAAGCAAAAAAAGTTGTTTGTTTGTCTTGTTTTCAGAAATTAGCAGTTTCAAGGCACATTGTTCACAAACTGCAAAGGTTTGCTATTGTGAGTGTGAAAATGCTCGAGCGAGAATTCTCTATTCCTGAGGAGCGAGCACAGAAAATTGTAAAGAAACTTCTGAAAAAACAAATACTGAGTTTAACAGATAAGTGAGTGATCCAAAGTTGAATTAAAACCCTGCATTCATCCAGAATTGTCTGATGAAACACAAAAATATGAATGGGCCTTACTAATTTCACTATATTTCAGGGCAGATGAGTACAATGTCGACACTCCAAAGCTGATTGCCTTTATCAATAACTATTACACATAATGGCTGGAAATTGTAGAAGCTACCTAATAAGACCCATGAGACATGTGTCACCCAACTTCCAGACGTCAGATACAGATGTCTTTTCCATTCATTCATTTTTTTCTAATACTATTTACTAGTACGTTAAATACAAATATATTAAATGCACATTCTTCTCAAAATTTGAGAAGAATGTTACTTACATTTAATGTAAGTAATATTGTAAAGGGTTAACTTGTATAAATAAAAACATATGAGAAATAACTTGGAACAAATAAAAAATATTTTTTCATATTGAAAGATGGAATAAAATTACAATCCTATTGCTTTTTCTTCTTATACTTTGGAGATTCATAGAATATTGCATAAATACTACGTTGAGTGCTCAGTTGAATGTCTTTCTGGGCTGAGAACAAGTAAGAAAATGGCTCCAAGTCCTACAGCTGAGCCTAAACTCCTTCCACTTGGTTGCTATCGAGCTTTTTTGGCTGCTTGATGCTTACAAATCTGCCATCAAAACAGCCCACTAGGAAATTTCTAGTCATAAGAAGCGTGCGGATATTTTTGACGTGTCCACTGGGTCCCATAATCAACTTTAGCCAACTAAATGGACCTGCATGCTCCTACTGGCCTGCAACTACCTGCCAATATCTCTGCTATCTAACGTTGCAAACAATTTCGAAAAATAGTCAAAGCACAATTGGTCAAATACCTTGAATCCAACGACATTTTATCTCCAACACAATATGGATTCAGGAAGAAATTGAGCACACAGGACGCAATCACAAATGTGGTGTGTAAAGTAGCCAATTGGCTTCATAAAAACAGAAAGGCAATTAGCATACTCATAGATCTAACAAACGTGCTTGACTCTATTGAAACATTTAGGCAAGTACTCAAACTAGAGAGAATTGGCTGGACGGCGTGGTTGTTAAAGTGGTTCTCCTTATATATTTCAAATAGGCGCAAATTGTGTGTATTGAAGATGGAAGAAGTAAATGAAACCAAATTGATTTGGAAGTTCCCCAAGGGTCAGTACTTGGTCCTCTGTTGTGGTGTAAGAGAACCACCAAGTCAGTGCATCTAGAACATTGCAATATTAGTGGTGGAACGTGCATATTATGTGAAAAATTTCAGAAAATGGTAAAAAATGATAACGACAAATATGTAGATAGACTAGATATGGAATAGATTAGAGTAGTATAGTATATTATAGTAGTAATATTGCAACAAGGATATGGATAGTCTGTTGGAAGAGATGGGCCTGGACAGGTTCCTAACCTACATAGGTTCAGATCCATTAGATGTGGATGTTAAAAACGTGATACATAAAATAAGTTCGACCAATTTCATGTGAACAACATGTACGTAGAAGGAATAAATAAATTGAATTGATTCTTCGAGCTAGCAGAGGTTTGAATTTTGGCGCGAGTGCGGTCAAGCGACCTTAGGGATTCAAGCAGTTGTGTGAACAACATTTCGATTGTACGTGTGCTTTTGGCATGACGATATTCGTTCAGATTCATACTTATCGTCTTCAAATTGAAATACAACAGTATTTTGAACGTAGTATTATAAAAAGTATTTTGTATAAGGCGAGTTTTGGAACCATCATTCGGGCAGATTGGCAGTGTTGCCCCTGATCAGTTCCTTTTTGTCTTCAAAGGCAAATCGATGTTAACATTGGGCGTTTTGCATCGATTTAAGATTACCATCGACCTAAACATCGATACATTCATGTTTGACACCTGTTATAATAATTTTTAGCAATTGAGCAGCCACATGACGCAACCGGACAAGCTAAAAATGTTGGAGACATTTTTTTTTTTTTTTTTTTATAAATTTAGACAACTTTATTATTAGCGTGTCGGGAAGAAGCGAAGAGAGGAATGGAAGTATTTTGGGGAGCAATAATCGTTCGAGGATTTTTGAGAACAACGGAAGGAGACTTATGGGTCTGTAGCTAGCAGGATTGTTGGCGTTCTTATCTGGTTTCTTCACCATTATCACACAGGCATGTTTCCACTTGTTGGGGAAATGTGTGGTTCTCAAAATAGCGTTGAATATTTGGGTTAACAGGACAATACCTTTACGAGGTAGAGCAGATAGGAGAGACATGATTTTGATATTATTTTCACCAATTCATTGCCCAATTACGGTTCATCACGACTCAATCCGAAGTAAGGTATTGATATGACGGAAAACAATCCAATTTCATCAACTGTATAATCTTACAACTTTCAACTACAACTTCAATAACTGTATAATGTTACGACTCATAACCTACAAGACAGACAAGACCTGCTGACTCATCTGGGCCCAACGTGGCATACTCGAAACAATAACACGACAGTGTTGCCAGCCTCACCTCTGAATTGGCAATATACTACACGCTTCCCTTTATATGAATAAGAACCTATCACTACTTTCAGACATACAAGTAAGCTTAATAACTCATAAACATTACGTGTATACATGATTCAAACTATGAGTATCTACAAAAACTGTGTTCAACAACCACTACATAATGACAATGACACAATGACTGACAACTAAAAGCTTAATATCTACTAATAATACATAATTACACCTTAAACAAATTATTAATCTCGCACAAATTCTTTGCGAGAAAACATTGTGGGAGTCGTTATTTTTCTTCCTGAAACCCTGGAGCGCCTTTCCAATTCGTGAGGGGCTGAAGGAGCCATGCTAGGAGAACAACCATCAATTGACTCATTGGGCCCACTATCTGGAGTAACTATGGTGGGTGGCGAAGTAGTTGCCTCCTCACCCCCCATCAAACCTACTCCAGTTGTCTAGATGGACACTGGAGTGTCCATCAAGATCTTCATAACTGATCTGTGGGGAATCTCTAGCAGGGCGAAGAAGAGGTGTAGGACCTTGCGAACTGTACCATTCTCCAGCTGAACAATATAAATTGCTGGAGAGACCTTAACCATGACAGTGGCTGAAATCCAACGCTTGGGACACATAATTGTAGGTAGATACACCCGGACTTTCTATCGTTCCATGAACGACCTACCAACGGACTCTGAGGGTCTGCGCCTGTGTGTGGATGGTGCAACAAATGACAACGGATGTTTCGGATTAAACGACAGCATCAATTTGGCTGGCGCTTCACCAGTGACAGTGGAGGGCGTCACACGATACGACAACAAACAATCCGCCAGTCTCTGTCGCTGGTTCAACGCAGATTGGGACGTCATAGACTTGATAAGGGACTTCTTGAAAGTCTGAACAGCTCGTTCAGCCAGACCATTAAACCACCAGTAGCAAACCGACACTCGGACAGGTAACACGTAACACACTCATCCCTTTCGCAATATGGCTGTCACTGTCACTCTTAGAAATTATAATGAAGACGATTGGATGTTGGACAATATTTCAAGGATGAAACTCGTGAATACTTTGTGCCGTGCCAATCTTTACAAGGCAAATTTTTCGCGCAGAACAGAGGTAGGTGAGGAAGTTTTGAACTGCCATTCAATAGTTGTCCAGGACAACTCAGATAGCCGCTTAATTAAGAGAGAGTTGAAATATTGGTCAAATCAGACAACGAAGTGGAAACTTCCACCCATAGCGCTATACCCGAAGATTATCAAAGCATAGGTATATTACTTGCTCCGACGACTCATCCAAATCCGCGGACAACCTCGTCGAGCTCTTGAAGCAGTACTTTGACTCTCCGGAATCCAACGTGGAGGGGGGCTGTTAAGATATGAATAAGGAGCCAAATCTGGAACCCAGTAAGTGGAGACCATAGCGCCCGATAGGGACTATAGGCAGCCACCAATACCTACAGCCTCTGCGCAGAGCTTGCACGCTCGTTGCAGAAACAGGGTTAAAACTCGTTCAAATACTTGATACGAGTCAAAGCCCTCCTGAACGCGTCAGTGGCCTACATAAAATCAAACGACGTTTCCCAGGAATTATACCCGTTTTTCTCGGAACTAGCCCTGCGGACGTTCGTAACCGGACTAGAAAATAACCTCGGCGCCCTCATAAGAGCCAGAGGGCCAACCAACTTAGCTGAATGTCAGGCCATCCTGACGAGTTCCATGTTAGGAACAGGCCCAAACAACCTAGCCAGTCGAATTACCGCCCCTCGGGTCAGAGTTCGAATTTCCGATATAATCAGGGGACCCCCCAGAACAACCCCGGTATACTTTCTCGAGCATTACGCCTTTTAAAGCTGCAACGCCGTTCCAACATTTTAGGCCCCCATTCCAAACCCAGCATCGACCCATGAGTTTCTACTCCCACAGTAGCAGTAGACCAGTAGCAAACTGACACTCGGACAGGTAACACGTAACACACGCATCCCTTTCGCAATATGGCTGTCACTGTCACTCTTAGGATGTTGGACAATATTTCAAGGATGAAACTCGTGAATACATTGTGCCGTGCCCATCTTTACAAGGCAAATTTTTCGCGCAGAACAGAGGTAAGTGAGAAAGTTTTCAACTGCCATTCAATAGTTGTCCACGACAACTCAGATAGCCGCTTAATTAAGAGAGAGTTGAAATATTGGTCGAATCAGACCCCGAAGCTCGACCAGTCCCTGCTCTGTAGAGACCGATATTTCTTCTGTCTCTTTTTTCTGTGGGAACTTCCACCCATAGCGCTATACCCGAAGATTATCAAAGCGTATATTACTTGCTCCGACGACGCATCCGAATCCACGGACAACCTCGTCGAGCTCTTGAAGCAGTACTTCGACTCTCCGGAATCCAACGTGGAGGGGGGCTGTTAAGATTTGAATAAGGAGCCAAATCTGGAACCCAGTAAGTGGAGACTATAGCGCCCGATAGGGACTATAGGCAGCCACCAATGCCGAATTCCCGTCGGTATGTTCGTAGCGGAAGCGTTGAGCTGCGAAAAGGGGTCTGGAGGAAACCTACAAGAAATGATGAGATTGAATGTGCGAACGCACATATCGCTGTATAGGACAATTCAAAAGGATGTCGTTTTCAGGATATCTTATGGTGATGAAGGAACCAAACGTGATTGATCTATATGGCCTTCACGTCTCACCTACACTCGCACCACTGCCCTACCGAAGCTGAAGAAACACGACCTGCTCTAACAACCTTGGAATAGTAGAATAAAATTGAACTTGTACTTGTACTTGTCAATTAGTAGTTATTTATATAAAGAACCATGTACACTGGATTTCATTAGGGCAGTCGAATATTTATCTCAAGGTTGTGTGTGTTATTTTGTTTATACTTTTATGTTTGGATTTCATTAAAATGGTTGGATGCACGTTACGTATTGTCTCGCCTCCTTCCTGCTTAGATCAGCAGGTGACTCTATATAAGCACCGCGCCGACCCCTGGCCGGAACCAATCCGTCGGTTTTAAATTTCCACACACCCTCGAGGATATCCCGGAACGTCTTTTATAAATCCTGTTTCCGTTTGCCCAAACAAACAGGTCGGCAATGCCCTGCCGCATTTCTTAAGCAACCTAAATCCGAATCCCTCGTCAGAAAATTTTCTTCGTGACTGTACCAAAGCTCGGTACCTATCGCAATCTCCCTGCCGGACGATTCTTGGAGCCTTATCTGCAAAGACACCGCCGCCGCTGACCTACGACAACCTTGGCCTGCTTCGGAACATCCACACCAGACGAGGCAGCGATAACGTTGAACACCGTCAGCTAAGACTTCTTCTTCTCGTTATATATTTCTTCTTACTGCATGATATCTTATAAATTTTACTGCTAGAATAAGTTTTATTTCAAATTTCAAAATTTCGAAGGCACCTCCCAAATATCGTGACCCGTACCTGTCACATTCCTTTCCATACAATATCCCTAAAATGAACGACGAACTAACAACTAGCCAAACCGAATACCCAGTCGAAACTCCTCATCTCCCCAAGTTCAATTCCAAAATACCACTCGACATGTCCCGGGTACCACCACTAAAACCCAAACACATCGCCCTCCTACCCGATTTTAATGCCGACGCGACCACGATTAGCCGTTTCATCAGCGTAGCCGATAAGCAAAACGAACATTTCTTCGACCAGGTAAACTTCTCATGCTTTCAAAACGATATGTTATTTCAAACTTTCCCAAGTCGTATAAAAGGAGAACTGGCCAAAAAGGTCTTCGCCGCGAACCCTCAAACCAGGCCCGAACTCAAAACTATACTGTCGACCTGCTTTGCCGACAGGTGAGACACATACAGCCTCTGCGCGGAGCTTGCACGCTCGTCGCAGAAACAGGGTTAAAACTCGTTCAAATATTTGATACGAGTCGAAGCCTTCTTGAACGCGTCAGTGGCCTACATAAAATCAAACGACGTTTCCCAGGAATTAATCCCTTTTTTCTCGGAACTAGCCCTGCGGACGTTTGTAACAGGACTAGAAAATAACCTCGGCGCCCTCATAAGAGCCAGAGGGCCTACCAACTTAGCTGAATGTCAGGCGAGTTCCAAGTTAGGAACAGGCCCAAACAACCTAGCCAGTCAAATCACCGCCTCTCGGGTCAAAGTTCGAATTTCCGCCCTACAGGCCAGAGTTCGAATTTCCGCCCTACAGGCCAGAGTTCGAATTTCCGATATAATCAGGGGACCCCCCAGAACAATCTCGGTAATACTTTCTCGAGCAGCACGCCTTTTAAAGCTGCTACGCCGTTCCAACATTTTAGGCCCCCATTCCAAACCCATGAGTTTCAACTCCCACAGTAGCAGTAGACAAGTAGCAAACCGATACTCGGACAGGTAACACGTAACACACGCATCCCTTTCGCAATATGGCTGTCACTGTCACTCTTAGAAATTATACTGAAGACGGGCGATGTTGGACAATATTTCAAGGATGAAACTTGTGAATACTTTGTGCCTTGCCCATCTTTACAAGGCAAATTTTTCCCGCAGAACAGAGGTAGGTGAGGAAGTTTTGAACTGCCATTCAATAGTTGTCCACGACAACTCAGATAGCCGCTTAATTAAGAGAGAGTTGAAATATTGGTCGAATCAGACCCCGAAGCTCGACCAGTCCCTGCTCTGTAGAGACCGATATTTCTTCTGTCTCTTTTTTCTGTGGGAACTTCCACCCATAGCGCTATACCCGAAGATTATCAAAGCGTATATTACTTGCTCCGACGACGCATCCGAATCCACGGACAACCTCGTCGAGCTCCTGAAGCAGTACTTCGACTCTCTGGAATTCGTGACTGTACCAAAGCTCGGTACCGCTGACCTACGACAACCTTGGCCTGCTTTGGAACATCCCCACTGGACGAGAGCCAGCGATAATGTGGAACACCGTCAGCTAAGACTTCTTCTTCTCGTTATATATTTTTTTTCTTTAACTGCATGATATCATATAAATTTGACTGCTAGAATAAGTTTCATTTCAAATTTCCGAAGGCACCTCCCAAATATCGTGACCCGTACCTGTCACATTTCTTTCCATACAATATCCCTAAAATGAACTAGCCAAACCGAATACCCGGTTGAAACTCCTCATCTCCCCAAGTTCAATTCCAAAATACCACTCGACATGTCCCGGGTACCACCACTAAAACCCGAACACATCGCCCTCCTACCCGATTTTAATGCCGACGCGACCACGATTAGCCGTTTCATCAGCGTAGCCGATAAGCTATACGAACATTTCTTCGACCACGTAAACTTCTCATGCTTTCAAAACGATATGTTATTTCAAACTTTCCCAAGTCGTATAAAAGGAGAACTGGCCAAAAAGGTCTTTGCCGCGAACCCTCAAACCTGGCTCAAACTCAAAACTATACTGTCGACCTGCTTTGCCAACAAGAGACATATACAGCCTCTGCGCGGAGCTTGCACGCTCGTCACAGAAACAGGGTTAAAACTCATTCAAATACTTGATACGAGTCGAAGCCCTCTTGAACGCGTCAGTGGCCTACATAAAATCAAACGACGTTTCCCAGGAATTGATCCCGTTTTTCTCGGAACTAGCCCTGCGGACGTTCGTAACAGGACTAGAAAATAACATCGGCGCCCTCATTAGAGCCAGAGGGCCTACCAACTTAGCTGAATGTCAGGCCATCCTGACGAACGAGTTCCAAGTTAGGAACAAGCCCAAACAACCTAGCCAGTCGAATTACCGCCCCTCGGGTCAGAGTTCGAATTTCCGATATAATCAGGGGACCCCCCAGAACAACCCCGGTAATACTTTCTCGAGCAGCACGCCTTTTGAACCATTCCAAACCCAGCATCGACCCATGGGTTTCAACTCCCACAGTAGCAGTAGAGCAGTAGCGAACCGACACTCGGACAGGTAACACGTAACACACGCACCCCTTTTGCAATATGGCTGTCACTGTCACTCTTAGAAATTATAATGAAGACGATTGGATGTTGGACAATATTTCAAGGATGAAACTTGTGAATACTTTGTGCCGTGCCCATCTTTACAAGGCAAATTTTTTGCGCAGAACAGAGGTAGGTGAGGAAGTTTTGAACTGCCATTCAAAAGTTGTCCACAATTAACAGAGTTGAAATATTGGTCAAATCAGACCCCAAAGCTCGACCAATCGCTGCTCTGTAGAGACCGATATTTCTTCTGTCTCTTTTTTCTATGTGGAAACTTCCACCCATAGCGCTATACCCAAAGATTATCAAAGCGTATATTACTTGCTCCGACGATGCATCCGATACACGGACAACCTCGTCGAGCTCTTGAAGCAGTACTTCGACTCTCCGGAATCCAACGTGGAGGGGGGCTGTTATGACTTCAATAAGGAACCAAATCTGGAACCCAGTAAGTGGAGACTATAGGCAGCCACCAGTACCGAATTCCCGTTGGTATGTTCGCAGCGGAAGCGTTGAGCTGCGAAAAGGGGTCTGGAGGAAACCTACATGAAATGATGAGATTGACGGCACAAGCCTAACACCAGGCACTCTCAACAAAGGAAGCCTTACCAACCCAAAGGACAGAATAAAACCTTCTATCCGCCAAAACCATCAGGAAATACGTTCAACCTGAACGCCTGTGACCAGCAGGAGGATCAAATCGAACAAGATCCTACTCAGTAGGATGAATCGTACTCTGACCACCCGGGTTGTTATGTTTTTGACCCCGTCCTTCAGACTTTGCTAATCTGGCAAAACCACTCACATCTGCCCTTAAGAAGAATGGGAAAGTCAACTCGGCTAATCCCGAATTTGTCAAGAGTTTTGAGACGTGCAAAACTCAACTCTGTAACGATCCAATTCTAAAATACCCTGACTTCCAAAAGCCCTTCAGGATAACGTGTGACGCCAGCGACGTCACCACAGGTGCGGTACTAAGCCAAGATTTCGACGGTGCCGATCTGCCAATAGCATACACCAGTAAAACTTTGACTGATCCCGAAAAACGCTACTATACCAGCGAAAAGGAGCTACTTGCAGTGATGCACCCCCTCAAGGCCTTTCGGCCTTACATATATGGTCAGAAATTCCAGGCTCTTTTTGAAATTCAATGGCTTTTTGCCCTAAAGGACCCCAGTTCATAACTTTACCGTTGGAGGTTGAAGCTCAGTGATTTCAACTTCTTGAAAGTCTGAACAGCTCGTTCAGCCAGACCATTAAACCACCAGTAGCAAACCGACACTCGGACAGGTAGCACGTAACACATGCACCCCTTTCGCAATATGGCTGTCACTGTCACTCTTAGAAATTATAATGAAGACGATTGGATGTTGGACAATATTTCAAGGATGAAACTTGTGAATACTTTGTGCCGTGCCCATCTTCACAAGGCAAATTTTTCGCGCAGAACAGAGGTAGGTGAGAAAGTTTTGAACTGCCATTCAATAGTTGTCCACGACAACTCAGATAGCCGCTTAATTAACAGAGAGTTGAAATATTGGTCGAATCAGACCCCGAAGCTCGACCAGTCGCTGCTCTGTAGAGACCGATATTTCTTCTGTCTCTTTATTTCTAAGTGGAAACTTCCACCCATAGCGCTATACCCGAAGATTATCAAAGCATATATTACTTGCTCCAACGACTTGGTCCTTTGAAATAGTATTTTCGAACCAAGAGTGTGAACCAGGCCTTAGCTCATACTTATGCCCGAATAACGTTCAGCTATCCGCCAAATTAAACCACCGGTAGCAAACCGACACTCGGACAGGTAACACATAACACATGCACCCCTTTCGCAATATGGCTGTCACTGTCACTCTTAGAAATCATAATGAAGACGATTGGATGTTGGACAATATTTCAAGGATGAAACTCGTGAATACTTTGTGCCGTGCCCATCTTTGGCAAACTTAAAAATCCAGCCAGATAAAACCGAATTCTTAAAGAAGGAGCTAGCATACCTAGGACATGTGGTGACACCAGAAGGAGTCAAACCCAACCCAGACAAGATTTGAGCTATTGAGAAATTCCCGATACCACGCACTCGAACGGAAATCAAGCGATTCCTGGGTCTTCTTGGATATTACCGTAGGTTTATCGCAGGATTTGCTAATCTGGCAAAACCACTCTGCTCTGTAGAGACCGATATTTCTTCTGTCTCTTTTTTTTTCAAGTGGTAACTTCCACCCATAGCGCTATACCCGAAGATTATCAAAGCGTATATTACTTGCTCCGACGACGCATCCGAATCCACAGAAAACCTCGTCGAGCTCTTGAGCGGAGGCCGCAGTGCAGGAAGGTTGGTAGGATGGTGGATGGTAGATACCTGCCTGGCGACCATCCAGCTATTTATAACGTAAGTAACGGTACGATGGTAGCCGCAGTGGCCTCCCACTACCATCCAACCCCTTGAAACCATCCTAGGTACCCGCCTAGCGTCTATCCACCCATATCAGTCGTGTTTGTTATTCCATCCAGGCTGCATGGAGGAAATGGGTAATATATACCCAATTTGACCGATAACCTCTTCCAGTGGGTGCCAATAGTTCTGGGACCCATTTAATTGGATTCAGCGTCCAACATTTAGTGGAAAATGATACCCCACATGCCTAGGTAGCAGAACTCCCGAAAACACATATTCAAAATAGGTAATAATTACCCAATTTGACCCATAACTCTTTGCAGTTTGCATTCAGTCAATTTCAGAAGTAAGTCAAACGCCTCAACTGACATCCTTAAATACGAATAGAATTTGTCCGGGTGTTATCTTAATTTTTTGTACACTCTCACGAATTCCCCGTCCTGTTGCCGCCTCAAATTGTAAGCATGCACCCACGGTTTTTTTATCACAGCAGTTGCCCCAATATTTCCCAAAGTTGGTCTCAGCAAAATTCCCGAAGATGAACTTAGCAACATTTTTTTCCCAACTTTTGAGAGAGACATGACTTCTACACGGCAGTCAGTTGGATACTGGCTTCATTTTACTGCGTCCAAGATGCATCTACCCTCCACCATCCACCTTTACCATCCAACCTCCTTGCGACCATCTACCATCCTGCAGTGCGGCCTCAGCCCTAGAGCAGTACTTCGACGGCCGCTTCTGTACCGAACTCTGACATATTTACTTGCATCAAAATTGGATAATCGGACGCTCAAAACTTGGGAAGAGAATACGGCGGCTTCACGAACCATGCCTTCTTACGATGCATTGGATGAATTCATTGTACAACAGTACAACTACTTGGAGGCGTATGAAAATAAATGTACGGACGCTAAAAAATCTGGAACTAATGGGAAAATTACGAAACGGGCTACCACGACCTTGGCTGCTTCCACAGGAAAATCAAAAAAGTGTAAAATTTGTGGTTCGGATTGGCACCCGGTTTTCCGATGCCAAGTATTTTTGAGAAATTCCATCAATGGTCGACGGGAATTGGTACGGAAAATTTCCTGATGCTGGCAATGTTTGGATTCGGCCATCGGGCGTGGGATTGTTCGGGACGGAAAAAAATGTACAATTGGGTCACATAATTATTTATTGTGTTCGAAAAATAATGCTTATGGAAATGGGAACATTGGCACGGCGGGTAGTGCATCAAATTCGTCCAGTCACAGGAAACCCATCCAGTGACCGGCAATGAACTCTCATTTTCCCGTTTTTCGGTATCGGAGAACCTTCACAGGTTCGTTGCAAATTCAAGTTCCAGGAACATTTCAACTGCGTTGCAAATTCAAGTTCCAGGAACATTTCAACTGTGATTTTTCCCACGTGCATGGTGAGGGTTGACAATGTAAACAACCAGCCAGTTGTCGGAAGTGGAAACTTCCACCCATAGCGCAATACCCGAAGATTATCTAAGTATATTACTTGTATAAAGTATAATATAAGTACTTATTGTATAAAGTATATTACTTGCTCCGACGACGCATCCAAATCCATGGACAACCTCGTCGAGCTCTTGAAGCAGTACTTCGACTCTCCGGAATCCAACGTGGAGGGAGGCTGTTAAGATTTGAATAAGGAGCCAAATCTGGAACCCAGTAAGTGGAGACTATAGCGCCCAATAGGGACTATGGGCAGCCACCAATACCGAATTCCCGTCGGTATGTTCATAGCGGAAGCGTTGAGCTGCGAAAAGGGGTCTGGAGGGAACCTACAAGAAATGATGAGATTGACGGCACGAATGTGCGAACGCACATATCGCTGTATCGGACAATTCAAAAGGATGTCGTTTTCAGGATATCTTATGGTGATGAAGGAACCAAACGTGATTGATCTATATGGCCTTCACGTCTCACCTACACTCGCACTACTGCCCTACCGAAGCTGAAGAAACACGACCTGCTCTAACAACCTTGGAATAGTAGAATAAAATTGAACTTGTACTTGTACTTGTCAATTAGTAGTTATTTATATAAAGAACCATGTACAATGGATTTCATTAGGGCAGTCATCGCTTCTGATAACCTTGGAATAAAGAATAAAATTGAACTTGTACATTAGATTCATTAGTATGTAGTTATTTATGTAGAAAGAACCAAGTACATTGGATTTCATTAGGGCAGTCGAATATTTATGTCAAGGTCATGTGTGTTATTTCGTTTATACTTTTATGTTTGGATTTCATTAAAATGGTAGGATGCACGTTATGTATTGTCTCGCCTCCTTCCTGCTTACCAATTCAACCAGGAGGTCTTGTCTCAACAAATTAACCACCACTATTCGGTTAATGAAGTTAATAGAAGAGTTCGACTCCACTGTGGATAATATTAATCATAACCACGACACCCTAGCGAAAGAAATCGAGTGTCTAAGGGAACTAAGTTCCTTTGCTACCCACGTCAAACAAGTGGAAGATGCCCTTGAGCACAACCAACTGCTCATTCAGTCGCTGCTAGATTTAGTCCAGGATATCGACAATTCTATCACCTTCTGCAAACTAGGAAAAATGCACCCCAGTATCGTTAAACCTCAGGTACTGCTATCGTCCCTCCATAACCTGAAATCTTTCTACGGCAATCAACTGCCCGACTTCGAAGGCGAACACCTGTGGGAAATCCAAACCCAAATCAAGATCAAGTGCTTTATCAGCACCGACGAGATAGTATACTTCCTAGACGTACCCATACTCCATCCGGACAATTACGACTTACTCCTCCTAAAGCCCATTCCGACCACGACTTTAGACACTGAAAAGTACTATACCATAATCCCATCCACAAGATACGCCTTGAAATCCCGAGTAACCTCTGAAATAGTATTTTTGAACCAAGAGTGTGAACCAGGCCTTAGCTCATACTTATGCCCGAATAACTTTCAGTTATTCACCGAATTAAACCACCAGTAGCAAACCGACACTCGGACAGGTAACACATAACACATGCACCCCTTTCGCAATATGGCTGTCACTGTCACTCTTAGAAATTATACTGAAGACTATTGGATGTTGGACAATATTTCAAGGATGAAACTCGTGAATACTTTGTGCCATGCCCATCTTTACAACCCCGGTAATACTTTCTCGAGCAGCACGCCTTTTAAAGCTGCAAGCCGTTCCAACATTTTAGGCCCCCATTCCAAACCCAGCATCGAAACATGGGTTTCAACTCCCACAGTAGGAGTAGACCAGTAGCAAACCAACACTCGGACAGGTACACTCTTGGTACGCACTGTCACTCTTAGAAATTATACTGAAGACGATTGGATGTTGGACAATATTTCAAGGATGAAACTTGTGAATACTTTGTGCTGTGCCCATCTTTACAAGGCAAATTTTTCGCGCAGAACAGAGGTAGGTGAGGAAGTTTTGAACTGCCATTCAATAGTTGTCCACAACAACTCAGATAGCCGCTTAATTAACAGAGAGTTGAAATATTGGTTGAATCAGACCCCAAAGCTCGACCAGTCGCTGCTCTGTAGAGACCGATATTTCTTCTGCCTCATTTTTTCCAAGTGGAAACTTCCACCCATACCGCTATACCCGAAGATTATCAAATATTTTCAATACCTCTTTGGCAAAATTGAAACAATTTATGGCTGGGCCTCTTGGTCAATGAGATTGTTGTGTTGTTATTTACTGTGTTTTCTGTCTGTTGTTGCTATCACGAGCTACTTGTTAAATATCTTTATTATAATATTATTATTATTGTGAGTATTGTAAATATTCACTATATTATTATTATATTATCTTTATTATTATATTGGGCTGTCGAGTCCGTGTTACATAAATAAATAAATAAATAGATTCATTAGTAGTTATTTATGTCAAAAGAACCAAGTACATTGGATTTCATTAGGGCAGTCGAATATTTATGTCAAGGTCGTGTGTGTTATTTTGTTTATACTTTTATGTTTGGATTTCATTAAAATGGTTGGATGCACGTTACGTATTGTCTCGCCTCCTTCCTGCTTAGATCAGCAGGTGACTCTATATAAGCACCGCGCCGACCTCCGGCCGGAACCAATCCTTCGGTTTTTAATTTCCACACACCCTCGTGGAAATCCCGGAACGTCTTTTATAAATCCTGTTTCCGTTTGCCCAAACAAACAGGTCGGCAACGCCCTGCCGCTTTTCTTAAGCAACCTAAATCCGAATCCCTCGTCAGAAAATTTTCTTCGTGACTGTACCAAAGCTCGGTACCCATCGCAATCTCCCCACCGGTCGAGAGCCAGCGATAACGTCGAACACCGTCAGCTGAGACTTCTTCTTCGTTATATATTTTTTTCTTTAACTGCATGATATCTTATAAATTTTACTGCTAGAATAAGTTTTATTTCAAATTTCAAAATTCCGAAGGCACCTCCCAAATATCGTGACCCGTACCTGTCACATTTCTTTCCATACAATATCCCTGAAATGAACTAGCCAAACCGAATACCCGGTCGAAACTCCTCAACTCTCCAAGTTCAATTCCAAAATACCACTCGACATGTCCTGGGTAGCACCACTAAAACCCAAACACATCGCCCTCCTACCCGATTTTAATGCCGACGCGACCACGATTAGCCGTTTCATCAGCGTAGCCAATAAGCAAAACGAACATTTCTTCGACCACGTAAACTTCTCATGCTTTCAAAACGATATGTTATTTCAAACTTTCCTAAGTCGTATAAAAGGAGAACCGGCCAAAAAGGTCTTCGCCGCGAACCCTCAAACCTGGCCCAAACTCAAAACTATAATGTCGACCTGCTTTGCCGACAAGAGAGACATCCACAGGACTAGAAAATAACCTCGGCGCCCTCATAAAAGCCAGAGAGCCTACCAACTTAGCTGAATGTCAGGCCATCCTGACAAACGAGTTCCAAGGTAGGAACAGGCCCAAACAACCTAGCCAGTCGAATTACCGCCCCTCGGGTCAAAGTTCGAATTTCCGCCCCACCAGGCCAGAGTTCGAATATCCGATATAATCAGGGGACCCCCCAGAACAACCCCGGTAATACTTTCTCGAGCAGCACGCCTTTTAAAGCTGCAACGCCTCCAACATTTTAGGCCCCCATTCCAAACCCAGCATCGACCCATGGGTTTCAACTCCCACGGTAGCAGTAGACCAGTATCAAACCGACACTCGGACAGGTGACACGTAACACACGCATCCCTTTCGCAATATGGCTGTCACTGTCACTCTTAGGATGTTGGACAATATTTCAAGGATGAAACTCGTGAATACATTGTGCCGTGCCCATCTTTACAAGGCAAATTTTTCGCGCAGAACAGAGGTAGGTGAGGAAGTTTTGAACTGCCATTCAATAGTTGTCCAGGACAACTCAGATAGCCGCTTAATTAACAGAGAGTTGAAATATTGGTCGAATCAGACCCCGAAGCTCGACCAGTCGCTGCTCTGTAGGGACCGATATTTCTTCTGTCTCTTTTTTTCCAAGTGGAAATTTCCACCCATAGCGCTATACCCAAAGATTATCAAATATTTTCAATACCTCTTTGGCAAAATCACCAACACTCGGACAGGTAACACATAACACATGCACCCCTTTCGCAATATGGCTGTCACTGTCACTCTTAGAAATTATAATGAAGACGATTGGATGTTGGACAATATTTCAAGGATGAAACTTGTGAATACTTTGTGCTGTGCCCATCTTTACAAGGCAAATTTTTCCCGCAGAACAGAGGTAGGTGAGGAAGTTTTGAACTGCCATTCAATAGTTGTCCAGGACAACTCAGATAGCCGCTTAATTAAGAGAGAGTTGAAATATTGGTCGAATCAGACCCCGAAGCTCGACCAGTCGCTGCTCTGTAGGGACCGATATTTCTTCTGTCTCTTTTTTTCCAAGTGGAAATTTCCACCCATAGCGCTATACCCAAAGATTATCAAATATTTTCAATACCTCTTTGGCAAAATCACCAACACTCGGACAGGTAACACATAACACATGCACCCCTTTCGCAATATGGCTGTCACTGTCACTCTTAGAAATTATAATGAAGACGATTGGATGTTGGACAATATTTCAAGGATGAAACTTGTGAATACTCTGTGCCATGCCCATCTTTACAAGGCAAATTTTTTCCCGCAGAACAGAGGTAGGTGAGGAAGTTTTGAACTGCCATTCAATAGTTGTCCAGGACAACTCAGATAGCCGCTTAATTAAGAGAGAGTTGAAATATTGGTCGAATCAGACCCCGAAGCTCGACCAGTCGCTGCTCTGTAGGGACCGATATTTCTTCTGTCTCTTTTTTTCCAAGTGGAAATTTCCACCCATAGCGCTATACCCAAAGATTATCAAATATTTTCAATACCTCTTTGGCAAAATCACCAACACTCGGACAGGTAACACATAACACATGCACCCCTTTCGCAATATGGCTGTCACTGTCACTCTTAGAAATTATAATGAAGACGATTGGATGTTGGACAATATTTCAAGGATGAAACTTGTGAATACTTTGTGCTGTGCCCATCTTTACAAGGCAAATTTTTCCCGCAGAACAGAGGTAGGTGAGGAAGTTTTGAACTGCCATTCAATAGTTGTCCAGGACAACTCAGATAGCCGCTTAATTAAGAGAGAGTTGAAATATTGGTCGAATCAGACCCCGAAGCTCGACCAGTCGCTGCTCTGTAGGGACCGATATTTCTTCTGTCTCTTTTTTTCCAAGTGGAAATTTCCACCCATAGCGCTATACCCAAAGATTATCAAATATTTTCAATACCTCTTTGGCAAAATCACCAACACTCGGACAGGTAACACATAACACATGCACCCCTTTCGCAATATGGCTGTCACTGTCACTCTTAGAAATTATAATGAAGACGATTGGATGTTGGACAATATTTCAAGGATGAAACTTGTGAATACTTTGTGCTGTGCCCATCTTTACAAGGCAAATTTTTCCCGCAGAACAGAGGTAGGTGAGGAAGTTTTGAACTGCCATTCAATAGTTGTCCAGGACAACTCAGATAGCCGCTTAATTAAGAGAGAGTTGAAATATTCGTCGAATCAGACCCCGAAGCTCGACCAGTCGCTGCTCTGTAGGGACCGATATTTCTTCTGTCTCTTTTTTTCCAAGTGGAAATTTCCACCCATAGCGCTATACCCAAAGATTATCAAATATTTTCAATACCTCTTTGGCAAAATCACCAACACTCGGACAGGTAACACATAACACATGCACCCCTTTCGCAATATGGCTGTCACTGTCACTCTTAGAAATTATAATGAAGACGATTGGATGTTGGACAATATTTCAAGGATGAAACTTGTGAATACTTTGTGCTGTGCCCATCTTTACAAGGCAAATTTTTCCCGCAGAACAGAGGTAGGTGAGGAAGTTTTGAACTGCCATTCAATAGTTGTCCAGGACAACTCAGATAGCCGCTTAATTAAGAGAGAGTTGAAATATTGGTCGAATCAGACCCCGAAGCTCGACCAGTCGCTGCTCTGTAGGGACCGATATTTCTTCTGTCTCTTTTTTTCCAAGTGGAAATTTCCACCCATAGCGCTATACCCAAAGATTATCAAATATTTTCAATACCTCTTTGGCAAAATCACCAACACTCGGACAGGTAACACATAACACATGCACCCCTTTCGCAATATGGCTGTCACTGTCACTCTTAGAAATTATAATGAAGACGATTGGATGTTGGACAATATTTCAAGGATGAAACTTGTGAATACTTTGTGCTGTGCCCATCTTTACAAGGCAAATTTTTCCCGCAGAACAGAGGTAGGTGAGGAAGTTTTGAACTGCCATTCAATAGTTGTCCAGGACAACTCAGATAGCCGCTTAATTAGGAGAGAGTTGAAATATTCTTCGAATCAGACCCCGAAGCTCGACCAGTCGCTGCTCTGTAGGGACCGATATTTCTTCTGTCTCTTTTTTTCCAAGTGGAAATTTCCACCCATAGCGCTATACCCAAAGATTATCAAATATTTTCAATACCTCTTTGGCAAAATCACCAACACTCGGACAGGTAACACATAACACATGCACCCCTTTCGCAATATGGCTGTCACTGTCACTCTTAGAAATTATAATGAAGACGATTGGATGTTGGACAATATTTCAAGGATGAAACTTGTGAATACTTTGTGCTGTGCCCATCTTTACAAGGCAAATTTTTCCCGCAGAACAGAGGTAGGTGAGGAAGTTTTGAACTGCCATTCAATAGTTGTCCAGGACAACTCAGATAGCCGCTTAATTAAGAGAGAGTTGAAATATTGGTCGAATCAGACCCCGAAGCTCGACCAGTCGCTGCTCTGTAGGGACCGATATTTCTTCTGTCTCTTTTTTTCCAAGTGGAAATTTCCACCCATAGCGCTATACCCAAAGATTATCAAATATTTTCAATACCTCTTTGGCAAAATCACCAACACTCGGACAGGTAACACATAACACATGCACCCCTTTCGCAATATGGCTGTCACTGTCACTCTTAGAAATTATAATGAAGACGATTGGATGTTGGACAATATTTCAAGGATGAAACTTGTGAATACTTTGTGCTGTGCCCATCTTTACAAGGCAAATTTTTCCCGCAGAACAGAGGTAGGTGAGGAAGTTTTGAACTGCCATTCAATAGTTGTCCAGGACAACTCAGATAGCCGCTTAATTAAGAGAGAGTTGAAATATTCGTCGAATCAGACCCCGAAGCTCGACCAGTCGCTGCTCTGTAGGGACCGATATTTCTTCTGTCTCTTTTTTTCCAAGTGGAAATTTCCACCCATAGCGCTATACCCAAAGATTATCAAATATTTTCAATACCTCTTTGGCAAAATCACCAACACTCGGACAGGTAACACATAACACATGCACCCCTTTCGCAATATGGCTGTCACTGTCACTCTTAGAAATTATAATGAAGACGATTGGATGTTGGACAATATTTCAAGGATGAAACTTGTGAATACTTTGTGCTGTGCCCATCTTTACAAGGCAAATTTTTCCCGCAGAACAGAGGTAGGTGAGGAAGTTTTGAACTGCCATTCAATAGTTGTCCAGGACAACTCAGATAGCCGCTTAATTAAGAGAGAGTTGAAATATTGGTCGAATCAGACCCCGAAGCTCGACCAGTCGCTGCTCTGTAGGGACCGATATTTCTTCTGTCTCTTTTTTTCCAAGTGGAAATTTCCACCCATAGCGCTATACCCAAAGATTATCAAATATTTTCAATACCTCTTTGGCAAAATCACCAACACTCGGACAGGTAACACATAACACATGCACCCCTTTCGCAATATGGCTGTCACTGTCACTCTTAGAAATTATAATGAAGACGATTGGATGTTGGACAATATTTCAAGGATGAAACTTGTGAATACTTTGTGCTGTGCCCATCTTTACAAGGCAAATTTTTCCCGCAGAACAGAGGTAGGTGAGGAAGTTTTGAACTGCCATTCAATAGTTGTCCAGGACAACTCAGATAGCCGCTTAATTAAGAGAGAGTTGAAATATTCGGTCGAATCAGACCCCGAAGCTCGACCAGTCGCTGCTCTGTAGGGACCGATATTTCTTCTGTCTCTTTTTTTCCAAGTGGAAATTTCCACCCATAGCGCTATACCCAAAGATTATCAAATATTTTCAATACCTCTTTGGCAAAATCACCAACACTCGGACAGGTAACACATAACACATGCACCCCTTTCGCAATATGGCTGTCACTGTCACTCTTAGAAATTATAATGAAGACGATTGGATGTTGGACAATATTTCAAGGATGAAACTTGTGAATACTTTGTGCTGTGCCCATCTTTACAAGGCAAATTTTTCCCGCAGAACAGAGGTAGGTGAGGAAGTTTTGAACTGCCATTCAATAGTTGTCCAGGACAACTCAGATAGCCGCTTAATTAAGAGAGAGTTGAAATATTGGTCGAATCAGACCCCGAAGCTCGACCAGTCGCTGCTCTGTAGGGACCGATATTTCTTCTGTCTCTTTTTTTCCAAGTGGAAATTTCCACCCATAGCGCTATACCCAAAGATTATCAAATATTTTCAATACCTCTTTGGCAAAATCACCAACACTCGGACAGGTAACACATAACACATGCACCCCTTTCGCAATATGGCTGTCACTGTCACTCTTAGAAATTATAATGAAGACGATTGGATGTTGGACAATATTTCAAGGATGAAACTTGTGAATACTTTGTGCTGTGCCCATCTTTACAAGGCAAATTTTTCCCGCAGAACAGAGGTAGGTGAGGAAGTTTTGAACTGCCATTCAATAGTTGTCCAGGACAACTCAGATAGCCGCTTAATTAAGAGAGAGTTGAAATATTCGGTCGAATCAGACCCCGAAGCTCGACCAGTCGCTGCTCTGTAGGGACCGATATTTCTTCTGTCTCTTTTTTTCCAAGTGGAAATTTCCACCATAGCGCTATACCCAAAGATTATCAAATATTTTCAATACCTCTTTGGCAAAATCACCAACACTCGGACAGGTAACACATAACACATGCACCCCTTTCGCAATATGGCTGTCACTGTCACTCTTAGAAATTATAATGAAGACGATTGGATGTTGGACAATATTTCAAGGATGAAACTTGTGAATACTTTGTGCTGTGCCCATCTTTACAAGGCAAATTTTTCCCGCAGAACAGAGGTAGGTGAGGAAGTTTTGAACTGCCATTCAATAGTTGTCCAGGACAACTCAGATAGCCGCTTAATTAAGAGAGAGTTGAAATATTCGTCGAATCAGACCCCGAAGCTCGACCAGTCGCTGCTCTGTAGGGACCGATATTTCTTCTGTCTCTTTTTTTCCAAGTGGAAACTTCCACCTATAGCGCTATACCCGAAGATTATCAAAGCGTATATTACTTGCTCTGACGACGCATCCGAATCCGCGGACAACCTCGTCAAGCTCCTGAAGCAGTACTTCGACTCTCCGGAATCCAACGTGGAGGGGGGTTGTTAAGATTTGAATAAGGAGCCAAATCTGGAACCCAGTAAGTGGAGACTATAGCGCCCGATAGGGACTATAGGCAGCCACCAATACCGAATTCCCGTCGGTATGTTCGTAGCGGAAGCGTTGAGCTGCGAAAAGGGGTCTGGAGGAAACCTACATGAAATGATGAGATTGACGGCACAAGCCTAACACCAGGCACTCCCAACAAAGGAAGCCTTACCAACCCAAAGGACACAATAAAACCTTCTATCCGCCAAAACCATCAGGAAATACGTTCAACCTGAACGCCTGTGACCAGCAGGAGGATCAAATCGAACAAGATCCTACTCAGTAGGATGAATCGTACTCTGACCACCCCGGTTGTTATGTTTTCGACCCCGTCCTTCAGCCTTTGCTAATCTGGCGAAAAGGAGCTACTTGCAGTGATGCACGCCCTCAAGGCCTTTCGGCCTTACATATATGGTCAGAAATTCCAGCTATTTACTGATCACAGGCCCCTTCAATGGCTTTTTGCCCTAAAGGACCCCAGTTCATAACTTTACCGTTGGAGGTTAAAGCTCAGTGATTTCAACTTCATGAAAGTCTGAACAGCTCGTTTGGCCAGACCATTAAACCACCAGTAGCAAACCGACACTCGGACAGGTAACATGTAACACACACACCCTTTCGCAATATGGCTGTCACTGTCACTCTTAGAAATAAGATGTCAATATCACACCTGATAACGACGACACACCGTTTGGTAAGCCAAAACATACAGTCAAGCGACAAAAGCTCGCCCACAGTGGCGACCTGCCTTTGGCAAATTCATTCGGGCCCTTGTCCCAATTGTCCAGGCTCGCAGCAACCCGCAGCTTCGGCTGGTTCGGCAGTAAAGGAGTCCAGGCCGCCACCAGTATTCGTACGGGACATCACCAACATAAATAAGCTTCTGGAGGTCACTCAATCGCTGAGTCTTGGAAACTTTAAGTATCACTCCACTCATGATAAAGTTAAATTTACCTTCGACACGATAGACGGTTATAGGCGTATGATAAAGTACCTCTCTGAGAACAAAGCTCAGTACTAAACCTACCAATCGTACTCTGAAAGGGCCTTCCGAGTTGTTGTACAGGGTCTCCACCACTCCTGCGATACAAAATATATTGGCGAAGAGTTAAAGAACCTTGGGTATAATTCTCGACAAATAGTGCCCGTTCTTAATCCAGTCAGCAAACTTCCGCTTCCACTCTTTTTTGTTGACCTAGAACCACACGTCAAAAACGCCGAAATCTTTCACCTCACAAAACTGTGCCACGCCATTGTCAGAATTGAAGCCCCTCGACCTAAAAGGTCCATCATACAATGCACCAAGTGCCAAGAATACGGTCACAGCAAGAATTTTTGTCACCAGCAGCCACGTTGCGTGAAGTGCAATATGCCTCATCCTACCGAACAATGCACTAAACCTACCTCAGAACCACCAACTTGTACAAATTGTGGAGGGTCACATACGGCCAATTATAAAGGATGTCCGGTGCACACGCGATTGCAAAAATCCCACAATCCTATGCAACAGATCAAAAACACTCCCCCTCCCCCAACCTGCGGGCCGTCCTCCTCACCATCTTTCCCCCCTTTGCACTGTCCTTCTCCGGCTGCCAGAACGAATGCATTCCCCCCTGTAAAGTCATATGCCGAAGCTACTCAACAAGATACCACCATTAACCTACTTATAAAAAAAATAGAAAGCTTAATAATCATCATTCAGCCTCTGGTTCAAACCCTAGCTCAAATTATACCCAAATTACTCAATATCAATGGATAACAACATTGATATACAATCTCTCAACGTCTGCACTTGGAATGCCCGAGGCATAGCCAATAAACTATTCGAACTCGACTACTTCTTGCATACAAATCAAATAGACGCTCTCCTTGCTACAGAAACGAAACTTACCAATGGTCAGCCTTTCTACATTGAGGGCTATATATGCTACAGAGCGGATCATCCTAGCGGGCATCGCGAAGGTGGGTCGTTGATACTAATTAAGCAATCTATAAATCACAATGAGCTACCAATTATCCAGGAAACACGAGTACAAGTGGCTAGAGTCTCTATCTATGTTGGCAACCAAAAATTCCAACTCGCTTCATTCTACTCTTCCCCCAGCCATAGACTCCAACGAAGCGACTTCATTGGCGTTATTCATGAGCTCGGCGGTAGATTCCTGATGGGAGGTGACTTCAATTCCAAACACCCCAGCTTTGGCTCTAATGTGTCCAACCCACGAGGAAACCTACTTCGCCAAATTGTGCACCGCTTCAACATTACGGTGATCCATCCCATTGAGCCTACCTACTATCCTGATAGACAGCACATCACCACTGACGTCCTAGACTTCTTCCTAGGGAAAGGGATCGACCACCTAACGAACCAACCGGTAGTTATACCGGACCTTAGTTCCGACCACTTCCCAACCCTCCTCAGGTTTGGCCATTCCCACCTCACCATGGCTGTCACTGTCACTCTTAGAAATTATAATAAAGACGATTGGATGTTGGACAATATTTCAAGGATGAAACTCGTGAATACTCTGTGCCATGCCCATCTTTACAAGGCAAATTTTTCGTGCAGAACAGAGGTAGGTGAGGAACTTTTGAACTGCCATTCAATAGTTGTCCAGGACAACTCAGATAGCCGCTTAATTAAGAGAGAGTTGAAATATTGGTCGAATCAGACCCCGAAGCTCGACCAGTCGCTGCTCTGTAGGGACCGATATTTCTTCTGTCTCTTTTTTTCCAAGTGGAAATTTCCACCCATAGCGCTATACCCAAAGATTATCAAATATTTTCAATACCTCTTTGGCAAAATCACCAACACTCGGACAGGTAACACATAACACATGCACCCCTTTCGCAATATGGCTGTCACTGTCACTCTTAGAAATTATAATGAATGACGATTGGATGTTGGACAATATTTCAAGGATGAAACTTGTGAATACTTTGTGCTGTGCCCATCTTTACAAGGCAAATTTTTCCCGCAGAACAGAGGTAGGTGAGGAAGTTTTGAACTGCCATTCAATAGTTGTCCAGGACAACTCAGATAGCCGCTTAATTAAGAGAGAGTTGAAATATTGGTCGAATCAGACCCCGAAGCTCGACCAGTCGCTGCTCTGTAGGGACCGATATTTCTTCTGTCTCTTTTTTTCCAAGTGGAAATTTCCACCCATAGCGCTATACCCAAAGATTATCAAATATTTTCAATACCTCTTTGGCAAAATCACCAACACTCGGACAGGTAACACATAACACATGCACCCCTTTCGCAATATGGCTGTCACTGTCACTCTTAGAAATTATAATGAAGACGATTGGATGTTGGACAATATTTCAAGGATGAAACTTGTGAATACTTTGTGCTGTGCCCATCTTTACAAGGCAAATTTTTCCCGCAGAACAGAGGTAGGTGAGGAAGTTTTGAACTGCCATTCAATAGTTGTCCAGGACAACTCAGATAGCCGCTTAATTAAGAGAGAGTTGAAATATTCGTCGAATCAGACCCCGAAGCTCGACCAGTCGCTGCTCTGTAGGGACCGATATTTCTTCTGTCTCTTTTTTTCCAAGTGGAAATTTCCACCCATAGCGCTATACCCAAAGATTATCAAATATTTTCAATACCTCTTTGGCAAAATCACCAACACTCGGACAGGTAACACATAACACATGCACCCCTTTCGCAATATGGCTGTCACTGTCACTCTTAGAAATTATAAGAAGACGATTGGATGTTGGACAATATTTCAAGGATGAAACTTGTGAATACTTTGTGCTGTGCCCATCTTTACAAGGCAAATTTTTCCCGCAGAACAGAGGTAGGTGAGGAAGTTTTGAACTGCCATTCAATAGTTGTCCAGGACAACTCAGATAGCCGCTTAATTAAGAGAGAGAGTTGAAATATTCGTCGAATCAGACCCCGAAGCTCGACCAGTCGCTGCTCTGTAGGGACCGATATTTCTTCTGTCTCTTTTTTCCAAGTGGAAACTTCCACCTATAGCGCTATACCCGAAGATTATCAAAGCCTATATTACTAGCTCTGACGACGCATCCGAATCCGCGGACAACCTCGTCAAGCTCCTGAAGCAGTACTTCGACTCTCCGGAATCCAACGTGGAGGGGGGTTGTTAAGATTTGAATAAGGAGCCAAATCTGGAACCCAGTAAGTGGAGACTATAGCGCCCGATAGGGACTATAGGCAGCCACCAATACCGAATTCCCGTCGGTATGTTCGTAGCGGAAGCGTTAAGCTGCAAAAAAGGGTCTGGAGGAAACCTACATGAAATGATGAGATTGACGGCACAAGCCTAACACCAGGCACTCCCAACAAAGGAAGCCTTACCAACCCAAAGGACACAATAAAACCTTCTATCCGCCAAAACCATCAGGAAATACGTTCAACCTGAACGCCTGTGACCAGCAGGAGGATCAAATCGAACAAGATCCTACTCAGTAGGATGAATCGTACTCTGACCACCCCGGTTGTTATGTTTTCGACCCCGTCCTTCAGCCTTTGCTAATCTGGCAAAACCACTCACATCTGCCCTTAAGAAGAATGGGAAAGTCACCTCGGCTAATCCCGAATTTGTCAAGAGTTTTGAGACGTGCAAAACTCAACTCTGTAACGATCCAATTCTAAAATACCCTGACTTCCAAAAGCCCTTCAGGATAACGTGTGACGCCAAGCGACGTCACCACAGGTGCGGTACTAAGCCAAGATTTCGACGGTGCCGATCTGCCAATAGCATACACCAGTAAAACGCTACTATACCAGCGAAAAGGAGCTACTTGCAGTGATGCACGCCCTCAAGGTCTTTCGGCCTTACATATATGGTCAGAAATTCCAGCTATTTACTGATCACAGGCCCCTTCAATGGCTTTTTGCCCTAAAGGACCCCAGTTCATAACTTTACCGTTGGAGGTTAAAGCTCAGTGATTTCAACTTCTTGGAAGTCTGAACAGCTCGTTCAGCCAGACCATTAAACCACCAGTAGCAAACCGACACTCGGACAGGTAGCACGTAACACACGCACCCCTTTCGCAATATGGCTGTCACTGTCACTCTTAGAAATTATACTGAAGATGATTGGATGTTGGACAATATTTCAAGAATGAAACTCGTGAATACTCTGTGCCATGCCCATCTTTACAAGGCAAATTTTTCGCGCAGAACAGAGGTAGGTGAGGAAGTTTTGAACTGCCATTCAATAGTTGTCCAGGACAACTCAGATAGCCGCTTAATTAACAGAGAGTTGAAATATTGGTTGAATCAGACCCCGAAGCTCGACCAGTCGCTGCTCTGTAGAGACCGATATTTCTTCTGTCTCTTTTTTTCCAAGTGGAAACTTCCACCCATAGCGCTATACCCGAAGATTATCAAAGCCTATATTACTAGCTCTGACGACGCATCCGAATCCATGGACAACCTCGTCGAGCTCTTGAAGCAGTACTTCGACTCTCCGGAATCCAACGTGGAGGGGGGCTGTTAAGATTTGAATAAGGAGCCAAATCTGGAACCCAGTAAGTGGAGACTATAGGCAGCCACCAGTACCGAATTCCCGTCGGTATGTTCGTAGCGGAAGCGTTGAGCTGCGAAAAGGGGTCTGGAGGAAACCTACAAGAAATGAGATTGAATGTGCGAACGCACATATCGCTGTATCGGACAATTCAAAAGGATGTCGTTTTCAGGATATCTTATGGTGATGAAGGAACCAAACGTGATTGATCTATATGGCCTTCACATCTCACCTACACTCGCACTACTGCCCTTCCAAAGCTGAAGAAACACCACCTTCTCTAACAACCTTGGAATAGTAGAATAAAATTGAACTTGTACTTGTACTTGTCAATTAGTAGTTATTTATATAAAGAAACAAGTACATTGGATTTCATTAGGGCAGTCGAATATTTATGTCAAGGTCGTGTGTGTTATTTTGTTTATACTTTTATGTTTGGATTTCATTAAAATGGTTGGATGCACGTTACGTATTGTCTCGCCTCCTTCCTGCTTAGATCAGCAGGTGACTCTATATAAGCACCGCGCCGACCTCCGGCCGGAACCAATCCATCGGTTTTTAATTTCCACACACCCTCGTGGAAATCCCGGAACGTCTTTTATAAATCCTGTTTCCGTTTGCCCAAACAAACAGGTCGGCAACGCCCTGCCGCTTTTCTTAAGCAACCTAAATCCGAATCCCTCGTCAGAAAATTTTCATTCGTGACTGTACCAAAGCTCGGTACCCATCGCAATCTCCCCACCGGTCGAGAGCCAGCGATAACGTCGAACACCGTCAGCTAAGACTTCTTCTTCTCGTTATATATTTTTTCTTTAACTGCATGATATCTTATAAATTTGACTGCTAGAATAAGTTTTATTTCAAATTTCAAAATTCCGAAGGCACCTCCCAAATATCGTGACCCGTACCTGTCACATTTCTTTCCATACAATATCCCTAAAATGAACTAGCCAAACCGAATACCCGGTCGAAACTCCTCATCTCTCCAAGTTCAATTCCAAAATACCACTCGACATGTCCCGGGTAGCACCACTAAAACCCGAACACATCGCCCTCCTACCCGAATTTAATGCCGACGCGACCACGATTAGCCGTTTCATCAGCGTAGCCGATAAGCAAAACGAACATTTCTTCGACCACGTAAACTTCTCATGCTTTCAAAACGATATGTTATTTCAAACTTTCCCAAGTCGTATAAAAGGAGAACCGGCCAAAAAGGTCTTCGCCGCGAACCCTCAAACCTGGCCCGAACACAAAACTATACTGTCGACCTGCTTTGCCGACAAGAGAGACATATACAGCCTCTGCGCGGAGCTTGCACGCTCGTCGCAGAAACAGGGTTAAAATTCTTTCAAATACTTGATACGAGTCGAAGCCCTCTTGAACAGGAAGATTTGAATAAGGAGCCAAATCTGGAACCTAGTAAGTGGAGACTATAGCGCCCGATAGGGACTATAGGCAGCCACCAATACCGAATTCCCGTCGGTATGTTCGTAGCGGAAGCCTTGAGCTGCGAAAAGGGGTCTGGAGGAAACCTACATGAAATGATGAGATTGACGGCACAAGCCTAACACCAGGCACTCCCAACAAAGGAAGCCTTACCAACCCAAAGGACACAATAAAACATTCTATCCGCCAAAACCATCAGGAAATACGTTCAACCTGAACGCCTGTGACCAGCAGGAGGATCAAATCGAACAAGATCCAACTCAGTACGAAGAATCGTACTCTGACCACCCGGGTTGTTATGTTTTCGACCCCGTCCTTCAGGCACCCATGTATTACGATGCCGATTCCCTTCAGCAATTAGCTGACATGTCCATCAGGGACAGCGAGGACGAACCTAACCAGGCTACGAACTCTTTTTTAGAGGAGAGCCACGACCAATTGTCCAAAAATCAACAAGATGGCTTAAGACTGCGCCAATACCATAAGCACGTTGTCCACCGACAAAACTAGTGGGAGTGAAGGATCAAACAAAACGAGCAGAGCCTTATCAGAAAGCAACCTCTTGCTTTTAGTAAATGCATCCTCACGGCTTTTAGACCACACCCATGGAGTGTCTTTCCGCAAAAGTTGATGCAAGGGCTCTAAGGTATCAGACGGCATATTCATGAAATTGTGATAAAAATTCAACATGGACAGATAAGACTTGAGTTGGGTGGCATCTGTGGGTGGAACAGCCGAAGCAATTTTTTCGATCTTGGCTTTTGATGGCTGCTTGCCACGGTATGAAAAAGCAAAACCCAGAAACTCAAGGTGACCCACAAAAAACTCACTCTTATCCATGTTGATCTTGACATTTGCTGTGTCTAATCGGGATAATACTACATGCAACCGCTGTGCGCATTCATCCAAAGTCTCACCACCGAGAAGGATATCATCCAAATAAATTCCACAGCGCGGAATGTTGGCGAGGACAAGATTGTTGAACAAATCATCTGGCCTAGGAATAGGATATCGGTCAACACACAATTGAGGATTTACTGTCAATTTCCAATCCACACACAGGCGAATTCCACCAGTCTTCTTTGGAACCACAACCATAGGTGATGCCCAATCACTGTTGGAGACCTTAGATAAAATTCCCATTTCTTCCAACCTATCAATTTCGAGTGAAACATCCTCACGTAGAGCATAGGAAACACTGTAAGCCTTCCTGAAAATAGGACGAGCATCTGGTTTCAGGTTTATACTGACCTGGAAATTTTCAATCGGTTTGTCGTTATCCCTTTTACCAAAAGCCCTAGGGTACTGAACAGCTAAGTCGCGCAAGAGTCCTACACCTTGAAATTCAGAAACCTTATGTACAGCAAGGGATTTTGAAAAACTTGAACGCCACATTGGCAACAGCTTACTCAAGCCATCCCGCCCTAAAATAGCAGGATGTAAGAGTCCTTTCCCAATAACAAAATCAAGGTTAATAGTAGTGGAACCATATTGAACAGACAAATTAAACTTACCTATCACTAACAATGAATGGCAATTAACAGTAACAAGATTTCCACAATACTTCTGTAGGGCCTTGTAGTCGATAGACATTTTAGACAAAAGACTTGGACAAGCCAGTGTCACTGGGCTACCAGTATCAACCAAAAATCCTATAGATAAATCATTCTTAAAAACTAAATTAATATACACAGGTGAAACTGAAGGGGCATTACTGACATGATGTGATGATGGTCCAGGTGAAGGAGAACGGCGATGTGATGATGGTCCAGGTGAAGGAGAATAGAGAAGTGAAATTTTAAATGACGAATTCAGCAAACTGAAATAAAAATAGTGCCAATTATTACATGAATTCCGTGAAATCCAGTTGCTATAAAAAAACATGACCCGTAAATTGAATCACTAATAGTGAAGGTTGATTCATAATATTCATATGCTTGAAGAATAGAAAAATAAATTCCTAAAATAATATTTATAAATAATCCTTGGGATGTTTGTTTATGTCTTTTTTCTATAAGGTCATGATGTGCTCAAGTAATTGAGATTTCAGATGATAATAAAATCATAGTATTAAGTAAGGGAATTTGTATAGGATTAAAAGTGATAATTCCTTTGTGGGGTCAATTTATACCAATTTCAATAGTTGGCGCTAATCTTCTATGGAAGAATGCTCAGAAAAATGAGATGAAGAATATAACTTCTGATATAATGAATAAAATTATTCCTATTTTTAATCCTATAATTACTTTCAAGGTATCCTTGACCTTGAAATGTTCTCTCTCGAACAATATCTCGTCATCATTGAAATATAGTTAAAATTAAAATAATTATTCCCAGATAAAATATATTCATATTATTTTTATGAAATCATATAATTATACCTGATATGATGATGGTCCAGGTGAAGGAGAATGGCGATGTGATGATGGTCCAGGTGAAGGAGAATAGAGAAGTGAAATTTTAAATGACGAATTCAGCAAACTGAAATAAAAATAGTGCCAATTATTACATGAATTCCGTGAAATCTAGTTGCTATAAAGAAACATGACCCGTAAATTGAATCATTAATAGTGAAGGTTGATTCAAATAGATAGTTAAAATAAAAATAATTATTCCCAGATAAAATAGATTTAAATTATTTTTATGAAATCATATAATTATACCTGATGTGATGATGGTCCAGGTGAAGGAGACCGTCTTTTAGGAGAGCTATGATGATTTTGCTGACCTGGTTCTCTTGAGGACGTTGCCAAAATTGATGATGTCATGGGCATAGATGATTCAAAATTTTGTCCCTTAATACGAGCAGCAGATTTGGCTGTACGTTCCATATCAAGAACAATCTTGGGAGCTTCCTCAAATGTGAGAGTTTCCTTCCCAGCCAATAGCTTCATTTTCAAGCCCACACACCAGACGACCACGTAAAGCTTGATCCCTAAATGCCTCAAACTTGCAATCACGCGAAAGTCTTTTGAGTTTGATGATGTCATCAGCAAGGGACTCACTAGGTTGCCTGTTTGTGGTGTAAAAAGTGTATCGCTCAGAGATGACACATGTTGGGGATGCACAGATACTCCTGAGAGACCTGACACATTCATCAAAGGACAAATCACGAACATATTTAGGTTGTACAGCATCCCTCAGAGTACTGAACAAGTCAGGGTCAAGCGCCAGACATAGGCGCGATACCTTTTCAGCATCTGCTAAATCCTTGAATTGGCTGAAATTTAGATCCACTCGTTCCAAGTAAGATGAGAATGACTCAACAGCTTTATCATATTTTGGGGTTACCTGAGGCTGCACGCTTGTTGTCATTGCCTGGGACAATAACTGACTTAGTAATTCACTCAGTTTTACATCTTGGGTAGTCGCCATGATCAGTCGTCAATATAGGACAGGAAATCGAGGAAGCATTCACAAGCAGACGACGCAAACCAACGCGAACCAAGTAGACGACAAAACTACAATAACACCACTCAACACCTCTCATACGTCGGAAATTTAACTCGTCGCCAAATGATATGACGGAAAACAATCCAATTTCATCAACTGTATAATCTTACAACTTCAAAAACTGTATAACGTTACAACTCATAACCTACAAGACCTACTGAATCGTCAGGGCCCAATGTGGCATTCTCGAAAACGATAACAGTGTTGCCAGCCTTGCCTCTGAATTGGCAATATACTACAATTATGTGAAAAAATTCACAAATGGTAAAAAATGATTACGACAAATATGTAGATAGAATAGATATGGAATAGATTAGAGTAGTATAGTATATTAATGTAGTAATATTGCAACAAGGATATGGATAGCTGTATGAAGAGCCTGGACAGGTCCCTAACCTATATAGGTTCAGATTCATTAGATGTGGATGTTAAAAACGTGATACATGTAATAAGTTCGACCAATTTCATGTGAACAACATGTACGTAGAAGGAATAAATAAATTGAATTGAATTGATTCTCTGAGCTAGCAGAGGTTTGAATTTTGGCGCGAGTGCGGTCAAGCGACCTTAGGGATTCAAGCAGTTGTGTGAACAACATTTCGATTGTACGTGTGCTTTTGGCATGACGATATTCGTTCAGATTCATACTTATCGTCTTCAAATTGAAATACAACAGTATTTTGAACATAGTATTATAAAAAGTATTTTGTATAAGGCGAGTCTTGGAACCATCATTCAGGCAGATTGGCAGTGTTGCCCCTATTCAGTTCCTTTTCGTCTTCAAAGACAAATCGATGTTAACATCGGGCGTTTTGCATCGATTCAAGCAAACCATCGACTTAAACATCGATACATTCATATTTGACGCCTTTTATAATAATTTTAAGCAATTGAGCAGCCACATGACGCAACCGAACAAGCCAAAAATGTTGGAGAGACATGATTTTTATATTATTTTCACCAATTTATTGCCCAATTACGGTTCATCACGATTAAATTCGAAGTTAGGTAGGTAGTTAGGAAGTACCTTATTTCATGCTCATGCCTTAGTCCATTTTTGTTTTTCCTGAGCTCGTATGTAGTTATCTTCAGCAAACCAAGAAAAAATAGGGAAATGCTCGAATCTGCATAATGTAAGGTACATTTGGAATTTGAGAAAATAGGTTGACATTCAGCATACCTTCACAATGTTCTTACAATTCACGCTATGTAAAAAACGTTCATTTAAGGTCTTGAGTCTGTTTCCCTTTCTGTTAGATGAAACCTGTCTTCATGGCACTTTAGTCGCAACTGATGCCACGTATCTTATGGCCAGGTGTGGCTGAAAATGTTTTTCCAGAAATTTGGTTGGGTAGATCCTGTAGAAAATAAGTTTCCGCCTGTCTCAGCACTGGAGGCTCTTACATTGCGTCTTTCTTCACAAGATATTACTGTTTAGTGTAGTATTTTCCAAAGCCCAAAGAGACATCGGCAAATTCTTCCTAAATGGTTAGTTATTCTTTATAGTAGGAGTATGGTTGTAACAGTGAGTGCAGAGTGTGCTTGATTTATTCAAATCGATTCAAAGCCAAAAATTTAGCGGGAAATTATACCCAATTTGCCTTGTTCCCAATAAAACCCGAGAATCGTGGTTCAAATGAAGCATTTTTACCCATCCCCTCTCCAAATTTGGCTGATTGATGACAAAAACATCGATATTACCGGCTAGCTCAACATCGATGGTAAAAACATCGAACGTCGGAACCAAAACATCGATGTTGAATATCGATCATGAATGCGGAATCCTAAAGGATGGTTTTTCGAAATCGGTCCTTCCCATTCGATAAATTCCACGAGTACGTCGTGTGTCGTGTACCGCGGGGTCGGTGGAAATCTTCGTAGGTTTTTGAGTTCTATTCCATCGAAAAATGTCGTAAGTACTATTCATATTCATTAATAGCTCTTCTTTATTAAAATAGACTTGGATTTTCCGGTAGTAGAACACGTTCTACACAAACTTGGATGCGTCACTTTGAGGTTATCCCGCAACGTGGTCTTGAATAATTCCAGTTTTTGCCTTGATATTTGTATTTAATGTTACTTTCGCCCGCTTATTTGTCTATTTCATCTCATTTTTCACTGAAAATCGTGCTTTATGTGATGATCACACTTGGTTCGGCCGCAATGGGTGCATTTTGCAGGGCACGTGTGCGAACTTTTTGGGTTGCCAAAAGGACAGGAGTGCTTATTTTTTCGTATAGAAGTTGATTCTTAGAGAAAAACTGTTTGCTGGTTAGGTTTTATTGGCCCAGAAAGCGTCTGGCTCGAATATCGCTCGAAAGTAGACAACGGGAGGCCCTCATTTGGGTGAATCCAATGCACAGAGAAGGTATTGACCTAACCGGGAACATCTCTCCCAGCTCGCGGCGGCCCATCTGGGTCTCAACATCAATACAATACTTTTCTCATGAATTATTTTTTCTGTGGAACGAAAGTTCTGCTATTATTTCAATAGTTAGTTGGAGGTACATCTATCAATAGTGTCGTCTTAAGAATAAATCCCGTATCTCCTTTTCTAGCCGATTGGAGTTCACGGTTCTCGGGAAGTTTTTGGGGGTATTTCTATTGATTTTCCCAGTTTCGAAGTCGTATCTGCACAGGAAATGCGTCAAAAACGGCATTCGATTATCGAGTTATTAAAAATTTTGAAGATTTACCAGTTTGAAACTCGTATAGGCCCTTTTCTTAAGGGAAAAAGTCGTATCTAAGCGTGGAATGTCATCAATTGTTGAGTATTTGGCACATACGATTACTGCTCTACGAGAGCCCGCAGATACGAGTTTCGTTCATAGTATTAGGTGGTTCTTGCAGTCAGATACGGTTCCTGATTTTCGACTTTTCGGTAAAACCCAAGAATATGGACCGTTGTCGATAGTACGCTCTGTCGATATGCACTATCGATATATACGCGAAATATTTATCCCTGTCGGCCATATTTGTTTTTATAAAAAAGGAGGGAAAATACTAAATTGAAATAAAATTGATAAATTGAAATAAACTTACCTCGTACTTTTGGCGTAATGTGGCGTGTAATCGTTGTAAAGTAATTTGGTATTTTTAAAAAATTAGAAAACTAACAGAACACGATGATGATAACTTATTTTTATTCAGAGCATTGGGTTATGAAATTTATGATTAGCCTTTTTATCTGAGTGTTCAGCTGTTAAAATGATCTCCTTTTCGTTGAGAAAGAGCCATTTTTGTCAATTTTCGATATTTTCATGCAGAAAGTCCTCTCCGATTTGCCCTAAAATTGTATTATGGACGTTTTAAAGTGCCTAGATCAGAATAAGTAAATGTCTGTACGTGTTGTAACCTGAAATTTGAGGCAGAGATTCGTTTTCGGTTCAACTTTTTAGCTCAATTGGACCATATTTGGAAGGGGAGGAGGGACAGTGGTCAAAATGTGTGTTTAAAAATTGAATATTCGGTATATTTTCGACTAAATTTTGGACGCTGAACCCAATGGGGCGGGTGCCTTCGAACGATTGGTGTCCACCAGGAAGAGGTTATAAGTCAAAATGGGTATCTATCCGCCTATTTCAAAAGTGGGGTTTTTGAGATTTCTGGTACCTAGGCGTGTGGGGTATCATTTTCCACTAAATTTTGAACCCTGAATCGATTGGATTGGATGGGGTACCCGCCACACCCACTGTTTCCCCCATTCGAGGAATAACCAACCCGTGTGTAAGAATTTGCAGATTTTTTTGCAATGTTACGACCGAAATTATGAGTTTTTGACCTCGCCACGTGATTTAGGGAGAAATTTCCTTCGAAATGAGTGGTTAGTGACGTCATCACATGAGACACTAACGTCAAATCGGGAAATTTCTATTCAAAACCCAGAAACGCTATTTCCCATAAGTCGAACTTCTGTAGTTACGGGATCTATTCTTAGGACGGAAAAACAAATTTAGTTGTTAGGATCCGTTTTATTGTCTATCCCTCGCCTCCAGGTATCAATTTTACTTGTTTTCCCCCCATTTCGTTCCCCATTAATGCGGCTACATCGTCATGTACATTAGAATTTGCGTTGTAAAACTTTTTGGTTACTAGAACGGTACAATTCAACGCCAGGTTTAGGTATAATGACGTCGACTGAAGGCAAATTGTCGAAAGGAACGTCTAGTTTTGGCCCCGAAGACCGTCTTATACAGCCTAGAGACTTACAATACGTTGTTCGTATAGCTCAGAACAATAATTTGAATATGTCAAACTAATATCAAGATGAAAAATGGGGAGATCGAAACTGCCCTTAATTTGCTGCCCCATAAGTTGAACGGTAAATCTTGAAATTCGGGTACGAGCCCTAACAATAGGTAGATCGCTACATTCGATGTATTGAATCGATATGTTACGCAATTTTCATTGGAGATTTATCTGGGGAAATGAATTTTTTTCTCGATTTATTGTAAGGTACTTGTTCTTTATTTGAATAAAATAAATACCCAGGTTGAATCTTGTGCATCTTACTATGGTTGCATGTCGATATCGATACATCGATTGTTGTGAGCGCGTGCCCTGATCTTAGTAGATTAGCCCGCTCCCAAAGTGTATTGAATACATTCTCTACTGCTCAGGAATATTCTTCTCAACTTGCCAAGTATTTGAACTAGTTATTTAGGTAGTATTATTTCTAGTATTTTTCAAACCCCGTTTATTGATTTTGTGATGATATTAATGTTGATAATGTTGGACTCATGATAAAATTTTATCCTCAGGTCCAAAGTTTCTCGTGAAACTCTTTACGAGTGCATCAATGGCGTTCTCCAGGCGTCCAAAGATAAGAAGAGGAAGTTCGTCGAGACAGTGGAAATCCAAATTGGTCTCAAGAACTACGACCCCCAGAAGGACAAGCGTTTCTCGGGAACTGTCAGGTACATCACGACTTTCAAAACCTACGGCTTCTGTTGATTGGTTGAATTTTCTTATTGAAATCAGATTTTTCTGTTATGTAATCCAATCAACGGGGGCCGGTAAGGTAGCCGTAGAGGCGGACCAGTACCCAAGGTCTTAAAATAACTGGGGAGGGAAGTCGACTTTAGTTGACTCCCGTTATTTTATCAAATGACAGTTCTGAGGATGCGGTAAGTTCACCTCGTTATCTGTTCTGCACGAAAATTGTGTGTAGTGTGTACTCAAAAAGGCTGCAAATTCGTCCGCAATTATTGATTCTTCCATGGAACAAGATTATGGGTAAAAGGGCGTTTGGAGTGTTCCGGACTCATTCCAATCGATTCAACGTCAAAAATTTGCTGGAAAATGATACCCCTTACACCTAGGTGCCCCAAAATCTCATAAAATCAATGTCGATATAGAGATAGATAGTAAATGGGCACTCATTATGACCCATACCTTCTTCCAGTGGGCACCAATCGGTCCAGGACCCATCTCAATGCATTCAGCGTCAACAATTTGGACGAAAATGATACCCCACATGCCTAGTTTCCAAACAAACTCAAAAAGTCAAGTTTAAAAAATCACATTTCAACCCCTATCTTTCACAAATTCGGTTCAATCGTGCTGAAAAGTGTAGAAAACCAACTAAAGCTATAAGCCGGCGGTAACTTTTTTTTAAGATTTTTAAATAATTTTTTATTATATTGTCGAAACCCAAATGTCCACCTGCCATTTTTGGCAGTAGCTAATTTTCTAAATCCATTTTTAAGTCCATTTTCCCAATGTTAGGCCTTACGGCAGCGACTCCTCTATGTCAAACGCTAGTTTTTATCATTGAAAATTTCTGGAAAAAGTCAATTAATTTCCCGTCGTTATGTGATGAGGCTCTAAAGGTGAATCAATTCATAAAATTTTGACATGTATAGGTCAAATCTTCAAAGGTCTTTTGGATAATGGGATAATTGCGCCAAAACTCAGCTTCCCAACAGTGCCCCCTTTTTGAATTTTGGAATATTGTTGTTGTTGGAACAACACTCTTGTATTCTTGACCGGAAAAACCTTTTCCAAAATAGCTGTCAAATGCTCCGAAGGGCCATTTTGTGCCTCAAATTCAGGTTTAGGGTGAAAATATTTGAGATTTTTTGGGAACCTAGGCATTGAATTAACGTGAAGAAACTCCACGTAGTGTAATAAATCGTTGTAAAGTAATTTGGTATTTTTAAAAAATTAGAAAACTAACAGAACACGATGATGATAACTTATTTTTATTCAGAGCATTGGGTTATGAAATTTATGATTAGCCTTTTTATCTGAGTGTTCAGCTGTTAAAATGATCTCCTTTTCGTTGAGAAAGAGCCATTTTTGTCAATTTTAGATATTTTCATGCAGAAAGTCCTCTCCGATTTGCCCCAAAATTGTATTATGGGCGTTTTAAAGTGCCTAGATCAGAATAAGTAGATGTCTGTACGTGTTGTAACCTGAAATTTGAGGCAGAGATCCGTTTCCGGTTTAACTTTTTAGCCCAATTGGGCATATTTGGAAGGAAAGGAGGGACAGTGGTCAAAATGTGTGTTTAGAAATTGAATATTCGGTATATTTTCGACTGAATTTTGGACGCTGAACCCAATGGGGCGGGTCCTCGAACGATTGGTGCCCACCAGGAAGAGGTTATAAGTCAATATGGGGATTTTGAAAGTGGGGTTTTCGAGATTTCTGGTACCTAGGCGTGTGGGGTATCATTTTCCACTAAATTTTGGACGCTGAATCGATTGGAATGAGTCTCCATGCTCCTGGTCCGTGGAAAACCACCCCTGTGAAGGAACTTGCAGCGTTTTATTCGATCCAAATGGATTCAATACAATAAGCAACGGCACCACGATGTTTGCGGTTAATTATATTCTTCATTTTGGACAATTAAGTAGCTGACTGGCTACGTTGTACACTCTTGGTGACCCTGAGGAATGAGTTCTCGAAATTGAAATGGTAAAAAAGAAGGAGTGGGGTAGGGGTGACTCATATTTTCTTCTGTCTGTCATGTCCAGTTATAATGTGATGAAATAAAAAGCAAAAAAAAAACCTCGACTAAATTTGTTTTTTTCTGATTCTACAGGTTGAAGCACATTCCCAGGCCCAAAATGCAAGTGTGCGTCCTCGGAGATCAACAGCATTGCGACGAAGCCAAAGCCAACAACGTGCCCTTCATGGACGTCGAAGCTCTGAAGAAATTGAACAAAAACAAAAAGCTCGTCAAGAAATTGGCCAAAAAATACGACGCTTTCCTCGCCTCGGAAGCTCTCATTAAGCAGATTCCAAGGCTGTTGGGACCCGGTCTTAACAAAGCCGGTAAATTCCCTGGTCTTCTCTCCCACCAGGAGTCAATGATGCAGAAGATCGACGAAGTCAAGGCTACCATCAAGTTCCAGATGAAGAAAGTACGTTTGAATTGGACAATTTTAGTAATTTATAGCTAATCCTAAGACGGGAATTACCCAACTGACTCTCGGTGGCCGCCTGAAAGCCCAGTGTTTTTCGGACGGGCCCAGCCTGGAACTGTTTGGCACATCACTTCAGGCTGGGTTCCGATTTCTGCCTGCTTGCTGGTCCTGATAGCTTGCAATCCGGGCCATTTCCTCGACCAGCTCTTGCTTTCCGACTCGCCCTGGAGCATCCTGGTCATCATCTCCTGATCGGGGGCTGACCATATCCAGCTCCCTAGCAATCTGCTGACTATCTCTCCCACCTCTCGCATTTCGAAGAAAGTGTCCTCTTCGTTGGCACAGTGCAGGCATATTGGAGGTTCCACAATACGCATCCTATGTACTGGTAGAACAGCCCGTGGCGTGAGAGGAACTGCGTTGTATGATAGTTAACTTATCCGTTTTTCTTCCTCAGGCAAGGACGTATATTGGGCACCAGCCGAGCCGTCCATCGTCCTCTTGTTTCTGTTTCCCAGATTTCCTGCCAGGAGCTGGGTGTGTGATCCCGCTCTTGTTTGGCTAGTTGAGGCCAGGGCTCATCTTCCCGTCGCTCCTAGATCCTTCTCCCCTCCCTTGCTAGCAGATGTATTAGTTTAACGTTTACTAGTACATCCGAAACCCATTACTGCGTCCGTATCTGGTATTCTTATTGGCACTGGCCCAGTAGCATGATTGTAGGCCCAATTGTGCTCCATGCCCGGCTCCAGGGTCATCTTAGTCCATTGGATTACCCAGTCCAAGATACCTGTGTCCAGGCACCAGGAAACCTTTCTTCCCCGTTTCAAACTTTCTCGATTAAAATTAGCCTCTTTACCACCTATCTGTTCGCCTTCTCGTTTCTCATTGTGCCGAAAAAAGGCGAGGACTGTACTGTACATAATCATGAGTGTTGTGGATGTACTCCCCGTTAAGTCTGAAATTTGTCTCCCTTCTTTGCTGGTATGTACTGTAGCCATTTTTTTCTTCTTTGTCCATTTGGCCATTTGTATGGGAGCCAGATGGGGTTGCAGTGGCAAGCGTTTTCATCCAGGGTATGCGCCCGCGACAGATGGATTGCCCAGACAATGTGCCCCTCACTTGAGGGATTTTCCTGGGGTCAGTTGGGTAATGCCTCTGATGATCAGAATACGCACCCCTAACAATCGGCATACCGCCGATAATATATAGAATAATAATCATGCCATACGAAACCATTGTATGACGCATGCGCACAATAACTTGTGTATCGCACTAGGCGTGTGGGGTATCATTTTCCACTGAATTTTGTACGCTGAATCGATTGTAATGAGTTCAGGACACTACACACTCACTGTTTTCCCCATAATCTTGCCCCAATAACCAACTAATACAGAAACTCGACTGTCAAGGCAGAAATAATAGATATAGGAATTTTCCCCATACTCCAGGTCCAAAGAATAACCAACCCCTTAAATTCGCAGCATTTTGACTAATATAATATCTGATCATAATCATTATTCTCGTTTATATACGTACCAGTAGTAGTTTTTTCGAGTCGTTCACAGCTGAAACGATGGTTGCGCTAAATATTCAAATATGTGTACATTTTGTATGCAAATTGGTGACCATGGCTTCGGAATTGTTGAATCAAGTTTGGAAGCTGCCATGATGATAACTACTATATAATTTCAGAGCATTGGGTTATGAATACCTGTGATTAATGAGTTATCCTGAGCCAATATTCCAGACTCAAACGACAAAAATTGTATTTTTATATATTTTTTGGCTGTTGAAGCTAATTTCGATGTGTTTTGTTCTTTTGTAGGTGTTGTGTCTCTCAGTTGCTGTCGGCCACGTTGGAATGGGACCCGACGATTTGGTTCAAAACGTCCATTTGGCCGTCAACTTCCTCGTGTCTCTGCTGAAGAAGCACTGGCAGAACGTGCGGTCGCTCCACGTTAAATCCACGATGGGACCTCCTCAGAGGTTGTACTAATTTTTGTACTGGTTTTAAATAATCGACTTTGGTTAATTAAAGACCTTAAAAAATTGGTAATTGTTTTGGTTTTGTTTCTTTTACCTTATTTGTTCGAGACCATGATATTGGGTTGAATGGGGATGACGCGGGCCGTATGACGCGGCTTCGCCTTGGAGGGGATGGAGAATACGGCGTCCGCTGGAGGCGGGACGCATCGGGGCGGGTCTCCCCGCATTACGGCGGGGCAAGGGCCCCGACCCGCCCTGCCCGTCTCCAGTAGACGATAAGCAGACATTTTAGATTTGATGGGCGTAATCGGTTCACGCAAATAGTGGCAACAACAACTTAGTTTTGATTTGAATTTTGGTAAAATTAGCGAATTCTGTGCCGCCACTGGTAAGAAGGAGGACAGAAAGCTGGATTGCCCGACCATTCTAAACCATAATAATTATTAGGTAAGGTACCAAGTCCTTGGCAAGGAAGGGTTTTGGTTGGTTATTCCTTGTTTTAGTTGGCTATTCCTTGAATAATCAACCTATGTTTTCATGCCAAAAAACCAATCTCCGATTCGGCCCAAAATTTTTTTCTGGACTTTTCAAGGTGTCTACATCAAAATTAGCAAATGTCCGTCCGCTTGGTACCGATTTTGGTAGTAGTCAATTTTCTAAAAATTTGCAATTTTGGTCAGGGACCAGTTTCTGGCTCCTCGAAACTTTTCAGCCCGATCGGACCAAATTTGGGCGGGGTAAGGGTCAAAATGTGTACTTCGAAAAATCTATTTTCGAGATTTTTTGCGATCTAGACGTGTGGGGCATCATTTTCCACTAAATTGTGAAAAATGGGTCCCGGAACGATTGGCGCCCTCTGGATGTGTTTATGGGTCAAAAAGGGTATCTATCCACCCATTTTGAATAATATGTGTTTTTGAGATTTCTGGTACCTAGGCGTGTGAGATATCATTTTCCAATAAATTTTGGATTCTGAATCGGTTGGAATGGGTCCAGAACCCGCCCCATGTTGAAGAAATGAGTCTCCATGCGCCTGGTCCGAGGAATTACCAACCCCTGTGGTTTTCAACCAGTTTTGGTTGGTTATTCCTTGAATAATCCTAATAACCTATGTTTGTTCTTTGAGCCCACCAATCTAGTTGTATGTCTACTTTCTTCTGGGCACCTTGGACAACCCATAATTCGGGTAGAAAGACAAAGACGACATCGTGAAGAACATACCACATTTAATGGTGAAGATATTATTCTTTATAATCAATACAAAACCATATTGACGTAAAGAGCTACAATTTATTATTACGACGATAAATACAATCGTAATCGATACTTGAAAAATAGGACATTTATAGCCACTGGAACGTTTTCTACATAGACCGGCTAATGCGTCGACTATTTTCAGCACATTTATCAACGAGAGTCACTTACTTAGTTACATATATAACTTCAATTTAAAAAATACGTTATCGATCGCCTCATGACCATTGACTGCCGGTTAGCGTGACGTAACGTCTTCGAACTAAGCTCATTCAGTCTTTCTTTGACCTGCTTCAATGATTAAATGCAGAATGTGTCTGAAGGTTGATCAAATGTTTCGAAGCTCAAATTGTGAGGAAGTGGATTTTGAATTAGAGTATTAGCGTTTTGGAGGAGTTGGAAATAATAAAATGAAGTTAAATTTGGGGAAAGATTTGGAGGTTAATTTGGGAAACGAGGTTTGAGGAGGTGGTAAGCGTACATTTACGTATGCAGTTGGGGAAAAGTGTCAAATTCAACTTTAATTAGTTTTGAAGTTTTCATTCGAATATAGAATTTTGACATTCAACGAGCTGTATACTGCGTTGACTCAAATCGAGTCCTGTCTGAATTCTCGACCACTTTTCCCCTTGTCTTCCGACCCCAATGATTTCGTCGCTCACGCCTGCACACTTCCTTATTGGAGGCAGCCTTGCTTCTCTACCAGAACCCTGCCAAATTGGCGAATCTCCAAATCGTCTTACTCGTTGGGAAATTGTCCAGCAGACAGTACGACACTGGAGCTGCTGGTCTTCAGAATATCTCGTGGAACTCCAACGCTACTGTCCTCGTTGATTGGCAGAGGGCTGAGCAGTTGAACATTACGTTTGTAATAGCCGGAAGCAGTGCAAAGCGTGACAACCCGCACTATTCCGTCAGGATGAATTTGATCCACTCGTCCGACTGCCCAGGATGAAACAGGTGCTTGGTCATTCTTGATCAGGACCAAGGTTCCAAGGGCAAGGTTTGCTGAGTTGGTATTCCATTTGGTTCGGCGTTCCACGAGGTATTCTGAAGACTAGCAGCTCCAAAAGTGTTGGACTGTCTGCTGGACAATTTGCCAACAAGTAAGACGATTTGGAGGTTCATCAATTAGGCAGGGTTCTGGTAGAGAAGCAAGGCTGCCTCCAATAAGGAAGTGTGCAGGCGTGAGCGACGAAAAATCATTGGGGTCAGAAGACAAGGGGAAAAGTTGTCGGGAATTCTGACAGGACTCGATTTGAGTCACGCAGTATACAGCTCCTTGGATGCCAAAATTCTAGAGCCAACTATTCTTTGAAGGTGAGTTTTTACAAGCTTCACTCCTGACTCCTATAAACCCCCAAAATTCGGTGAATGAGGTGGTACTCACCAATAGCGGTAGAGTATTTCAGATCAGATATCGCACCCGTCGTAGCGATTCACAAATACCGAACCATTTCATTTCATTTTTAATCATATTTAAAGCACGTAATTAACATATTTGGTGCAGTGGGTGTCCGCTTTTGAAGACATCACGTCAAAAGCCCACAAAACTCAGCACTAAATATACGATTTTTATTGTAAGATAGGTTGGAGGAATATGCCACAAGTCCCTGGCTACCTATGCTTCTAAAAACGACTATTGATGACTCAACAGAAACATATTGACACATCTGATAATTGACAACTGATACCACCTGTTTTCCCCGTTAATCTAAGGCTTACCTTCCATGCATAGCTTCCACATTTCCTGGTAAAACTTGGCCTCTTTAAAATGATTCTAGACCTCTCAGAGATGTGCATGTGTGAGCAAAAAAAGGTCTTTTGGACAAATTTCCACGTCCAACGGCCAATTTTAATCGAGGGTGAGAACGCCCTTTGTACTTTTTTGGTTCGCTTGGGGGGGATTCGCTACTTTGCTGTTAAGGTAATATGCCAGAGAAATTTGATTGTGACATATCACCCAAACGTAGCGGCATATCTTCTCATACCTATCCTAACTTCCGTTGATTTCCAACCAACATCTAAAAATTCTGATCAAGTTACTTTAGTTAACACTCTGACTTTGTTACACAAATATTGTAGTATGACGGCTACAATAGTCAGTCAACTACAACTTCGTAGTCTGTCAGGTAGAATAGTCAGTCAACTACAACTTCGTAGTCTGTCAGTTAGAATGGGCAGTCAACTACAACTTTGTAGTCTGTCAGTTAGAATGGGCAGTCAACTGCAACTTCGTAGTCTGTCAATTAGAATAGTCAGTCAACTACAACTTCGCAGTCTGTCAGTTAGAATGGCCAGTCAACTACAACTTCGTAGTCTGTCAGTTAGAATGGTCAGTCAACTACAACTTCGTAGTCTGTCAGTTAGAATGGTCAGTCAACTACAACTTCGTAGACTGTCAGTTAGAATCGTCAGTCAACTACAACTTCGTAGTCTGTTAGCTAGAATGGTCAGTCAACTACAACTTCGTAGTCTGTCAGTTGGAATGGTCAGTCAACTACAATTATCATATTTTGCAGGCTACAATTGTCAGTTAACTAGAATATTGTAGTATAACGGCTACAATAGTCAGTCAACTACAACTTTGTAGTTTGTCAGTTAGAATAGTCAGTCAACTACAACTTCGTAGTCTGTTAGTTAGAATGGTCAGTCAACTAAAACTCTGTAGTCTGCCAGTTAGAATGGTCATCATACATACATCGCGTAATGTATATCAATTTGATGTACACGCAGGGACAACGATTTAATTGATTACTCGATGCAAGAGAAAATTACGACTTTTAACACAACTGTTCTCATGTATACTTTCACGCAACACACATTTTAAAGATAAACAGGTGATAAGGTGATTTTGAGAGGATTCGGCATCAAGTTCACCTGATGATAATTTTCTCGCTAAGGGCGAGTAACTAGAACACGGGTTAACAGGTTCAGCTGAACCTCGGGTTAAAAATTTGTGTCAACACATGGATGAAGAGAGCTAAATGGGGTTTAAATTGAGCAGAAATTGTCCAATGAAACTAAAATTGAATAGTTTCTAACTGAAAAACAGTAGAAGATTAATAGATTTTCCCGAAAAGTGTGGCATATTCCCCCAACTTACCCTATAATTGCTTGGCCTAACGAAAACTAACCGCATAAATTCAAAATCAATGTAGAGCACTAATTGTCATCCTCCTCAGCCCATAAGTTAAACATATTGCACATATTCAAAGGCAAGGAAGACAACCGTTTAGGCCCTAACGAAATACATGAAATATGCTATCAATCTATGTGCGTGAACTCGTTGAACGTATAATTAAATTAGGCTTTCAAAGTACTTGTAAATAACCAATTTCCGCTTTCAACCAACTAATTAACTATGTTATTTTTGCAACTAATCGTAGAACATGATGTGAAATGTAAGCACTCTCCGTTTGGTCTTGGTAATATGACCCCTTTGAATAGTATTACATAACACGTAGGTACTATGATAAATTATCGATTCATTTCAAAATTTATATGGCAGAGAATAATATTACTAACATAATAATACTCGTTAGGTTCTAAATTATTTGATATTTACAGAAATATTTACAATTGGGACTCAAATAATTATCTCACTTAATAAAAAATAAAGTTTTTTTTTTCCTTCAAAAATTAAACACCATGTCTTATACGTACAAAATAATGATTTTACTCATTCAATTAACTTTATTGGCAAAATGTGATCAAAAGTAAATTTTAGGAATCACAATAGAGAATGAATTAAATAAATAAATTTCAAAACAAGCCACTACAAAGTCTAAATGATATGCATGGAAGTAGAACATCTAAAGCGACAAAATTTACCAAAATAAAATAATTATTTTTTAACTGCTTGGATTGTTGGGGAAAATTTAAGGGATGGTAGTTGTAAGGGGGTTTCAGGGTTTTAAGTTTGTTATGATAGGAACACTTTTAGAGCGATGAGTATGCTGTGATAGGACGTGGCTCTATCTAGAGACAACTAGACCAAATGCTGATTAGGTAGGACTGGAGCTGCTCATGTGACTGATGTCAGGCCTTACTTCATTCAAGTGACACTGCTGTTTGTCAGAGAGTGGAGAAGGGGTCCTGGGGGAGGCATGGACGAAAAAGGGAGCATTTCTCCCATGGGGGGAGGTTACAAACCAAACTGAGACCCCAGAAAAGATGCCCTGTCTAGCCAGGTTTGCCAAGTGGGAGGTGTAGGTGACTGCAAGGAGTGGGAGGGGGTGTCAGAGAAGAAGGCCCCTGGTGGGGAGTCCTGGTCAAGTCAGCAAAACATGTCCCTACTAGGGAGGCATTGTATGTTCTTCTTCTTCTTCTTTCATGGCACTACAATCCGCGAGGGATCAGGGCCTCCTGGAGGTGATGTCTGCCAGTCATCTCTGCTCTTTGCTGCCACTTTGCAGTCCTGAATTCCCAAAATGGAACGTGCGTCTTCTGCCACACCGTCCAACCACCCAATGGTCGACCCAATCTTCTGCTTTTGTCGATAATTTTGTCCACAAGCTTTCGATGGATCTCTTCTGGGCTCATTCTGGCTATGTGTCCAGCCCAATGGAGTCGTCCGAACTTCATGATGACGACATCACAATCGCCATACAGGCTCATGACTTCTGCATTTGTTCATTGTCTCCAGGAGAGCTCCTCCAGGTCAAACACCCCCAGAGTCCTATGGAGAACCTTCCTCTCGATCTGGCGCAATTCTTCTTCAGTTGCTTTTGTTACCGTCCAGGTTCAGATCCGTAGGCCAAGAATGGTCTAATGAGGGTCTTATCGAGGCAAAGTTCTGTAGCCTGTAAAATAACCCTGCGTTTCATTGCATTGTATGTTCTGGGCCTGTAAAATGCCTGTCCTGAAGCATTTTCATTTCTTTTCTGTGATGAACATTATCCATACACGGTTACTTGCAATTGTACATTAGATAAGGCACCAATCTAATGCAATAAGGACACTTTAAGTTCACCCTATTGGAAAGGACAGTCCTATTTACGGCCTCATCAAACAGTAATGTGACTCTATTAGAGCAAATGTATCTCTCTGGAACTTGCTATTGTTCAATGTCCTCTCTCAGCAGAGTGAACAGAATTGGGTCCTGTATATGAGGCCATTTAATGCATAAAGACTGGCAATATCACGTCACTTGCATGCAATAAGGCAGTTTAGACATCATTTGATTAGCAGCCCTTATCTCCATAAGGCCCTGAGCATCGCAGGAAGATGTCGGAAGAAGGGGTGGGTAAAAGGGATGAAAGGAATTGACCTGTCGACATTGCAATACCACGTTCCACATCAGAAAAGCTGAGAGCTAGAAGAATTATCCCTTGTTTCAACACAAATACGGTTTATACCCAACTCTTACTGAAAAAAAAAATTATATTATATACAGGACAATGTATGTGCGATTTACAAGAATCGTCTTAAAATTCCAGGGTTCATCGTATTGTAGTACCATAAGATTCAAACCTTTGTACATTCAACAATAAATTTAAAAAGATAAATTGAGGAGGGTGGTATTGTAGTAGTAGGATGTAATTTGGTCAACATTAATCTTGGACGATGATACTAATAAAATTTCAATTTCTTAAAATAGAAAAGAGATCTTCAAAGATAATCAATAGTTTGAACAAACATCAATTAAAGGAATTTAAAAAATGTCTAATTCACAGGAGCTGGAACGAGTCAATGGCCTCTGTGCTGGCATAATTTATTATGAAATTCACTTCTGTGCTGAGGATGGACGCAAGGAAAGAGAGGAATTGTCCTTGTTTAATCAGAATGGAGGTCTGAGGGTGTAATTACTTCTGGTTCTGGAAAATTGTTAAGTCTTTCCACAGTATAGTTTGGAACATGGTGAATTATATGTGATGTAGAGATGCCCGACGGATCTCTATGCTACCTACAACCTTCTTTGGATTTACCCAACTCCCCGCCAGCTGTTTAATTCACCCGAATAACACTTTTGTGTCGTCACTAGCTGCTCACAGCACCCCATGTGGCACTTCCGGACACTACCGGAGCGTCAGTCAGTCGCATTACAGGAGTCGGTCGAAAACGTTGTCGGAGAGCGCGTCTACGACCAGAAGTATTGTGTTCTGAGTATAAACATTTTGATTGAGTGCCTGGGGGGAGTATGCTTGTTCGGGTGTAATTAATCTAATACGTTAAAGTTCTGATACGTCATAATAAACCCTTTTTAGACTTGTTATTGTCGTGAGACGCGTGTGTCACTCAGTGAAAACCCCATCATGATGCCTTCCAACTACGAGGAAGGGCAGATCATTGACGACGAAGACGACATCACATATATTTTCTATTTTTTACAGCATTCTTGTGAAATATGTAAGTTTACCTTTGTTTGATGGCTTTGCAAAGGGACATCTTTGTTTAATGCAACAGTAACAAGGCGGTAGTAGTTTCTGAAACCATTTGTAGTGGCACATTTGCATCGGAACAAAAATGGCGGTTCTGGACGCCATTTTGGGTTGTATTGTCAGTTCCAAAGCGCACTGCCAACTGAATGTTGTTTCTCAAGGCATGCCATCCTCAAAGCAGGGCGGATAACTGTACAGCTTCTCATAATTCTGGTTGTGTGACTGAAGCATTGGGATTCAGAGGTTATCTTACCCCAAATCATTAATTGCTTGTAATAGATTAAGCAACCTTGATTACTATTTCACCTCCAAGGAACAATGGTTCATTAACTAACGGCTAGGGACGTTGCAATACTTTCGATATATCGTTGTGTGGTATCGATATTTTTCTACATACCACAAATATTTGTATCGATAATTTAAATCCAAAATTATCGAGATATCAATACATTGTCTCAATAATATTGAAAGTATTGATACTTTATGAACGATATCCTCTGATATTTTTCCTATACTTCCCAATTGTTGAAATATATGTACCTATTTCTTAAAAACAAAATAAAAATTCCGTTGCTCCACTTACGACAACCTGTCCATTTGCTGTGTGGGAAGACATGAAATCGGTTTCCACTAATTTGTATACTGAAGCATGCAAGAGACTTGGTAATGGCAACTTCTGTTCCCTGTGAACGTTAATTTTTGAAAGCAGGGGCAATTTATTGCAAATTGCTCAATAGGTTGTCCCAATAGTCAGCGCCACCATGCTTATGCTGACCACCGCTAGATTGTGTGAGCGTCTACAGCCCTTTTCCTATTGGCTTGCGATCTTCTCTAGGTTAAGGTGTAACACATGAAAACCCTGTATGGTGTAGATTTGGGAGACAAATAAAACCTAGTGATGATACAAGGTCTCATTCTTACCCCTAAGAACTCAGGACACTTCACTATCTATCCTCAAGATTTTATTTAATGGCATTTTTTTTTCATTTGTAGTTCTTTAATAATCCTACGTTTGTGCCTATTTGTTTGTAAATGAGGAAAAATTATATAAAATGTATTCACAATCTATCTCCATGGGTATTTTAAAGTGTTTTTTCACTTGAAAAAGCATAAAAAATATCAATACTTTTGATTCAATGATATAGGAACATCGATATTTGTGAGTATTGTTACTGTAAGACAAGTATTACGAGTATATCGAAACGGGTATTGATACTTTGGTGGTATCGCAATGTCCCCACTAATGGGGAGGGCATTCATTTTGATGTTGATATTAGATTTGATAATAGAAGTAAATGATAACTCCATTACATGGTCTATTCTTGCCTGGCAGCACTGTGAACCGTCAAGGTTTTACTCAGACTTAGGGCCTAAAAAGGGCTTTGGTGCCATAGGAGTCTGTTTTGGTGATTATCTGTTCCTCTCAGCAAATGAGTTAATTTCATCTAAGTATGTCTATTTCAGCTCTGAAAGCCTTCTGATTCACAGGTTCTACATCACTCGTTCCAAAGCTCACTGACAAGTATAACCACGGACACTTGCAATGGCAGGAGCTCAGACAGGAGCCAAGAATTCTTTAGAAAAAAGTAAATCATCCCAAATTCTTCTGCTGATGTCAAAATGGGTCCTATTCAGTCATTTAAATGGCTCTCTGCTGACTTACCAAGCAACCACCATCGCACTTACAGCATCCGTGGGTTGAACGGTGAAGTACATTTAGTCAATAATACTTATTCGATAAGTACGTTTCGTAACACGTAGTAACTGACGACATCAAGATTCTCTGGGATTCATTATATTATAAATTAATCGAACGAATGGGTTGACATCGAGAAACTAAATTCCACACTTATAGATAAAAGTCAAAAACCTATTAGAATAGAGACGACGAAAAGTAGGAAAAAAATACGAAAAAACGTTGATTTCTATCACAATTAAAGTCCGAGAAAATAAAAGGAAAAAATGACGGATTTACGACTCATCGATTTCAGACGGAAGATCAAGAGCAGTGTGGAGTGTGACTGTGACTCCCCGGTTGACGCTGACTGCCGGGTAGAAGACTCCGTACAGGTTATGAAATGCGATGGGCCCCTGAAAACCAAGAATAAGCATTGTAAAAAAGCTGCAAATTCCTTTACACGGGTTGGTTATTCCTTGGTCCAGGTGAATGGACACTCATTTCTTTAACATGGGGAAAATGGGGGACACAGTGGGTGTGGCCGGTCCTGGACCCATCCCAATCGATTCAGGGTCCAAAATTTAGTGGAAAATGATACCCCACACGCCTAGGCACTAGAAGTCTTGAAAAATCATATTCAAAATGGGTAGATAGGTACTCATTATGACCCATAACTTCTTCCGGTGGGCGCCAATCGTTCTAGAACACATTTCATTGGATTCACCGTCCAAAATTTAGTGGAAAATGATACCCCACACGCATAAATCGCCAAAAATCTTGAAAATCGATTTTTCAAAATGCACATTTTGACCCGTACCCCGCCCAAATTTGGTCCGGTCGGGCTGAAAAGTTTTGAGGACCAACTACAGCCAGGAACGGACCCCTGATCCAAATTTAAGATTTTTAGAAAATTTTCTACAACCAAAGTCGGCCTGGACGGCCTTGGATTTGCCTGCACAGTGTAGCCAGAGCCAACCTCCAGAGCTGGGCCGACACACAGGGTGAACTCGCTGGCATGGTTGACTCCCGCCAGAAATTCAGGGCATTCAAAAAGTTCGCGTTGGCCTGGTATGCGCTAAGAGGCGAGGGAGTTGACGTGGTCAGGTAGAGCGAGGAATTTTTTATTGAAAATATTCTTCTTTTTAACATAGGTTTTACCATTAGGATAGGCCTATCCTAATAATTGGAAATTTATACCAGTACTCTCCTCTCCCCAGTGTGCAAGTGTATATTTATTTGGAAGTGTGTACCAAATATGTGTGGATGAATGCTTCAAGGTGGGAAATGTGATAATAGGACTAGTCTATGTATGTGTCGCTGGTTGGGGGACCCTGCCAGTCTTCGAGGAGGCAGCAGAGTGTTCGGTTTTTATTCTTATTCTTGCTTTTAATTTTGTGTCTCCAGCACGTTTTTTTAAATTGATTTTTAATTTTCATTTCCTGGGCTGTCGGCTCTCCTGGGCTAGCAACACCCCACAGAACGGGTCTCAGGAAAGCCACTTTAGGAAGGGTGGGCTCGGCAGGCTGGCACGAATTTCCCCCTCCCTACCGGCCAGGTGCTGGGTGTGATCAGGAGTCTATGATTATTGTTGGCGGAAGGAGGAATAACAAGTTCTCTCTTCCCACTAGGTCTCTGAGTAGACTTACAGCTTCTGTGATATTTATGTTTTGTGATTTTAAATGCAAGGGATTTACCTGTGATATTTCTGTTTAGGCTAGTTAACGTTAAATTTTAGGTATTTATCCAGGTACCGGAGGAATATTGGGTACTCGTCCTACCTAAAACGTTCTAGCAAGAGACTCCCTTGCAGGACTGTGGAGACACACATGAGTGGGTGAAGAAAAATGCCAGTGCGGAGGACGCAAGTGGAGTCTTCCTGCATTGGTAACTCTACAAAAATGCCTGTAAGTTCAGTGATGCCAAGTGACAAGGCGAGTGAGTGCCGCCACAAAAGCACTAAGTCCCAAAAACTCCACAGCCCACCTACGTCCTTCAGCTTGGGGGCAAGGCAGCCTGTTGTACGGGGGAAGCCATAGAGCCATGGAGCAGGGTTCCCCAATATGATCAGACGCTGAAAATCAGGGAAGACTGTCATGGGCCACACGGCCTCGGAAACAGTCTACCGTACAACAGGACGGACGGACATTGGCAAATTTTGATCAAGACACCTTGAAGCGCGCAGAAAAAAATGTTTGGGCCAAATCGCTGAGATTGGCTTTTGCATGAAAATAGGTTGGTTTAAGGAATAACCAAGCAAAAGTTGCCTTAAAGGTCCAGCACAATTTCAAACAGGCGAAGATAGCAAATGCGACAAAATCCAAGATTGGGTCATTTCCAGTTGGAATTTCGAAGAAAATTGAGTTAACGGGGTCGTTGTAATTGTCTCCAACGACTCTCAACCTGCAACTTGTACTTACGTGGGGCTCGTCATTGACGTAAAAGCTGACTTGATGCCTGTCGAGGTCCAGGAGGACTCCGACAGTCGAGCCCTGTTGAATTCCACCCTCGCACCTTTGGGCGTGAAGGTTGGCGTGGACGAACCAAGACCGTTGTCGATCAATGTACATCCCCCAGCCTTTTTCGTCTTTTCCTGAAAGCGGAGTAAAATACTGATAAGAGGAGAACGTGGAAGGATATAACAGAGATCATCCAGTCTGCCATTAGGTGATGATTGATTTTAGAGGCATTTTAGAAGCTAAGGGAGCATGGAGGTGGCTTTTGAAGGCATATTATACTGGAGAGAGCATTGACGCCACCAGAGCACCCGCTACATAAGATATCTATGGAAACATATGTAGTTTTACCACTCTATAGGACTACCCTGGCACAACTAAATTACACAGATAAAGGCAAAGTCTACTCTAATAGTCTGGATCTCGATATGAGAAGGAAGCTGCTGCCAAACAAAACCTCAGACCACGAGCATGGGGAAAACGGGAGTAAATAGAGGGTGTGGAGCAACCAGGACTCATTCCAATCGATTCAGCGTCCAAAATTTGATGGAAAATGATACCCCACATGCCTAGGTACCAGAAATCTTCATAATGAATCATTAGCTAAAGATAATACCGATACACGGTTTCCCAGTGCTTTCACTAAGGTATTGCCAAGATAATTCAGATCATCTGAAGGGGGATTTTTAAAAAGGAGTTGGCTTAATTGAGCGACATATTTTCCTGGCATGGTTGTATTGTGGAGACAAATTTCACGTTATACCCAAAAATTCAAAACAAGGCTTCAGATCGTCAAAGCGACTGGGCAATTTTCCTCAAATCATTTCCGATGGTTTGAGATCTGCCCTCAAAAGACTGGGAATTGATAAAGCAGACGTGAAGCAGTCACATTGGTCAACAACTTCCGACCTAAAAGACATCAGAGGCAGCAATGAAGAGCTGACAGGTTTTGACAATGTGTGCAATATGTACGACCTCATTATTTAATGAAAAATGCCACATGCTCTCTGCCTATGCTCACCCCAAATCTTCAAACTGTCTAACTGATTTTACGGTTTTTGCAATATTAAAGCTCCAGATAATCCAATTTGACGAAAATGGCTTACCAAGCATTTGATCTTTGGCAACGTCGATTCGGGCTATACCAAAACTCGGATCTGTGTCTGTTGAATATCGATCGATCGTGAACTCCCAATAGTGGACGCCTCGTGAGAATCCAACGCTTCCCAAGGCGATCCTGTGTTCGTAACCTTCGCACGCTGAAACGCTGAAATTGTCTTCGGAAAATCTCAGTTCTGAACCACTGAGACACGGGTCGAAAGTGAACCAAGCCACTGCGAACCAAATTAATCAAGACAAAATAATAGTTAACGACGTCGACACAACGAATTAATAATCACAGATGTGAGGAATTACGAAGAATGAAGGCTGTATATTGAAATTGTATACGCCTGTAATATACAGGTGTCCCTGAAAACGTTCCATTCCCATCTATAGCATTTACAAATTTATTTCGACCCTTTACAAAATTCTCATTCAATGAATACAGTGGTATTTGAAATAAGCAATAAAGAAAATCTATCTATTGTAATCTGAAAATTTGAAGGATGTGCTCTATAATGAGAGTAGTTTTAACGGGCTAATGAAGTGGATGGCCTGCTGCTGCGTCGGGCAATCATAAAATCACGTTCGTCACATAATTCGCACAATGTTGAGGTGTGAAGCAAACATTGCTGTATAACTTCTGGAAGGTGGTGCTCACTTTGGCAGCTTAAGAACTCTTCTGCTTTCGTCTTAATTTTTGAGAACGCCTGTTCCACAGGGTTTAGCATAGGGGAATATGGAAGCAAGAATTTTATGTCCATTGGAGAGGAAGATATTTAATCTCTCTCGAAGAAGATCGGTGCATTTGAGCATTGTCCATAATCAATAAGACACCCGCGACGGACTCATGAAGCTTACATTACAATCCCCTCAGGAACTCACAAAAGAGTTCGGCATTTTCTGTACTTCTTAAGAATACTTTTCCCTGTGTTGTACTTTATATCTGAGCGGCATCCTTTACAGAAAATATTTCCTCATACAGCTTCACAAAAAGTTGTTTTTTCTCTTGAAAACTACTTCATATGTCCATTGTGATGAGGAACTAGATCCGCTTTTAATTCTGACATTTCTTTGTACAGTACGGCGGCAAAAAAAACAAAGGAGTCCACATTTGAATCACTGTCAGACATTATGCTTTATGTTAATTTTTATTTAAGTAAAATTCAAATCTGAAAAAAGGGGTTTTTGTTTAAAATGTGAAAGTTAGTGTAACACGCGCATGTTTGTTCAGTGGCAGGGTGTGCACAAATGTAATATCCTAGCAATTTTAGCAATGTTTTTTGACGATTTTAGGAGGAAGGACGAATCGTGAAACACCCTGTATATCGATAGCAAGATTAAGTAAGTATTGCTTTGGCCCTGCAACTTGGAAATCAGAATTGGCCCCCTGAGCATATAATCGTACAATTTACAATTATGTTGTAACGATTGATCAGCAATGTTAATAACAAAATTGCGAACTCGCAATTGTAGGAGAAGTTTCTGGAAGAGTCTGGAACCTATGATGGCTGCGCACCACCTTGAGCGCTACCTCTTGGGATGTTGAGAAACTACTTGTTTCCCGCCTAATGAGTGTTAAACATAACAATGGATAAGTTTCTTTCTCCATCAACTCTTATTTTGTTTTATTTATTGTTATTATTATATATATTAAAAAAAAGAAAAGATTTTGCTGAATGTTCTTTGATGTCAGAAGTCAACAACGGCAATGCTGTAAAAATGTCTGTCCACCATCTGGTCCTTTTTAAAGTTTAGGGAAATTTTTTGAAATCTGACATTTTCAAGAAAATGTAGTGTTTCTCCTAATTGTTGCATATATAACAAGGGCATCAAAATCAAATTAAAACTTGGCATTTGGCAAAGTAAAATCCAAAAATCCACGTTTCATAAAGACCCAATCCTTCACAACATTTTTGCCCAGATGCTGACCCAAGTTAGACAGAACCATCCTGTTTTCATCCAACTTCAGTCAAAACTTTGCTGAATATGAAAAAATATAAATTCGCTGTCATGTTTTGGGCGGGAAACGAGTGGTTTCTCAATATCCCCCCAGTGCGCAACCAGCTCAGGGTCCAGCCTCTTCTGCAGTTTCCGTTCGCTGCAGCTTGCATCCAGTCTTTCAATCAACCTTGTAAAAACCATTCAGAAAACCACCTTCAGCAGTCTGCAGACCGATGAGCTCGCTGTACTCCCCTTCTCCAGTTCCGTTGAAGGCCTTCACCCGAGCGTTGTATGTGGAATTGAAATGAAGTCCGTCAACTGTGCAGATGGTCTCTTTGCCACAGTAAACTTCCTGCAAACATAATTTTGAATTATATTCTCTACACGCCATGGTATGGTACCAACCTAACAATACAGGTTATGTACAAACCCTGAATTCTCCTCCGTTTCCGTCGTCGAGTTCCAGAACGTAACCCTCGACGAATGACGTCGGTGGAGGTTGCCAGGCGACTGTCACGCTGTTGTTTTCAGCGCTGCACTCTTCCGGAATGATTATTGGGGCGTTTGGGGCTGCAAAAAAACAACTGGTTTTAGCAAAATTGAAACTGATATACCAGAAACATGCAAAATCCTTGTTGCTCTTGAACGCTGGCTCCTCACCAAAGTGAACCCAACTCATGGCAGCCAACATAAGAAGATCAAACTCTGACTGCTATTTGCTTGATAGGAGAATAAAGGGAGGAGAATCAAGCTGAGAAAACAACAGAGAAGTGTACCTGTAGAGGCGGAAAAATACATTTCCCTTCATCAGGAGCCTCGTACAGTTGCAAATCACGATTATTTTGAACGAAGCTAATAAAAAGAACCTGAAAGTTACATCGGCAGCAAAGTTATCTTCGAAAGCAGAACAATAAAAGACTTCTAAGAGAAGACTATGAAATGCACAAAGCTACATTAAAAAAAAAACGTTTAAAAGCACAACAAGAAAAATTATTTCAAATACAACCTTTATTCAACGAAAATGTCATCACAAAGCTGATTTTACGAACGAAGGGAAAGTTTTTAATGAGAAAACTCAACTACGAGTACAAGCGAAGTTAATTTCAAGAGTTAGAAATACCTGCAGGCAAGCGTTCCTCCCCGTCTTTGGCAGCTGATTTACAAAATACATGTTTGTTAGTAAAAGCATTTGAGCGAAAGTGTCAGCAGAGAGAGAAGTAGAAAAAGCTTTAGGTTCAGACCTGGCCAAATTATATGGATACTTGAGTGGTGTAGACAGGCAATAAAGTGAAAATATGGTCAGGCCTGTCTACATGAAGAAGCCATGAAGCTTCCAACATGTTACAGTTTTTGGTTTTTAAAATGGCGGATGCGGCGATGGGGTTAGTGTCGCTAGTGTTTCAGCCAAAATAATGAAACGGCGAAAGAAAGAGAAGAATATGGACGAGGAGATAGGATACAGAGCAAAATCCAATGTCAAAACACGCCAGTTCGGGCTTGCAAAAGACCATAGTTCCATTCCCAGCCCTAAAAACACTCGGTATACCACTGAACCATAGATGCAGAAACGGCCAGGTTCGCCTTTTTCCCACCAGGGGCGTTCCGACGCTTGTGACGCACTCACTCAGCAGCGGTTATCAGTCTCAAACCCGCGCGTTTTGAAATATCACAACATGAGAATGCTTTCCTAATAATTTTTAAAGACATTTTTACTACCCTTATTGCTTGAAAACTTAGAATTGAACAAAGTTGGTGTGATAGGAAGTTTAGGTCTAAAATTGCCCTGAATACTTTTGTTCATTGGAAACATCCACCATCAATCTTTACTAACTAATTAAATTTACTTTGAGGCTTATATTAATTACTCTCACTCCGTCATAGTTTGAAATTGCGTCATCTCAGGTTTGGCTGAACAAAAACTTTTGTTGCTTAAATAAGTTAGGGGCCCCTTTTTCCATGGTCAAGGTCGCCATTGCAAGACTGGCAAGTAAATGAACAAGATTTCGTTTCAAGACGTTTTATTATTTATTTCTTCAAGTTTTATTCCCACTTTTCGTATGTGCCAAATACAAAAATAGGCAAGATGATGACAAGAAGAATCACGACCTTTAGGAATCAAGTAGATAGGTTATACATACTGTCAGCCTTGTCTAGCTGAAGAAGCCCTTGAAACTGGAAACACGCGATTGTAGTTGGTTTTTAAAATGGCAGAGGCCGAGTTTAGTTAGTAGCTGCCAGTGTTTTAGCTGAAATAATAATCTGGACGAGGAGATTGGATACAGAGCAAAATAAGTTGTAAAATTGACCCCTTGAAGGCTGATAACCTTTAACGTTAACACGCCGTATGCTATACAGGTTATAGTATACGTTATACATGTTCAATTTTTTCAGTCGTAACTAGAACAGACAACTTTTAAAACTCATTGAGCGCATACAAGGCGCAATCTAGACGTTTTTAGATCCTTAAGGTTAAACAAATTAGTTTTTGTTTGCTCCAAAATTAACTAATTTAAAAGAAAAAGGGAGGGGGCACACTGTACATCAGTGGTATTCAAAGATTCAAGTTCTGTGGAAATTTTATTCAATTTCCTCAGAAGAACTGGATTATAATTCATTCACAAGCGCTCCGAGGAAGTCGAGGAGGTTGAAAGGATATTCTTGCAGTATTATGCTGGTTGTTGAATAGAATAATGAATTATTGGGGTTAATCGATTTAAAAACGCTGTAAATTCTTTCACAGGCGCATGGAGACTAATTTAAATCGATTCAGCGTCCATAACCTCTTCCGGTTGGCGCCAATCGTCCCGGGACCCCTCTCATTGGATTAACGTCCAAAATTTAGTCGAAAATGATACCCCACACGCCTTGTTTGCCAAAAATCTCGAAAATCCATTTTCCCATCCAAAATTCATTTTTCAAAAAACACATTTTGATTTCTACCACGCCCTAATTTGGTCCGATTGGGCTGAAAAGTTTCGAGAACCAACTACAGCCAGGAACTGGTCCCTGACCAAAATTTTCAGATTTTTAGAAAATTATCTACTTCCAAAGTCGGCGTGGACGCCGGACGGACATTTGCTATTTTTTATCTAGACACCTTGAAACGCCCGGAAATTTTTTGGGGATTTTGGGATTGACTTTTTTGCATGAAAACATAGGTTGATTATTCAAGGAATAACCAACCAAAATAACCACTTACTTCCTTAGGAAAATGAGATAATTCCTAGTGACAACTTCAAACTGTGACTGCTTACGTTTCATTTGAATGAAGTTCAATTGCTCGACAGCTCTGGCAACGGGTTTGTGGTCAAGGGTGAGGTCGCAGTAGGGTGAGACTCGGGGGCAGGCAAGATTGTGGTCCTGGTACCAGACCATGTCTTCGTTGGCCACTCGATTGATCAGCATCGTTCCCACCTGTGAACGTAAATGAGGAATTGAGTGCTACAAGATCCAGTTATCGTGTTGATGGTACCATGTGGCTGTGTCTTACCTAGGTTCGATGATAATAACAAATTATATTGTTGCGAGATTACACCTGCACCAGCATTAAACATGACACATGGAGGGCTAAGGGTCACTCTTGAACATTTGTGCGTCCTATCAAATTGGCTGGAACCTTCCCGTTTGCTCGAGACAAACACGTCAAATTCCCAGAACCAGGGAAGACTCGAGAAGGTTCTCGGCCAAGGGAGTAAGCATAAAAGGGACCGAGGAACGCCGCAGAGTGCAGTTTGGAGTCTGAATATAGATGCTTTGCCATGCCTTGTGATTGTGAATGAGAACAGGTGTATTTGAGTGAACAATATTGTAATGAATTATTTACAAAGAACATAAAGCTTGTAAAGAATATGCGCAATTGCAGCGTACGGGACAATTCAGGTGGAACAGTTATTGTTATCATTGCGATTTAGACGGTGGAAGGAGCAGCACGTTGCGAATTGATACTGTCGTTGATGAAGAGAAAAACCCCGAAGAAAAGGGTTTCAAATGTTGTTTTCATTTGTTTAACAGGTGAGTGAACATTACATTTTGTTATCAATAAAAGCTTTTGTTTAACAGAGAGAAAAGCAATTATCGTCCTGGAACCACCCTTCGGGGAGGTGAAAACTCTTTATAAACAACATTTTCTGCGAAGGTCCATCGCCATGAAGAAATTGAGATTTGATTTTGCAGTGAAACAAGATGATAGTCAAAAATCACCTGCGTCATTTCAACAGTCAAATGGATCGGAAAGTCAAGTTTCAAAACGCTGCAAATTCCTACACACGGGTTGGTTATTCCTCGGGACCAGGCGCATGGAGACTCATTTATTCAGAATGGGGGATACAGTGGATGTGGGGGGTTCCGGACCCATTCCAATCGATTCAGGGTCCAAAATTTAGTGGAAGATGATGCCCCAGCACGCAATATACCAGAAATCTCGTAAACGTCCTGCAGAGCTGCCCGCTATACAACAATGAGCATCAAGTTATGACAGGCACAATTGAGTACAACGGCCCACTATGCTCTTTGGTGGAATCCAGCAATGCATGGAAGAACTTCGATGCATTTGCACAAGCCAAAGTTCGCCTAAGAGGCGAGGCAGCAGCAATGCCGTAACTAATTCCAATTTTGAACCTTGCCCCAAAACTCCCTGTAAAATCCAGCATTTCCACGTGGGCCATCCCGGACGCATAGCGACCGACGCTGGAGAGGGCAAGATTGCCATAAAACCAAAAAAAAAAAAAAAAAAACCAATTAACAGACCGGACAGCGACAGAACACATGCAAGTGAGTGGCTGCAAAGGGCCAGAAGGGCCTCAGATGCAGACCAAACAGAAAGAGAATCCTTGGACGGAGAGATTGACTTTTTGACAGCTCAGATGAACAAATTTCCCACCCAGCTCGAATAAATTCATCTAAAATTGGTATCGATTATCGGGTTAATATTAAACGAAAATATAAATATTTTTGAATATCAATGATATTGCAATGTCCCTACACATAAGCCGTGGTGAACGTGGGTCGTCCGAAACTTTCCTGAGGTTAAAATACAAATTCTACTCAGAAACAGCATTTTGTTTTGGGTTTAAATAATTTGAATAAAACAAAACACAATACACAACAGAAACTTTATCTTTTCACGCAGGTGCCAAATCTTATGAACCTTAAATAATCAGATGAACCGTGGCAAGGTACGATTTTGCCGAACAAAAGGTTTTCACCGCGTTAGTGAGTCGTTATAAAGCCTAAGGACGTAATGAGATCGTTAAAAGACGGAAACTGGTGGATTTGGAACAATGGTTGCGGCCGAATTGCCTCCTCGAGCGGTGCTAAACCCTTCGGATAAAGCTAAGAGTAGTTTGTGCTTTCAATTTCGGCGGTGCGAGGGAAAACGATGTCGCGATAGGGTGCAAGGAAGGGTGATACTGAACGTGTCGTGTGACGATTTCTTCCCAGCAAGATAAGAACTCCCCTCGTGTTTCCGGAGCTGATCGATCGGTTTAGTCTAGCGCTGAATAGGACTTGAAGATTTGGTGTGTTGGACAAAAATGTTAAAATCTGCTGTGCAGGACTCAAACAATTGGCTCACCTGTAAAAATGCTGAAGAGTCGTTTTCTTTCAGCGCCTCGATGCAAAACTGCATGATGGCAGTTGTGTGCTGGAGTTTGCTGGTACAGGCGGACACTTGCTCTTTTAAAGCTTTGATTTTGCTGTCTCGGTCTACCCGAACAAACTCGATGAGTTGAACTTTTCGAGCTTCAATAGCGTTGATCAGCTCGTCGCATTGTTGGATGACCACGTCTTCAAATTCAGAACAGTTCTCCTGTTAGGGAAAAAGAAGAAAAAGTAAGTATTTTAACCATAAGAGTGCATGGACGAGTTTGTCAAGCGAGTATGCTGATGCAGATACTTTCTCAGGACTCATCGCAAGTGTGTGGGTCAGAAGAAGTGCAAAGGAAATTAATCAGTCCTGCCAACCTCAGGCGACAGTCGTAGCCATCATTTGTAGCACGCTCTCAGCACTGGAGATGGATTGTGACAGCTTTTTCCAGTCAAAGGTACAACTTGTTCCTGTTCCTATTCAGTACCTGATACCTCCCAGTTCAGAAGTAAAACATTTAAAAATGTTCCTTGGCCTTAGTGCAACCTCCCAATCCCTTTTCTCCAACCCCCTCTTAACAAAGACGTGCCAGTGGAGGTGAGAGGCTGCTGCCCTCTTCCTAGAACCAGAAACCTTCTCCCCAATCTTTCCCGGTACTTGTTCAATTCACTGTACAGCTCTTGAAA